>OZ017779.1:18125244-18465083 GCA_963969325.1 Lycopodina hypogea
AGACAGACAGACAGACAGACAGACAGACAGACAGACAGACAGACAGACAGACAGACAAAATGCCTAAAATCCACTCTAACCGTTTGGGATGAAGCTTAACCATGCAAATGATGGTATTTTCACATCCTCATAATGGATAGGAACTTCCTCACAGATTATGCCATTGCTACATAACCACAGCTCTGTAATAATTGGAAAACAGAACAAAAACAACCACCAATGCCCTGCCCACTTAAGGCCACTGTTAGCATTCTTATCTCTACCCAAAACAGGTACATGCTAACAGTTTATGGAGTGATGGAGGAAGGGGAGGAGCAGTACTGACCATTCCTGACTTGACATTTCTCCATTGTTCAATATGCAATCCATTTCACTCATTAGGGTTGAATATCTCTTGGACCTTATTTTGAAATAAATACATATAATATACCTTTAGAGAAGTATTATATTTTCTACTTCAAAGGTAGTATCACTTAACACATAAAAAAAAAACTGATTGCTCTCTGTTAATCTCCCACCCCTTCACTTACCCATAATGTTGTTTTTTGTTGTTTTTATTTGTTCATTGTTTGTTGTTGTTGTTTTTTTTGATGTTGTTGAAATTCTAGTTGTAAGTTCTACTTGAGTTTCTGCTTGTTGTGTGTACTTGGCTTCCATATATTTAGAGGGGAAATGACAAATTACAAATTTATATTAAAACATCGTGGACAAAATCAGTGCTAATTTGTGCAATGTTGATTCACATTTCTGTGGCCTTGCAAACAGCAGTTGAACCACACAATGCACAGAGAATTTAGCTCCACATTTTAACATTCTTATGGCTGTTTTGATGATACAGTTACAATAAATGGTGCAGTATTAATATAATTATTGTCGTCTACCACTTCAAAGGAAAGAAATATGATCAGATTCTTGCTATTGCACTTATATGGTATCACTATTTTACACAGCTATCATGTTTTCTAAAATATGAATAAATATACAGAACTGCAGGATGAAAGAAACTAACCGCAAGGAAAACAAACCACATGGAAAACAAACTTACTCCAGTATGATCTACTCCAGTATGATCTGCTCCAGGTGGCACATGCGTGCACAAACAGTAAATATATATTACATCCATCGAAAACATAAGAAGTCTTGTTCCCTTCTCACAAGAAATTGCTGTTGGGAGATAGATCACAGCACACATCAGGTTGCTTCACTTCATAATGTTGAGTTACAATTGCAATGTTTGAATTTATTATTATTATTATTATTATTATTATTGTTATTGTTATTATTATTATTATTATTATTATTATTATTGTTATTGTTATTATTATTATTATTATTATTATTATTATTATTATTATTATTATTATTAATTTATTTATTTGTTTGTTTTATTTTATTCTATTTTATTTTATTTCATTTTATTGTTATTATTTTACTTATTTTCTTTAAGATGGAGTCACAGGTCATATTGAAAGTATTAATTTAAAATAAAAATGATGAAATGTCACACATACTTCAATTGTATCCATTGAGTTACTACCATCTTTGTAGCTGTATGTTTGTGTTCCATATTCACTTCAACCGGCTGTGGATCATAATCAGATGGTCACTCTGTTTTATTTTTTCACATATACATCAATCATCTATACAAAGGCTAAAATAGTTGCAATTGCCAATCCCAAAGCTGAGTCAATAACACTATGCTTTCCACTTAAATTAAGTGCCCAAATAATTCATGAATTTTATTATTTTAGCCGTTATGCCAAAGTTGACACACAAAATGGTAATGCTGGATCTCTGCTCACTAACTCCAGAGAACAAACACTACATTGATTTCTTTGCAAGAGATATTAGTGTTTCATATGTATAATTAAATAATAATTTTAAAATTTATTGGACAGTGCAAAATGAAGTAATTATTATAGCTATATAAGAGCAATTCTCTGGATGGTTGGATTGAGAAGCCATCCATCCGTCCTTGCAACTATAAACTATAAGTAATCTCCTTCCCTTCCTCCCCCCCCCCCCCCCCCCCCCCCACACACTATCAATTTTGCCATAAGCAACATTAAATGAACATTGGAATTCTTATCAACTAGATTAATAGATTGCTGCATCTATGCCCAGGGCATCACATAGATTAATTTGTGATGGATCTCTTGAATAGCACTCAGAGAGAGCTTCAGGAAATTTATATTTGAGGGATAAAACTCTGGCTGGATGCAGATAACTATGACATGTTTACTATCAGTAACATTCACTGCTAGTGGCAAAAGAAACAAACACATCAGAATATTTCAAATTCAAATCAGCCCAACATCAAAAGATTAACACTAACATGAAATATTTAACAAATGGCAGTTTCAAATTGTGTACACACCTACTAATGTTTGTCTGATCTTCAAATAATACACCCCCATAACTTAATTTAGAATCTATAACAACATTGAGAAGAGTCTTAGGAATTTATAGCAACACTCCAAACAATGACAGCTGCTGCAGTACAAAGGTCACAATTGCATCCACAGATAAAGTGAGGTCCTGGATGAGAACAAACCGCCTCCCTTCATCTGCTGTGGGTACTTCTAATGTGTCTAGTTGAGAGCAGAGTAAAGACGCAGGCATGTAGTGCCCCTGCCGCCTCTCCAACCTCCTACGGATCAACTCTTCACTACCACACAGAACTACAAAGATGCAGTCCACTCCAAGCCCCTCAACATTGGAAACATCCTCCACCCCAGTAAGAATATCTCTGTATGATTTCTTCATGGCAGAGCAAGCTAAAATGCCACTTACAACTTGCTCCACTGGGGTATGGCAGCTTCTCTTCTTCAGCACCCTCTCATTTGACACTTGACTGCATTGGAGGGTCAATTCCTTCGTTGCCTGGCACTTTCCTCTCACTTCTTCCAGACATGACAGATCTCTTTGTGTCCTTTCTGTGCCTACTCTACCCTGAACATTATATTTCACCTCTTCTCCTCGGATATCTCCATCATTTCCTGTCTTGCCAGATTCAATAGCCTTTTCCAATTCTGCTCTCTCCCAACTTAACAATAAACCATGCATACTTTCTAGCCATGGATATCGATCCTGTAAAAAATATTTTAAAATTAATTACAAAATGTCCACTTGCATTGATAGCAATTACATAACATCAATTTTTCATACCTATAATTAACACTACACATAGATTGTATACCACTTAATTACATATTCCTGTTTGATCCTGTAAAAAATATTTTTTAATTAATTACAAAATATCCAATTATATTGATAGCAATTATACCACATTATTAATTATACATACCTGTAAATAACACTACACATAGATTGAATACCAATTGATTACATTTTCCTGTTAAAACCTAATACATCTTATCTCCAAGTTTAGGAATTACCGATCAAAAGAACATCATGTAAAATGATATTTCAACATACCTTATCAGTGAGTGGAATACCACTTCTCATTTTTGCAATGTTTGACTCTGGGTGCCAGCTATCAGCATCAGCAAAGGTACAGCCAATCTGAACACACAATGATCATACTAAATCATTGAAACACTACAACATACCACATAGTGGTAAAAATAATAATAAGGATTGGATATAACGAAATGATTGAATCAACTCTTCCTTACATTGTAGTTTGTTAAAACAATGAAGCTATCGAATAAACGACAAAGCAACTCGATCTAAAGCATTTGTACCAATTACTTACGGGGGAGGGGAGGGGTGGGTAGGGTTGGGGCAAGGAAGATGCTGGGCCTCCACCAACCCAGAAAAATATATACACACATATTTGTTGTTGTAGTTTTGTGTCTTTTGGTAAAACTATATATAAGTGTTCATATTTGCTTTTTTACCTTTTTATAAATTTTAGTACAGCAATTATCATTTGATTAATTCTCTAAAAAACAGCTAAAATAACTTTCTGAAATGACTGTCAGAAAAGGCAGAAAGTTTAATAATTCAAAAACAGGAAAAGGAACAAAAAAAAATTTATTTATTTTTTTTAATTTTGAGCTGGAATGGGAGATTGAGTGCCAAACCTTAGCTATTCCAAAAATGTTTTTGATGAACACCCTCACCCTGTTTATCAAAGATGCAACTTTAGAGTGGGTGGGTGTTCCACTTGCAGCTGCTTCAATCTAGAGGAACTTAAACCACAGGCAGATTTGCAATCTGAAGCTGTAAACCTATAACCCCGATAAGCCTGCTAATAGAAAATCAAGGTGTAAAAAGTTTTTTCCTATTAGTAATCATAGTTCTTGTAATGTGATCAGCAAATCATCTGAGATTACTTACCTAATTCATTACATATTATGTTAGATTTTCTTCAACTGTAATATGCTCATAGGGATGAACTTCAAGATTAAGATACAATTGAACTACCCTACCTGAACTTCAAACAACAGGGAATTCCCCTCTACTGCACATCATTTGGTAAAACTATAATATTGGTCTTTGGTATAGACAGACTGTGGGTGAGAGTAGTAGATTATCCTGAATATTGGATTCTGGTAATTGTGAATTCTTGTGGCTGTTGATTCTAAATGTCTACATCAAGGTGGAAAGCTGACCCTCAACATAGACGAGTTGGTTGCATGTTGACACTGTAATGGGTGGTAGACCTTGTGTGTGGATAGTTTAGAACATGACAGGGTACATAAGATTGAGGAAGAGGATTACCCTAATCCAGCCACACCCAGTGAAGCCATCTATCCATCAGACATCTTACTGCTGTGGCTGGAAGAGCAAGACACTGCTGATTCAACAGAACCCTTTGTGAAGCTTGATTTGCTGGTTTGCTGACATATTGGTTAACTTTGGGGGAAATCCATCACTACATTTGTGGTTAAAATGAATGAGCCTGTTCTGCCGTGGTACAAATGTGTTGTCTGGTCTGTACAGATTATGTTCCAAAGTATAATTATGTGTAGCAAGGCATGTCCAACCCAGGGCAAACAGTATGGAGATTATCACAACTATGGCCATTTCTGATTGACAGATGAGTGCCCAACCCTAGGCTGCTTTGATGAGGATGAGGGAGGGGGAGGGGGGTTGAATAAAGTTGCATTGTTTAACACTAACTGTAGCATTGATTGACATGAATTAACTGATCACAGCTTCACCAACATACTAACAATTGCGATCACTCAATTCTATCCCAATCTTGATGATTGGTGAACTCTGAAGTGTTTTTTTAGCTACACCACAAAGCAAGGTGTATTAAATGTACATAATTAATTTGTGTATGATGGATTTACACATTGTTATATTCCTTCACCTTTTACACTTTATCTGTGATTGGCTATTACGCATGACCAAGATAGTGTTTTTATTCTATGGCTACTGTATATACTTAAAGAGAGTCCACTTTCTTCAAGGGCAAGAGGATGTCTTAGTTGTCACTATGTTGGTAAACATTGCCTACTCCACACTCGAGCAACTTGGATAGGAGACCAGTCAGAGATAGCCAAGAGTGGTTGTGCTGTTAATGCCTCGACTAATGGACAGGAAGGACAGGAAAACAAATATTGTAGCTATATATCCCCCAAGGCTAACTTCATTAGAGGGAACCTCCCATACCAACTGCCCCAACACAAACAAAATTATCTATTGAGAAAGATATTATTAACAAGCACAGCCTTGAGGAAACATCAGAGAGGGCAATATACGAACAATTATGTACTTAGTTTAAATTACTAGAGATTCCATGACCTCACCTCTCACACACCTGTTTCTTACATTACACTGACATGTTTAAAGCTAGCTAGCAAGCTCTCTCTTCAATTAAATTATAAACAATTCTATTCTGCTTATATCTGTATATCCCAAACATTCCTTTTTCAGCATTGTGTACCATCATTGCTGTCTAGAGGTAAAGTTGTTTTCCATTGTTTGAGGCAAAAAGACTGCTATATATCTGAGTTGGGAAGGACAAAAAAATTAACTGCTGTTCAAACTCAGTTTAACTGGCTGGGCCACATTTTGGAGTTCTATTGTTCATAGGTTTTTAGTATACTAGCTTTCATTTCTCCATTTCTCCCTTTATGCTACTCATAATTTAAAACAGGTTGTTTGATAAATACTGGCATGCAACATGATCATCACAACATGCACACACACCTTGTAGAGGAACACTGTCACAATAGATCCAAGTCTTTAAACACACCATAGAAACATTATTGCACCTTAGTAAGCAGAGCTATTGGGCCATTGCTCAAGGCTCCTGCAGGTCAGACATTCAATATATTCATTGATGCAACATGAGAAGGTGCTCACGGAACATATATGCCCTCACCCTGTGTTGATAATGCATTCACTCATACCTCCCTCTCCATGCCTTCATTAAGGATTTTGGTTGAGACTACCTGACACTGTTCATTTGCTTTGCTTAGATAGGAGCATGAGTGATACATGGTTTTATTTAGAAAGTGGATAAAATTCATAAGGATATATTATTCTTCTGGTGTGTGTGTGTGTGGTGGGGGGGGGGCTGATAAGACAAATGCCTATAAGCTAAACAATGGTCAAACCCAAAACCCAATTTATCTAAAATTTAGCATGGAGGAAAACAGACTTGGGCATAGTCTGGGGGGTTGCATAAGTTCAAGGTAAGGCCAAAAAAAAAAAAAAAAAAAAAAAAAAACCAGGTTAATTGTTCCAGTGTGTATGAAACAACCTGGACCAATCAGATCTGGTGTTCATTAAAATAAATTTTAAAAAAGCATGTGTAATTCCACAACTTGCAGTACCACCCAATGGGAATTATGGGACTATAGAGTGCAGCTAATTCAGTACCTTCTCTGCAAGATCTGCTGCAATTGTGGTCCTGTGGAGATAATTGTAAGATAATAAATTGAATGATTAATTATATTTGTGTATATGTATATGATAATTACTGACTTTCCACTGCCGGTCACTCCCATTACAACAAGGACCACCATTGTTACTAATAAGCACCACCTTTCCACCTCTCTGACAGTAAATACTAAAATAATTATCACGGGTCATCACCCCAACATGGGTTTTTGGGGGTGTGGCTACCATAAAAGGTTATTAAATATTATTCACCGCAGACCTGTACAAGAAATTACAGAAGAAATTGTTGAGCAACTTGTAGTTCTACCGAGTTGCAAGATATATTTTCCCACTCCGTAGCAAATAGTCAGCTATTCCTCCACTCTGGGACAATGCCACGCGGGTTTGCCCTCCCGAAGAAGAGGTCCCTGCAGGTGAAATTCAACGTTATCAACTTGGATGGAACCACCATTTCCTTCAGCTTCGATGTAAGGGATGCAGGCTTACTATAACTGGCTTTGATGCTGCAGATGTTCCCTTAACTGTTAGCTAACTTTTAACATTAAAATGACTAACATTAGCTAGTAGCGTAATAGTAGCTTTTTAGGCAGCTTTAGATTGCAAAATTCCTCCAAGCCATCCCTTGAATTATAGCCTGTGCAACAATATTTTCAAGTTTAGCTTCTTCTTTGTGGATGTTTAGATATCTACCACTGGATGTTTCATTTCTTGACACATACACTATAGATAAGAAAAACTGGAAAGGAATTATTTGACAAAGTATTGGATGAATATGATATGTTACTGGACAAAGTCTACTTCAATTTGGCATTTCAAGAAGAGAGCTATCTGGTAAACAGTAGGTCAATATGTAATTATATATATATATATATATATATATTTTTTTTTTTTTTTTTTTTTTTTTTTTTTCTTCTTTTTTTAATTTTCCACTTATATTTACTTTGTACTACTTTATTTCCTGTGCAGAGATGGATCCTAATGCAAAAACCATTGAAGAAACAGCTGTTAAGTATGTGACATTTGCAAGCTGTTATACCAATATTTTTCAATAAAAGCACAAACCTCTAAATTCATATTCTCTCTGCAATAAATTTATGGGAAATTTTAAATTCACTTTGTACTGTATGTTATGGTCCTCATCCATTTTAAACTTGCAGGTCATCCCCCTCACACTATCCTATTTCAAGTCCAAATCTACCCCCAAAACTATCATTCTCTCCTGCCACTTTCCAGGTAATACTGCTTGCTAACAATTAGCCCCCACCATGTATATATTTGAGATTCCTGTCACTCCCAGCAATGGAAGCATGCAGCCCTTGAAAGAATTGTTGTGAATAGCCATAAATTTAGAAATTTTAACTCTTTATTATGCTAGCCGAATTTCTACATATCTTCTACATAAGATTTGTATCTCATAGTACCTAATCATTGACATTATTGTGTCAGTATTATATAGATATCATTATATCATTTCATGTTAACAAAGATGACATGTTATGTCCTCTGATGCAACAGGTGAGCATCAGGTTTTAATCAGACAAAACTTGGCACCAATTTCTTAACTTATTACAATAGCCAGCCAGCCACCCACCCACCCACTCATATCTGTTCTTTGATGAAATTAGTGTTTCCACATCTCAAACGTGTGTCAAAACTCACTAGCATACACACACTTACATCTGATCTGAGCTCTATTGGATGTGCATGAGGTATGCAGAAATCAAATAATGAAACCTTTTTTAAATGCATTTCCAATTTTTATTTCTAATTCTCATTTGGAACTACACTATTAGTGTTTTGTGATGCACTCTGTTTACTTCCATATCACTAGGCAACCAAATTGCATGCCCCACCTTTGTATACGTGCAACAGTAGCACCTGTGTTGATAGTTGTGATAAAGGTATGGTGTTGTTTTGAGTTTCACTGTCAAGGTATGCTGTTTTCAACGTTGTGTATGTGCAGGCATCTATTATATCTACAAATCAAGCAAGATCTTCAAATGAGCAGGTAATGCAGTTTGCTGTGTATGCACACATCAACTCATCTCAGCTAAAACAAGATTTGATTTTTAGCCACAACAATGCCTCTCCATTCCCTTGCAGACTGAAACCTTCTTCGGCATCTGTTACCAGTCACCTTGCAGCCTTGGTCATTCAAGGTAACTGTGTGAATTGACAGCGTAGGCCCCAAAGAATGAGTCAGTCTCACTTTGATGTGTGGTTCCTCCATCATTACCAATTATATTTTACTAGATTGCCAATTATAAATATTTGCTAATTTTGCTGTACACTACATAATTTCCATTATTGGATAATTCCACTGTAATTGTACTTCATTCTCTAAATGTTTTTAAAGGAGAAATTGGAAATGACAATCCAGAGAAGTGCTCTAATGGCTACATCAAGGAGTTCAATATCCTCCCCAACATGGTGAGTAAATGAAAGAATGCAAAAAGAAGAAGAAAAAACTTTTTTTCTCTCTCTCTCTCTCTTTCCCGTTGAAATGTGCATTCCATTACATTTGCGGTGTTGTTTTTTTTTGTTTTTTTTGTTTTTTTTTAAGGAAATGGTGCAGAATATGCACCCTATATATTTGCACATGCACTACATTATAATTTACTACTAGTGGCCACCAAATCAATGAATGATTTTTTTTTTTTTAATGCACTCGCTACTTGTAGATGTTGACTCCTTGGAAAACATGGTTTTTATTTTGAACACTAACTGAATTTGTTAGTTATTTTACAGATTTCTTGTGCAGTTCTGATTCAGATTCTTTAGACGTTAGTGTATTGTGTTATTAGCTCATTCCTCTGCGTCCAGCAATGTGTGATGATTACAGCAGAGAATGCATTTCAAAGGAAACTTCTTAATTTATTTCTTGTGTGGTCTTGATGCAACATGGTAGAATTTGTGTTGGTTACTGTTCCCCTTCCACTTGTTCTTTGCAGACCAGCGCTATGGAGGAATCCATTAAGCAATTTCACAAGATGAACAGGTCAGTCATTGGTACCTCTGATGCCTACTGTAATATCTAAGTTATTATTATTGTTGTTTGTGTAATACTAGTATGTATCTTAAAGGACTGTGAAAGGTGGTCTTAATCTTTGTGCTATTAATTGGCTTTAATTGGCTTTATTTGGCTTTATTTGCAGGGGCCGTTCTTCTGTGGAGTGTGAGGGAGATGTTCTGGACATGGTTCAAGATGAGGTCACTTACGGCTCCCACAGTTTTGCTATTCAGGTATTGTGAGGTTACTACTGATTACTGATTGGAAAACAATCTGTAAGTAAATAATTGGTTGGTCCAGTGGCAGATTAGAAAGATATGTATAATTGATATTCAGAGGCAAGATTGCGTTTTCTTGTTTGTTTTTACATGTTTATTATTAAGAGATATATTATCATTCTGAAAACATTATACTGACATTGGCGTGTGAAATATTGGATTTCATTTTCTTGGTCTCTTGCCCGATATATGCCTCTAGCTGACAAAGGTTAATATTGGCACTGGTTTAAGAACTCGTTCTTAAAGAGCAGTTTCTCGGTATGCCGGCTCTTGAAATGGGCTATTATATGGGTAATCATATTTTGAGTGATCTTGCACCAGTGAGCCACCGATTAGTTTCCAAGGCAAAAAAATTACTCTTGCCTTAGGTGGTTCTAACCTAGCAACACCACTAAGCCTACTAAACTTTGATCCCACCCTCAACAACCTTTCATCCACATATGTTGAATTTTGGTAAACTACAAGGTTCCTAAGGCTCCACCCTGTAGTAAATTACTGGTTTTATGCATGGATGGATCTCTCCCGACATTCTCTCTACATGCCTACCTCAGCAGGAATGCTCAATGTCTGATAGAGATCTGAACTAAGAATACTGGAATATCTTGGGCATAGTTCATTCTTTCTTCTGGACTATTATGAAGGAGGGATTTGAATATATTTTGTTTATAAAATGTATTACAGCAAAATATTAAATCAAAATTGTGTGCATGTTGGTTATTCAGGAAAATATGAGATTTATTGTGGTGAGATGCATGAACTTGTACTACTGCTGTTGCAAGTATTCTTTTAGAAGGAGGGAGGGAAGAAAGGAAACAAAAAGAAGTAGAGGGTTAAGTGGAGAGGAGAAAGGAAACCATAGGTGCGAGATGAGCAACACACGCCACCATACCTTCTCCCCTTCCTCACACCTCAGTCAACACAGCAATGCTTTGATGGCGGGGGAAATAGAATTCATTTTACATTATCTAAGCATATGTTCAAACTCCCAGTATGCATTTACGTGTGTGTGTGTGTGTGTCTTCTTTAAGAGATAGATGTTAACATTTATAGGTGTATTAGTAGCATCCACGGGTGTATATTACAACTATGGGTGTATCATAGTACACAGTATATGTCATAATTGATCTCTCAGCCAATCTTAAAGATATTTTACTGCAAGTTATGTCAGTTGTGAGATCATGTGATCCTCTCTCCCTAGCCGTCCACATCTGTAATGCTACCACACATACCTCAACTGTTTTCTGTGCCCTCCTTATGGTATGATCCATTCCAGACAACACCTCCCACCTCCACAACACGCATAGTGATAGTGTGGGTGGGGCAGCAAAGGCTAATTGGGTTAATTAATGAAAACACTCGCATTAAGTGATAGCCTCACAGAACACATAGCATACTAATTTAATCTGAAATCCATTCTCATAACTAATTAAGTAAACAAACGACTGTATTTCTTAGTTCATGGGAGGAAAATGTAAATATTTGAAGGCATTTAACGAGACTTACATACTCTACGCCATGTCTTATGCCTGCCCAGGCTTCCTTCCATGCAGGCTTCCTTCCATGTAGGCTCCATTGGATTAATAGCTCTCAGGCTCTGTTGGTACTGTGTTGTCCCCTCAAGTGGCATGAACTGTTAGTTGTCATGTGCTTGTAGAGGGAAGACAGAATTACTCAAACTAGCTATCAATTCAGATGAAGATGACATGAGAGTGACCATACATTAATATCATGCACACTCATACGCACGTGCACACACACACACACACACACACACACACACACACACACACACAGTGCACACGCACACGCACACGCACACACACACACACACACACACACACACACACACACACACACACACACACACACGTAAACACACTATTGACACAGTTCTCTGCAAATAGAAAGTTACAACTATTTTGAGAAGCTGAACTACTAGATTAAATTCTTCTATTCAAATAATTTGTTCTTCCAGACTTAAAGCAACCAATGCCAGCCCCAACATTCCTACAGCCAGAGAACTCACCTACTGGCCTCACCGCCACCAAGCAAATGGAACTTAGCTTGTTTCTTTAGGGCAAATTCCCTTCATGACATATTGGCAAGGCATTTGTTTTTGGTTCACATGAGAGCAAACTCAATAAGTTCACATCGTGGAGGTCAGCTTGCAATGGAAGTCCATCTGATGTAGTGTGTGTGCGCGCTTGCGTGCATGTGTATACTTGCTTGTTTAATAAGGCCTTCTGTGTCAACCATAGACTTGACCAACAATTTTTATCTAAATTTTGATTGTTAGTATTTAGAGTATTATTTTTAACTGAGGCTGAATACCACCTTTGGCTTTATGGCTCCACTGTCTGACACATGCACACACACACACACACACACACACACACACACACACACACACACACACACACACACACACACACACACACACACACACACACACACACACACACACACCAGGTGATGGCCAATGAGGTCATTACTCTAAATAGTGCCTTTAGCAACACTGACTAATGATAGCTTGCAGCCTTGAAAGGTTGGGGGGAGGAGGGGGGGGGGGGGGATGTACATGACTATATCATGGGGGAGGAGGGGGATGTCTGCACTGATGATGAGGGACTCCAATCACTGCCCTAATGGTAATAGTGCAAGTACTGCATCAACAATGAAAAAGGAAGGATTAGGTCAGAGTAAGTTACAAACCCTAAAGTTGAGGTGGAAATGAAGATTTAGCTTCACTTGAACTCAAAAGAACTTGATTTTAACTCCCAACTGAGCAAGTGGGGACACTTATCACAAGATCTATGAGTTTTGTATTACATTTATCAACTCTAAATTAATTAAATTAAAGTACTACTTGTGGTTTAATTATATTAGTTAAAATGTCATCTAAAGGTTATGAAGAGGTGTCCTAGTTTGCAATCAGAACCCCTAGGGGTGTCCACCATTTCCCCAGCCCTGATAGTGATGAATGTTTGTGCTGGTCTGTGGGGTGGGTTATAGGGAGTGGCTAATTGCACTGTCTCGCTTCTATACCCTAGTGGCAGAATTTCTCCTTCCTATGTGTGGGTGTGTGTGTGTATCTCTTCACATCACAACTATCTTGGTGTATACGATGCTAATGTTGGTAGTATTAGTGGTAACACCACAGCTGTTAAAGACTATTAAGTATATGTATTTTCATTTCTTTTCCTGTTGTGTCTGCCCCTGCAGGATGCATACAAGCAGCCAGCAACTCTCTCCGTCACTCCCACTGGAGTGAAGGTGGCTCAAAGGGGACAGAGAATTAACTGCATGAAGTGGTGAGCATCTATATGTAACCACATTGCACAGAACTTGATGGGAGATATGCAAGAGGGAGGGCATCTGGAGGTTTGGGATGTTTACCTGGTGGTGTGGGAGCATGGAGAGGTTGTTGTCACCACAAAATGGTGTACTAAGTAGATAGCATGTGGTGATCATATGGTGATTATGTGGTGATCATGTGGTGATCATATGGTGATCATGTGGTGATCATGTTAGTTGTGGAGGGGTTTTTGCTGTTTTTTTTGTTGTTGTTTTTAAATTATACATCTTTTTTTCTCAAAATAGCTTAAAGTTTGAGCTTTGGCTGTCCAAGATATCATTTAGTCAGGCGTTGCCTAGCATCAAAGCAGTATATGATCCTGTATTATTTAAGTAATTTGTGTAATGATCTGTGTCCTTACAGGGCAAGGATATTGCCTCTAGGGGTGTTTATAAGTGATGTAATAAATTGTTGTATGCCCATATATGCCAAGTTGGGCCATCATTTCCTTCTTTCTTTCTTCCTTAAAAGGGAAACAGTCACAAAGATCAACAGCAGAGGGAAACACATCTACTTTGATGTTGATGCATCCCAGGTAAGAGTCATGTCAGTTTCTATCCAGTACCCAATTTGCTACTGCTAGACTATATCAATCCTTTGACAAATCAAAATATCTGTCCCTTGAAAATGATAGGAAAAATAATGAACTTTTGTCCTCTGTTGTCATAATTTATGTGGTATTGTGACACTTTCACCTCAGACACTGACTACGTACCAAGCTCATTATGTATGCCAGAGCACAGAGATGGCCATGAACATCGCCACATGGTGTCAAACTCTCATCAACTTCTACTGCACTGTTTCCCTGGAGGAAAGCAGCAAGATTACACGAATCAAGCAGCTTTTCATGAGCAGGAGGTAAGATACGAATAGATCTGCCCTGGAATTTAGTAGTGAGGCTAATCCCTGCTCTCTGTTTGGAATAGTTGAATGAGTGTGTCATTAGTGGTGATAAGGGATCCTGTACTTGTGCATTAGGGAATACATTCAAGATGTTAAACTGAGCAACTAATTACATCTCATCATTATGATAAATTTATTGTACGGTGACTTGCATGTATTATAAACAATACACATTCCCCCCGCCCTTTGGGACAGCAAGCTATGCAGGAATGGAGGGCCACAACTTCTGTGGAAGAAGAAGTTAAAATGTGACTTTGTAGAAGTGCAAAATATATTTCAAAGGTGGTCGATCCAAGTGGACAATATGGGCATCATTTGTAGCAGAAGTATGACAAATTGTATTCTAACAAACTCCATAAGTGAACCCACTTGGGAGCAATTATCTTTTCTTTTTTCTTTTTTCTTTTCAATTGATAGAGCATTTGTGTCCACCCTTGCATAGCTTAAGGCTCCATGTGCAGTTCCATGTGAGGGCATGCATGCTCCATGTATTAAAGAAAGTATAGAAACGATATCCTGGAAGTCCACTTATGTTTGTTTGTTGTTTTGTGCTAATTAGTACCACAAACCTTACAACCATTTCGAGGGCAGTCATTATATGGAATGTATGTGAAGTGTGTACAAGAGGCTTACGAATGTATGAGGAAACTCCTACAGTTGGTGGGGCCATGGTCAAGGATGAGGGAAAGGTATTGTATTGTCACCATGCTGAACCTTCAACTATATGGGGCTACTCTGTTTGTGTGTTGTTGGCTTTTCTCGTAACTCTTTTATGAGGCAAGGGTCCAAGCCATTTTGTTCAGCCAGCTCCGCATTATATTTTTGAATATTTCAGATATCCAAACATCCTCTGGTCCTGTTGTGGTGTGTGCATTGCAGTAGAACTGATTCCTTGCATATTGCAGGAGTAGTAAAACTGAATCCTTTAGAAGCTGGAGCTTCAATGTCCTCAGCATCTCCTATCTTTCTATCCCTCTGCCTGCCTCTAGCCTTCAATAGAAAGAAACACAGCTGCTGCTGCTGCTGCTGCTGCTGGTGGTGTTGTTTGGCTATGTGTAGTGTGTTTGTGTACCCATGCATCTGTTCAGCCATCACCAACAAGACTGCCTCCAATAGCAGCAATCCTTGAGCCAATGGCAGCAACTCACCTTTGAACATAGCTGTGGACTAGACCAGAACTAGGAAGTGTGCAGAGCCAAGCTGCTGCACAGATTAGAGAGAGATTAATTGCAATACTGTGAATTGCAGGCCATGAATATCTCATCCTCCTCCACATAGAAACATGATGAGGGAGTGTTCATTTGTTTGTGATGGCTCAGATTAGTGCAATAATTGTGTGTATTATTTTAACTGGACATACCAACATTAGGCTCTTATTGCCCCCAATAATTCCACACTTATAAAAAGAAATCATAAATCTCCAGTCTGATGTTGTGTTCAATTTAAAACTAGATCATGAACGAGCAGAGGGCTGTTCCTCTACATCTGTAAACTCCATTCATTCAAATTTATTTGTTACAAAGTTATTTCCCCAGGCCCAAGGTTGGTGGGGGGAAGGTGAGGGGGTGGGGGCAACCCTGGCTGACTTTCAAGGCCTGTATAGTATTTCATTAGACATTAAATTGTCCCAACCACAACCATTAGAAGTCAGGCCAGCTGTCACTGCCTAGTTTGGCCGTGTGACCAAATTCATCCACTTGATGTATTTCCTATTTGGAGTCCATTCCTGGAATTTGGGGACTGGGTTGCCTCAGAAGTGCTGTGGTCTTTCCAGGCAGCAGCTTCCTGGCACACACTGCAGGAAATGCCTATGTGAAGATGTTCTGCTGACCTCATCTGTCTCTCTAACCACAGCAATGTCTGTTAGTGTGTGTGTGTTAGTCAGGGTCGGAGAAGGTTGTGTGGGAGGAAGATGGGAGGCATCTGGAGGAGGTAAAGGGTGGTGTCTCAGGTTACAAATATCGACATAGTTTGATACACTGTTGTAACACTCTGACAAGAAATTTATTTGTATTTAATCCAGTAATTAATTTGTGCACTCTTGGCTACATGCCATGTATACCCTCAGAAATATTTATCATATGTTCTCAAGCCACAAACAGCAACCATAGCACATGTTCAGAACACAATATAGCAGGTCTTGACCCGTGCCACTATTGTCTTATATGATTATGGAGTGACTTAAGAAATGTCAGGAAATATAACACTGTCACCTTCCATTTTTATATGAAAGGCTAATAGTAATTTCATAGTTTTTCAATATCTCTTTGTTTACTCAAGATTTATAATCTGTATATGTTTGCATGTGTGTGGGTATGTTTGCAGGTCAGTGCGGCACAGGTCCAATCAGACCAAAGCAGCTGGTGTTCGTCCTGTCTCAAGCCCAATACAGTGGTCAGTACACAACTTTTTTTATATCTCTAGTATGATTTTTAAACTTATCTTTTTGTGTGTGTGTTGCCGTCCTAATTACGTTTATACAGGAATGCCACGATTGGTGGGGAGATGAGGAATGTTGTCGGAGACAGCAGCAGAAAAAAGTAAGTAGTGGATATGTGGACCTACCAATGATGAAATAGTACAGCTTCTAAGCTCAAGTCATATTAATACATACGACATGGTTTATTATAGAAAGAGCATTACAAAAACAAAGCATTAATTTAGTAGCATAAGCAAATATTACTCCAAAATAGTGTGTTGGGTGGTGAAAAATTTGTCATGTAGTATTCATGATTTATAGACCCTACATATATATATATAGACTCAATTCTTTGCCTTCCCCCCCCCCCCCCCCCAAAAAAAGAACAAATCTTCACACACACACACACACACACACACACACACACACACACACACACACACACACACACACACACACACACACACACACACACACACACACACACACGCACACATCCTCTAACTAAAAATTGTTCTCTGTTTCCCTTCTCTGTGCACCTCCATACATATAGCTCTCTTCCTCTCATAAGTCCTCCTATCACGACTGGTGAAAACAAATTAGTAGTGTATGGGCTCTCTGGCCTGCTGACGTCATCACAAACCGACACAGGGAGATTGCCTCCTTCCCACCCCTCCTCACACTCCCTAGCATCACCAACAAGTCTGTCTGACCCAATGATAGTCGTGTCTCCACCGACTACCAAGACAGAGGATGATTACTTAGACTCCTCCAGGACAGATGGTGGGGACAATGTCCATCCGAGAGCTGAGAGGAATGGCCTAGGACATACCCGAATGAACAGTGTGACATCTCTGCATGTGATTCAGGAAGACATGAACAGTGGTTCCGATATTGAACCTTCTGATACTGAAATGAGACATGAAAGGGGCCGAATGCAGTCTGAGATGAGTGCTGAACACACCCCAAGCTCTAATGTACCTTCAGCCAGTGATCACAGGGGAGAGAATGGGAGGAAGGAGGCTATGGCCAGGAGTCCTAATCAGATGCATTCGTCAGATTTAAAGTCATACAGAAACCCCCGAGGATCCTTACCTGATATACCAAGCATTCCTTCAAGGGCATTCAGTGAAATAGATATCTCCAGGGAGAGTAGAGAAACATATGACTTCCACAGGAATAGCCAAGAGTATCCAAGTAGTTCTCAAGAGAATTTCCTCTCTCCTCCCTCCCCACCATACTTTACAAGTGGTGGCAACTTCAAAATCCAATCGCTGCCTCGTAGAAGCGACGCACATAATCACAAGAGAATGCATCAACCTTGCCACCATCAGATACATCACGATCGTCACCAAATGCCCCCACTGCCACCCCACCACCGGCACCACCGGCACGAGCATCAGCGCATGCAACAACCCCACCGGAACCATCACCAACACTCCTACTCAACACCATCTGAGCCCTCCACTCATTATCAGCAACAGCCCAATGGGCATGTTTCTTCTGGTTCTTCTCAGCCGCCATATCTCAGTCAACCTGATGACCAGCCACCAACCAGCAGCCAATACCCCCACCAGTTCTTATCCCAGCCACAGAACAACCATTCCCCCCATCGCAAGGCATACACACGACAGCAACAGCAGCTGCAGCAGAAATACCTGCCATACAGAAATGGGCATAACAGCACCAAAGAAGATATCAAGGCCGACTCGCAACAGTCGGACTCTGGTTCTCCCCATCATGAATCAAACAAGAATGATGGTTATTCCAGATACTTACCAGGCGCTGTCGGTCCGGAGAGGGACAGCTACCAGAGAAAAACAAAAAGTCTGTCATCCACTGGGACAGAACAGTTTAACAATTACATGACTTCTTCTGAAAATCGCAGTGCTCATCGTTATCAAGCCGTACGGAAAGGACAGATGAAAGTTAAAAGAGCTTCACTGGAAGAGAAGATTAGCAGATCCACCTTGTCTCTCCATACTCACGTGGAATGCTCCCAGGATGAAGAGGAGGAGGAGGAGGAGGTAAAAAGTGTGAAGATGAATGGGAAAAACAGGAGATGGAGCATGCAGGAACCCGGCATCGACCAAGAACCAGACTCCAACCAGGAACATGGTCCTATGCATGAAAGTGGGCGGCTTGTTCCTCGGAACAAGCGTTTGAGACACCGCACCGTTGGTAGCACCACCAATGTCAATCTCGGACAACAATATGCCGACGTAAGTTCATGTGATGTTCAAGTAGGATACTGTGTTTTGAGAAGCAATGCAAATTACACTTGAATGATTGTATAATGGATAAATTGAAATGTTTTTAAAGAGTTCACTTTTGATATAGTATACTATTTACATGCAAATTTTACTTCCAGTTTATCACCCACAAAGTACGCACTTTACCAGCTTTCCATAAAGCTTATTAATAGTGCCCCAAATCACACATTTATCTCAATATTACAAATCCAACTTCTGTGTAAGCTTGCTAGCTATTATTTACACCAGTTTCTGTCTCTAACTTTGCAGGGTATGTCCCACCTTGGCAGTATAGTTAGTTTGGACCGCCAAGCTAACCTGGCAGAGCTGAGTCAAGGAGAAAGTTCGGGGCACTTGGATCCACACGCTCGCAGTTTTGTGTTTGAAGCTTCACAGAATTCTCAAGGGACAGCACTATAAAATATCCAACCAGTTTCAATATCATAAAGTACATGTGAATGTTCAATTATCAGTTTTGCATCCCCATTCAAAAGTGTTGATCTTTTTTTTTAATTTTGGTTGTTTTTTTCTGGTTTTTTTTTTGTTTGTTTGTTTTTTTCATTGACCCTTTTTTTGTTATAATTATTGAGTTTCATATAAACTCATCATTAAAATACACGTAAGAGATAAATGTATCTATTCCTTCGTCAAAATTTATCAACAGTATCATGAGAACACATGTCATCATATTGCTTTATTATGAATGCTGCAATGTTCAGAACCTGATTCTGCTTGTTCTTTTGTTAATTTAAAAAAAAAAAAACGGAAGAAATATCTGTTTGTTAATATTCTGCAGTACTGATTCCTTTCTCTTCCTTTACCAAGGTTGGATTGGGAAGGTTTGGTTGACTAATTAAGTTTTGTTACGGATCAATTTAGTTGCGTGTGCCATGGTGAAAAGCAATTATTTTAAGTCTGTTAATGTTCCTTGCTGGGGAGGGAGGATGGTGAATTGTGGTAGAGAGTGAGGTGGAATGGATCAGAAAATATACAAGTTCTGGTTCTGAGAAAGAGGTTGAAGTTGAGTGTGGGATGTGGGGGTTCTCCAGAATATATATATACCCGGCGTTGCCCAGACAATGTCAACATGAAACATTTTAGATGCCTCTCTAATTTTAACCTGGTTGGCAGTCAAAACAATTTCCTATGGGTGTGGCTAATTTAAAAAACACACATTACCACACCCACATGTGGATAATAATGCTCACCCTATTATTTCCACTCCATATGCCAAAGTTCAGCTTTATTGGTCCATAAATGAGTTTTTGGCAGGCATGATGATGTCCTATGGGTGTGGCAATGACCAGACCACACCCATTAACAATGCACATGTGATTAGTATTGCTTATCCAGTTTCTTGGAAACTTCATTCCAAATTTCAGTCGATTTTGTCTTTGGATTTGATTTTAATAGCCAAAACAACTTCCAGTGGGTGTGGCTATGGCCAAACCACACCTGTATGGTTAATAATATTTTCCTTGATACTTTGAGACCACACAACAAATTTTTGCCTGATTGGTCTCTGATTAACCTTTTCTTTTTCTTTTTTTCTTTTAAGCCAAATAATTTCATGTGGGTGTGGTTAGGTGAAACCACACCGATTACCATGTCCACATGTTTTAATATTGTTCACCAGGGGTCTTGGAAAGCATATGCCAAATTCCAGCCTTTTGGTCCAACTATATGGTTGTGATGCCTAGACACATACGTACAAACATACATACCTACATATGAACCAAAATATGTATTAAAGCGTGTTCGTGAATCTAACTCCTTATGTCCAAGCGTTATTCAGAAGCTATCTTTTTGGCACTTTTCTACTTTACACACAAATGGGAAGAGGTGTACCCAGGAGGGATCCTGCCCATGTTATTCCAAAAGTCCAGTTGTGTATGCATACCATGTTTTAAGTATGTCACTCCATGGGTTTGTTTGTACTATTTTTGTTCTTTTTTGGGACTGACATGAAAACGGAAATAGGGTGTGGTCATATACATGTACTTTAAGCATTCCCCAGTTATATTGATTCCTAATATATATGGGTTCATGGGCCTCACTCCCTAGGTTCAAGCATTTTTTGGCTGAAATACCATTTTTGGCATTTTTAGCCTTACACCGGGTAAGGAAGGGGTGTGGTCAGATGGGACCAAGCACATGTTACTCCCAGAATGAAGTCATATATGGATACCAAGTTTTAGATCTGTAGCTCCAAGATTTTTTCTGGCAAAAATACCATCTGTTGGGGGCTTTTTCACATTTTCATGGTAACCATTTCCAGGAATATTTTTTTTTTTTTAGCCCATGTTTCAAGTTGGGTCGAAGCCTATCATCATGGCAAGTTTCAGAGAAATCCACCCACTGGTTTGGCCAGAATGATGGTACAAACATACAGACACACGGACAGACACACAGACATACAGACATCTTTTTATATATATATATATATATATATATTAGAATCTCAGAGTTACGAACCCCTTGGGAAATTAGTGTTCATAACTCTGAAACTATGGCATCATAATTATGTTATGAATTATAATATAGATTTATTACTGTAATTAAGACTACACAATGAGTTCTCCATCTCCTAAACACTGTAACTTGATGCATATCTATTTGTCACTAGGTATTTTGCAACTATCCACCTGTTCCAAGATTTCTTAATATCATGCTGTTCAAAATTAATTTTAAATACACTATACACATAATGCATTGCATTTTATACTTTATAATCAAATACCTAACATTTATAAAAGAGAGTGATTGAATGTTCTAGTACTGTAAGCATGCATAGTGTGTTGAATTTTGTTCATAATCATATAATTAAGATTTGAAAAAGTCAGTAATGCATGTTTGCTTTAGGGAATCATGTTTCTTCTTTACCGCCAAAGAGTGTAATTCATGAAGCAGCACTATCTTCATTGGTTAAGCTTCGGATTGCTTTTCTAGTTATGATAAGCCAATGCTGAATGCTTCTTCAGCCTCACTGTGAGTAATGGAAGATGAGTGGCTAGGTGATCCAAAAATATTTGGGGCTAAAATCTATCCTTCATGCAGAATGTGACCATACAGGAGTCAGAATTTTATCTGACATGTGTTATGGCAGCAAATGAATAAAATAAAAATCTATAGCTACACACAAACTATTTTAATTCTGACACAACAAAAGGAAGAGGTGTGGCCAGGTGGAATTCAGCCTATGTTGTACCCACACTCATGCTGTGTGTGTGTGTGTGTGTGTGTGTGTGTGTGTGTGTGTGTGTGTGTGTGTGTGTGTGTGTGTGTGTGTGTGTGTGTGTGTGTGTGTGTGTGTGTGTGTGTGTGTGTGTGTGTGTGTGTGTGTGTGTGTGTGTGTGTGTGTGTGTGTGTGTGTGTGTGTGTCAAGTTTAAGTACAAGTGTTTATCTGAGTAAACAATTTTTGGCCTTTTTAGCCTTACACACAAGAGGAGTGTGGTTAGGTGGAATCCACCCCATGTCACTCTCAGAGTCCAGTTGTGCATGCATACCAAATTTAGTTATGTAACTCCCAACACAGAAGGGGCGTGGCCATACAGACATACTTAAAATGTCCCCCTGGTGACACTCATTCCATATATATATATATATATATATATATATATATATATATCGATCTAATCAATAGATAGAGAGATAGATAGATAGATAGAGAGACCACACACATACACACATGTATGTGTGTGTGTGTATATATATATATATATATATATATATATACATATATATATATATACTAGCAGCATATAACCACCAGCCAATGTCAACATGAAACATTTTAGAACATTATAGAAGCTACTCATATTTAGGCCTGGTTGGTCCTTTAATTAGCTTTTGGTAACCAAAACAACTTCCTGTGAGTGTGGCTACAACCTAACCACACCCATTGATACACCTATATACAGTAATATGCTCACTCTGTTACTTGGAGACCACATGCCAAATTTCAGCATGGTTGGTCCTTAAATTAGTATTTCTAGCCAAAAAGACTTCCTATGGGTGTGGCTATGATAAAGCCACACCCATATGTGGTCAATAATGCTCACCCGGTTACTTGGAGAACTCCTGCCAAAATTTTGCCTGGTTGGTGCTTTAATTAGCTTTTGCTTGTCAAAATAACTTCTTGTAGGTGTGATTTGAACAAAACCACATCCATTCCCACTCCCATGTGACACTCACCTGGTTACTTTTAGTCCATATGCCAAATTTCAGCCTGATTGGTCTATAAATTTGCTTTTGGCAGCCTCAAAAAAACTTCCTGTGAGTGTAGTTCTGATTAAACCACACCCACAGATGCTTGATAGCGCTCATCCAGTTCCTTGGAAATTACGTGCCAATTTTCAGTCTAGTAGGTCCTTTGATTAACTTTTGATAGCAAAAGAACCCCCTGTGCGTGTGGCTATAGCAAAACCACACCCAATGTGGTCAATAATGCTTACCCAGTTACTTGGAGACTAAATGCCAAATTTCAGCCTGATTTGCACATAAATTAGCTTTTGGCAGCAAAAACAACTTCCTTTGGATGTAGCTATGAATAAACCACACCCATTGCCATACCCACACATTCAATATCACTTGCCCAATTCCTTAGAAACTACATGCCAAATTTTAGCCAGGCTGGTCCTTTGATTCGCTTTTTATAGCAAAACGACTTCCTGTGGGTGTGGCTATAGCCCAAAAACACCCCTAATGTGGTTTATAGCACTTACCCAGTTACTTGGACTCCATATGTCAACTTTCAGCATTATTTAAATATAACTTAGTTTTTGGCAGACAAAATAACTTCTTACGGGTGTGGTCATGACCAAATTATACCCATTGTCACACCTACACATGTTTATTAACACTCACCCAGTTCCTTGGAAACCACATTCCAAATTTCAGCTTGGCTGGTCGTTTGATTAGCTTTTGACGGCAAAACAACTTCCTATGGGTGTGGCTACAGCTAAATCACACCCAATGTGGTAGATAATGCTTACCTGGATACTTGGACATCACACGTTAAATTTCAGCCTGATTTATGGTAGTCAAAACAACCTCCAGTGGGTGTGGCTATGACACAAATCACACCAATTACCATACATACATACATACATACATACATACATACATACATACATACATACATACATACATACATACATACATACATACATACATACATACATACATACATACATACATACATACATACATACATACATACATACATACATACATACATACATACATACATACATACATGTATATATATATTGGTTTGTATGTATGTTTGTATACATATATGTATATTTATTGGTTTGTATGTATGTATGTGTGTATGTATGTATGTATGTATGTATGTATGTATGTATGTATGTATGTATGTATGTATGTATGTATGTATGTATGTATGTATGTATGTATGTATGTATGTATAGGTTGAATTGTGGACATACAAACAATTAAATTATATGTGGGTGTAGGTATCAGCAGAGCATCAATGTCGCTGTTTCAGTTCCATATCACACATTGTCATGTTAGGTCACATGATTGTCATAGCGCAAACAATCTCCATACCACACCCACAACCACATAACATGTGAACCACCTAAAATGCCAATAAGGTGGCATGGTGATTAGGTGTGAAATTTGATGAACATAACTTTCTGCCTATGAAGTGCAGGATGTAGAAAAATTAGTCTCAAAGCCACATCCACAAAGTCACACCAACATTACTATCACATAGCAGGCCAAAGGGTTCCTGGGGTTCCACTGAACACCCCTTTGGGTGGGGGGTAGGGAAAGAAGAAGAAAAAAGAGTAATAATAATATTTCTCCTGCATGACGGGGTCTACAGCTGTAGTGTGTCACTGTGTAACTATGAGTCAGCACCTCCTACCTTTTCCCTGAATCTCTCAATTCCCTTATGTTTTAGATGGGAGCTAGGCTTGCTGGGAGCAAGATGGCTACTACCTGAAGTGATGGTTTTCTCAAGTACTTCAAGCTGGAGTGTTCACTTCCAATGCAGGGGTGGCTCAAGCTTCAAATTATTGAGTGGTCTCAGTTTACCTAATATAAGCAGGCAATGGAGGTGGCAAGATTTATTCCCTACATACAAGCAATACATATACTTAATTTTTAAATGGGAGGGAGGGGGGATGGGGGGACATAAGCACTACCAAGAGTATTAGTGGGGATATTGATAATCATGAGAATTTGATAAATCAAGTGTGAAAAAAAAAATGAGCTATTTAAATGCACCAAAATGCTCTCTGCGTTCATCTAACACTGCACAAAATTGTCTGGCTAATTCAATAAGATCATAGTTATCTGTCAACTGCTTGTGTGAATAAAGTAGTATATCAACTAGCCATGAAATTTTGACCATTGTTTGAGAGACCTAAGAGCATTTTTTTATTTTTAGGCTGAAATGGTTGGTGTTGGTCTGCACAGCATATGGACTGGTATTTATCAAAACTACTAGAGCTACCAATTGCCTGGTTTAATATAGAACATGGAATTTCAGCTATTCTGAAAGTGGGATCACCAATCTCAGATGTTGATCTCAGATGTTAAGCGTATCTACACATACAGCCATTTTAGCAGATACCTGCATATGTATGTAGACACACATTACCATATTTAAAACTTGCTCACTCTTTCTGTCCCAGTGAACAAGGGGGGAGAAAGAAGAGACAGAAAAGAGAAAGAGAATGGAAAGGGATGATTAGGTACAGCTACTTCATTCATACGTTGACATCATTGTTCAAAAAAATTGGGGGGGGGGGGGGGGTTCTGCCCCCACCTACCAAAAAGTGAGGGGCTCAAGCCCCTGTAGCCTCCACCCTTAGCCGCCCCTGCAATGTCTACCCTTAGTGGTTATGGTGTTGCTGATGCCAGCCATGTAGCTATGTTCAGTAATTTTGGTGGTACTTGTGTCAGTGATAATCTTAGGTTGGGACCTTCTGCTGGTTATGAAGGTTTAAATCATCATGATGTAGATGGTAATGGTGGTCCTGATATTGGGACATCTAGTTAAACTTAATATGGAGGCAAGGCTTGCTGGGAGAAGAGGGCAACTTCCAGAAGTGATGATCTTCGGAAATACTTTGAAGGCACAATGTCCACTGTCCATTTCTATTGTCATTAGTGATGGTGTTGCTGATGTGAATCATATACCTGTAATTAGTACTATTGATGGTGGTTATGAAAATCTTAGCTTGGGATCAGCTGCTAAATATTAGTTGTGCAAGTTTGAACCATCTTGGTGGTAATGGTGGCCCTTACAGTTTATCTAACAAAAGTTAAGATGTTGTCTTTTTAAAAAAAATTTTTATGCATAATATGCCCACTACTGAAGTAATTGGTGGGTAAATTCTTTGGATAAAGATCAAATCTTAGATTTTTAAAACATTCCCCCCCCCCCAAACTTTCCCTTTCCCCAAGGAGTATATTGTATAGCTGTTACTTTCAGGTGAATTGGCTATAAAATATTCTTGGTTGGTATATAATAAGTTATTGATTGGATGGTAGGTTTTGTATTTTCTTTAGTTTGTTTGTAGAAGATAGGAATAAGTATGGAATTCTTGTCAATACACCTTTTTAAAAATGGGTCAATGTACATAACATAGTAGATAGTCATTTCTCTAATCTGTACCACCTTAATGCAATGGCAGATTCAAGTACTTCTGTCCATTAATTCTGCACTGGCTAAAGCTATTGAGGAAAATAGACACAATTCATTGTTCTGCCAGAGTGTATTTTATTTTGTGGACGGTAACGCTTGGCACTTAGGGAAAATGGTGGACCATGATATAATGGTAACCAGGAAGTTGTTTTTTTTGGCATTAATGAAGGTATTCAATTGGCTAAGCATAACTCTGCCATAAATGCTTGCCTTGAAAGACCAAAGCTAAAGAATACCACATACGCATCAACCCACACGTGCAAAAAAAAAAAAAAAAAAAAAAAAAAAAAAAAAAAAAAAAAAAAAAAAAATGAATTCAGGTAAAAACATGATTAAAATTATTTAGTTGATAAAATAAGAATTACAAATCATTTTTTTATAATGGTGGATGAAATAACTTCTTTTAATAAAGAAGTAATTCATTTATGTGTGCAACACCATGACATCAGAGAGGGTTTTTTTTTTTTTTTTTTTTTTTTTTTTTTTTTTTTTTTTTGCAATATGCCAAATTAACTAAAGTTACTGGCTAGGTGATAGCTACTTCTGTCCTCGATATCCAGTACCAATTAGATCTGGATATCAAAGGACAGGGATATGATGAAGCATCCAATATATCCTGTGAGTGGATTGAATTGCTAATTGATTGACCATCCTGTATTTGTTAAATATAAAAAGCTATCTTCATCACAAATTTATTTCTGGCCAGGCAACACCTGGTATATTCATCGTGTTTACTGGGGTAAAGATCCTTTTAATTAACTGTTATTACATATTGTATTGAAACTAAAGAAACAAATTTTTTATAACTCTACATATAGGTTGATATTTTATGAATACTAGCAACAACAAAATCCGCCCTACGGGCAGTTATTCAACCCACATAGTCACAAAGTGTCTGCTTTGAAAACATATTGTAGACTTTTTGAAACAGAAGTGAACATGTGATTAGGTCAAACAGTTTTTTTGACTACCATTTTAAACAATTTTAGCCTTACACTCTAAGAGGAAGAGGTGTGGCCAGATGGGACCCACCCCTTGCTATTCACAGAGTCAAGTTGTGTCTGTATGCCAAAGTTTTAGGCCTGTAGCTCGAGTTTTTCCCCCAGCAAAGTACTTTTTTTTCCTTTTTTTTTGTATGTAAAAGGTATGTGGCCATATAGACATGCTTAAAACATTCCCTGGTGACACTGATTGTAAATACATATATGGGTTTGTGGTCTAACTTCAATTGTTCAAGCATGAACCCGATGATGCACAGACAGACAGACAGACAGACAGACAGACAGACAGACAGACAGACAGACAGACAGACAGACTATTCGTACTTTATAGTATGGATATTACATGTAGATCTATTGCAGCACATGATTTATTCACATATTTATCTTACTAAGTAATAAAAACATCATCGCTCTGATTACTCAAAAGGTCCAGTTTAATGCTGAGTTGCCTTTGCACTGCGATAGAACTCTTCTAGTAAATATTGAAGGAGGTCTGTGTCCACTGTAGTGTGCCTCAATCTATGATCCACCTCTAATGAAGGTTGCCAGCTGGGATTCAACTCGGGATGCTATATGCAATACATATATATGTATATATATGTGTGTGTATATATATGTGTGTGTGTATATATATACGCACATATATACATATATACATGTATATATATACATATATACATGTATATACATATATACACATAAATTTATTACATCATGTAAAACTGTTTTGCCATTATGCATGGCCATATTTTTTAACCATATTTGGTGAAATTTGTATGGTATTTCACAATAATACTTGAGAGTGTGGGACACTTGAACATGCCATGGAGCATATCATTGGAAAGCATTTGAACTAAGCTTTCATTTGGCAATAAGATTAAGGGTAGGGGTGAGTGACAACAAAGTGACAGTACATATTATATATCTCATGAATAATTAATGAGAATCAGGTTACTACCCTTTTTTCCCCCCCCCCCTTCCCAAAAAAAATAACCCCCCTTTCAAAAATCCTGGCTAGGGGCCTGCATAGTGAAGACAAGTCAATATACATGATGGATAATTGAATGTGATATAGTTAGAAACATACCAGGCTTTGGGGTTATGATTTGGTATCCATGAGTTAATTTTTACTATCCAAATTTTATTGAGAAATACTAACAAAGCAACAAAAATATTATGATAAAAAAGCCCCCAGGTGATTTCAAACAAGTCTACCCATTAAGGGGAATTTACCTTCAGAGTTAACATTATTTTTTAAAAAATCATTCATTAAATATTCTTCTTGCAAACCCCTCTTCCTCCCCCCCCCCCCCCCCCTTCCCCCCAGATGCATCCGAGTAACTCTTCTCAGCTCCAAGACATATTCATCAGCATCCTCTGATCAAAAAGACAGACGTTGTGTATCTTGAAATTTTTGAGTATTAATTGATTTATGATCATATCAATGATTCTGTTGTGGGTAATTGAGTTAAAAAAAATTTTTAGATGAATATTCCAGTCAATTTTCCTCATTTTAGTGTGATAATTTCTACGAAAATGGGTGGAAAGTTGGGTTGACGATCAATCCCGCTCAAAAGTTCAAGGTTCCAGTAGAGCTCAATTCTTAATTTCTGAGTGCGCACGTGAACGATTTCCCTTCTCCCTTCGGATCCTCGACCAGCCACGTTTGTTTTCCTGCAATCATGGTAAGTTCATTATCTTACGTAATCTGAAGCTATCATGGTGTCCTTGTGGTAGCTGTGGGGTGTAGGTGCTCCTTGTGTATGACCTTATGCTCTATGATAAATTTCAGGATGCTGAGCAGGCTGCTGCTATCAAGAAGAAGCGGACATTCCGAAAATTCTCTTTCCGTGGTGTGGACCTTGACCAGCTATTGAACATGACTTATGAACAGCTGATGGTTCTGGTTCATGCTAGAGCACGCAGACGCTTTTCCAGAGGTATGTCTTGGGATTTGTAACATACATAGAGGTTTGATAATTATCTATCTGCTAAAGGAATGAAGAGGAAACCCCTGGCTTTGATTAAGCGCCTCCGCAAGGCTAAGAAGGAAGCCCCAGCTATGGAGAAGCCAGCTGCTGTGAAGACACACCTGCGGAACATGGTTGTGGTGCCCGAGATGATAGGCAGTGTGGTTGGTATTCATAATGGCAAAACCTTTAACCAGGTGGAGATCAAGGTAAAGCCACTTTAAATAAGTTAATCACTGGATTAGGTACAGAATAAACCACCCAGGTTGGAAAATGTTCTGCTTAAAACTGAAATTTTAAATGTTGACAGGAAATAGCAGCAATGGTTAGTTGATTAATTGACCAATCCCGGATTAAATTAAAAAAGAAAAAAAAAAATTATAATTTTTTTTTTTTTTTTTTTTTTTTTTTTTGCTCTGGTCTTTTTAATTTTCTGGTGATATGTATGACCCTTTCCAACTGGGGAGGTTTATTCTGTACAGGATCTCATTCTTTTTTATGGGTGTGGCTGATTTTTATTACAAGTAGGAAATACCATATTATTGCTTGAAATATATTAGGGAGGCAGTTACCATTATAATAAATTTTATTTCATGAATAGGACACTAGCACCAAGTTAATTCAGAATCCATCACTCATTGCATTGAACATTATTGGTGCCAAAATAAAAAAATGATTTGGGTTCCCCAAACTTTAGCAGCCATAGGAAAAGATAAGAAATGACCAGTCCAGTCCAATGTTGTAACGACTGTCCCTGAGCCTTGGTAGTGTTCGTAGCTAAGCTGAGTGCAAGTGGAAACTGTACTTGTTTGGAGTTGAAAGCAAGTGTGTGAGGATTGGATCTGAATCCCCAGGATGAAGGTCAGGATGGTGGCTCTGTTGCTTTACCCCATAAGCTTGCACTTCTGGTCTGGAGATGTCATATTCGAGTGCACCTTTTACTCGAACGTGATTCCTCTTTCCATATGAAGCAGTATAATGTGATCTATCGCTTTCCAGATGAAGTTACGAAATAATTTCAGCTCAATGGTTGTGTTCATGCCAAATTTCAGATCACTTGGACAGTACATTGGTTATTGTGTCCTGGTGCTGCTGATTGAATTTTTTTTTTTTTTTTTTCTTTTTTTTTTTTCCCCCCTCTCTTTCAATTCACTGTTACACACTTGATATAGTTTGTGTGAAATGAACCAACATTGCAGATGTTTTTATTTTGTTATTTAAATGTTGTGTGTCTTTTCATTGATAAGAATGTTATTTGTTTATGCACAGCCTGAGATGCTTGCTCATTATTTGGGAGAGTTTGCCATCTCCTACAAGCCTGTCAAGCACGGCCGACCAGGAATTGGGGCAACACATTCCTCCCGGTTTATACCACTCAAGTGAACTAGACTCACAATATCACGTTTGAAGTTTATTCATGTGAAGAATATATTTAAATGTCTTGAAGATGAAATGCATTCACAAGCAAATACACTTCTTGCCACCGCCATGTAGACCATTCTATAATACAGGATATCCTCGTGGTTGGCATTCCCAGACAAGTCGTAGCATGCCCAAAGGAAAGAGCAGGTTGCGTTGTTCTTGGCAAAATTTTGAAGATGGCAGGGAATTTGTTTGGAAGTTAGATTAGAAATAATCAAATTATTTCAGAAATTGATTTCAAAATGCATGTTCCGAGGTTTTCAAGAGTGAATAAGTGGTTATTTATTGTTGGCACAAACAAGTTTATTCTCTAAGAATGATGGTTACAGAACATGAATAAACTTGATCAAAGAAATGGAGGGACCTTGGTTTTAGGAATTATTTGGCACAAAAAAGGGGGGGGGGGGGGGAGTGGAGGTCGTACTCCGAGGAAAGTGGGATCTTGAGTGGATGTGCCAGTTTTCATTTAACTTGACTGCATCAAGAGTTGCTATCCACCTCAACCCCACACAACCTCAACAGATCGGCTGATTAAAAGATGCGAAATGTGCACCTTAAAATTTTTAATATTTGATTGAGTTATGGAAAATTTAGGATCAAAAACAAATTAGATGAATATTCCAACCTTGCAGGCAAAGATACAAATGGTCCTGTAGTTATGTACAAAAGACTGCTGCTAGTCACAGTCTTCAGATTCATGACAATGTAATAGAATGGTGTCACTATACAAGAGGTATAACAGTTTAGTACAGATGCTTTTCGAGTATGAAGAGGGTGTGCATTAGTTGGAGGAGTTGCTATCTACAATGGTTCAATCCATCAGACTGGTGGGGTGGGTACAATGTGAAGGAATGACAAGACAATAGTTCTGTTTCAGGATGAAAATAAAATGAAGGAAAGTTCCAAAGCATCTCAGGATATCAATTTCAAGATTTCTTGCAAGACCTGGGGTAGAGAGAAAATGGTATGACACAAAATTTATTTTTTAATATGTGGATTTGCTATTTACTTTATTTGATGTTGGTCGTCTCTTTTTATGCAACAAGCACTGTTTAGCTATGGACCACACCTCCATCCACACCCCCTCCTCCCATTCTCCAGCAATCAATTCTGATTCTTGGCCATCGTCAAGTTCCTCAATAAATGTAATCTGCAGATCAACAGACAGAATTCAAGAAAGAAAGGGTAGATGTGGTGAAGGGTCATTAATATCATACCCAAACCACCAAAAAGAAAAAACTGAATTTACTGAATGAGTGGTGGCCGCTGAAGGTGGCCATTCTGCAAGTTATATTAAAACGAAATAATATATAAATGGTGTGTTTTGGGTGTGGCTAAAATCACAACTCTACCTGTGTGTGTGTGTGTGTGTGCGCGCGCGCGCTGGGGGCAACTTTTCTACAAGTGACTAATGGACAGTCCAGAACGTTACATGTTGAAGTTCTAATGTATTTGGACAAGTCTTACCAAATCAACCTCTTCACCATCATCAGCAACAACACCCACCAATGCACATTTCCCAGTCAGCAATTCGAAGAGCACCTACACACGTGATATACATGCAGATATAAACTTCACCACAAGCAACACTCCACAAACTGATCAACATTCTGAACAAGCAGTAAAATACTTCATGACTTGATGTCTCGCTTCAATATAGTTGCAATTACTCAATTTATATAACGTTGGGAATTTTCTCAGTTCTGAAAATCATGTCACCCCTCCCTCCCCCTTTATGGCCAAATTCCAAGCAAACCTCCATGTCCCCTAAAAAAACAACAACCCCAACTAAATAATTACCGCTAAAGAAATGTCTGTCTGTGGTCTAACATTGACACGAAGTGGTTCCTAATATTGAACAATTCTGAACACAGAGTTGGAAGTGAAGCACCCACCAATGAAACAGCATTTCCAGGAATCAAAACCACCTCACATATTGCTCCACCACAAGTTCTGTTCTTGCCTACTTGTGCACATGCCCAATTCCTTTGTTTACATAGTTTACATAGTACAACAATTCTAATTTGGTAACATACATATCAAACAAGTCACTATTTTTATCATCCCTTTGAAGAAATAAAATTGTTCCAACACCCCCAAACTTGAACTGGCTAGTCAAAAACTATGTTATAGCTCATGCATCAGACAGACAGGGTTAAGTAACTAGTAGTGGGTGTGGTCACATGTGGTGCACTTGAGGCAAGACTCACCACTCCAAGTGCGTAGACATCAGCTGCTATGGTGACGACGCCACGGGCAGTCTCTGGGGCCATGTATACACATGTGCCCACAATGGTGGCGGTGTGGACTTCACTGTGCTGCTGCTCGGACTCTGACGGCAGGAGGCGGGCAAGTCCAAAGTCCCCCAATTTCCCTCTCCAATCCTCAGTCAGTAACACATTGGCACTGGGTGTAAATAGGTAAGGATCATCACTGATAGGATGTTTGTTACAACTGGCACTGGAGGTATCAAATAAGAAAGGATCACTTCCAAATTGGATGCTCATTACAGACTAAGTAATGGTATGCTAAAGAGGTAGTCCAACAATCCAAAAGATCTCTCAGGAAAGAGCCATGACATTAACCTTATTGTGACCAATTGGTCTAAGGATTCACGATGTAACTTGATGTAACCTTAACAAAGTATGTGTAATGTTAAGTTCACCTCAAACAAAAAGATTTCACAGCCATGAGGACTATTCATAAAGCAACAAAACTATATATGACACGTTACATATCTTAAATAGTTGCAGCTATGAATCAGTGATTAAAACCACTTTGAACCTGGTCTGGATCATCCAATGTGTGGTATAAACAGAATAACCAACCACATGCCTCAGGCAATGGTCATATATTTGTGTGCACTCTTCACCAGCAACATGTGTAATCTACATGTGGGTCCACTCCTCCTCCTCATCATCACGATAGCTGTGCTCATTGTCCAAGACATACACACCTCCCTCCATTCCCATAGCTTATCTATCTGTTTACCAGTTCTCTGGCATCAATGAGAAATAATACAAGTCTCTCCTATATCTTCCTGTTTGTATACACACACCCTCTGTCTTCAATGTCACTGCATCAGCATCCACCCCAACCCCCTCCCCCACTCCAGCCCCAGCCCCAACTTCTGTCTTCACTTCTCTATGCTGATAGTCCAGTTCACCAAAAGTAACACCATTCTCTCTCTCTCTCTCTCTCTCCTGGAACAGATACATCAGTTGTTGGATGACAGACACTCAACAATTTGGTGATCCTTTTCTCTTCTGAACATATTGATATGATCTTTCTATTCATTTTTAATGCGATATTTCAAAATTGACAGGACATGTCACACACACGCATGCACGCACACACACCACAACACCAACAATTTTCTGGTATGTAATCCTTTTCGTTCAATCGTTCTTTTCTTCTCTTCAACCATCTATATATATATACGTAATGTATTACTGAATTGATAGTAACAATTAGAAACCATCTGAGTATGGAATCCCACAAGCTTTGTCAACATTCATACTTCTGCTGTTGAAACAGTTTGCTGACCTCATTTAGGGTATTTTAGAGTGACTGTGTTTTTGACTAGCATGGTTTGTAGGGGACATGTACCACTCAAAACAATTATAATAATTAGATAGGACTGTGTAATTCATTACTTTTACTGTTATTTGTATTCAATTAAGTTATTGCTATTGAAAAGAGAGAGTGGACAGAATTGTTCACACAGACAAGGTGAAAACAAAACAGGTTATCGCTGCACTGCTTGTAATGAGCAAGATTTGATTCAGTCTAACTTGAAAGGTATCCATCCTCTCACCTTTTGATGTCTCTGTGAACTATCTTATTCTCCACCTCACAGTGGAGGTAGCTAATGGCCGAGGCCACATCTGCGGCCACCGTGAGTCTGGACAGAGGAGGGAGGACGCTCTGATCCGGCAGGTGGGCCTCGAGAGAACCGTTGACCATGAAAGGGTAAACAAGGCAGAGCTGTGGGCCGTCGTGGCTGTAGCCGAGTATGGGCAGCAGGCACTTGTGAGAGAGTCTGCACGGAATAGTAGAAGGGAAGGGAAGCATACCGACCGGTGACTTTCAAATGATGAATGACTTATAATGTGCAGTGATTAATGGTAAGGGTCACCATTATAAAAACAACAACAAACAACACAGCAAGCAATTTTAATATAAATACAACAGGAAATAATATTTCTAGTAGACAGCTAGTCTCACCTATATATATTGGTAGTGGTTGTGTATAAAATATATGCACTCACATAAATATGTACATTATCTCTTGCACTTTACTTTAATTGGTTCTAGTTTTGTTGTAATAATTACATCATAATGTTCTTTATCAGCAAGCTTGCTCAATTTATTATACTTTTCACACACAAAATGGTGTACCACAATTGGTGTCATTTATGCACCTCCTCAGTGTGGCAGTATATGTGTGTGTGTGGGGGGGGGGGGGGGGGGCACTGCCAAATTTAAATTTATCAATTTCTTTTTATCCTTTAACTTTAAAGTCTCAATAACCAGCAGACTAAAATAGGGGCTGAGGAAGCACAAGTTACTTTCCATACAGATTGAACAGTTTGAAAGAGCAACGTATGGGGTTGCTTTTAGCCATGGATACAATTGTTTGTTCTCAGTGCACACACCAGAAGAAGAGGAAAGGAGGAGAGAGAGAGAGAGCTGATTGCCACCAATTGGTAACAAAGCTCCACCATGCAATTCTGCCCAATATACGTCAGTTACAATCAAGGCCTATTGTACACTACATTAACCCAACCATGGAGTGGGTGTTGTCTACAATGGAGACCCCTTACCATACATGCTGAGCTTGATACTCACATTATAGCCTATGAACAAGGGAAAATTAACATATTTCTGACTCTGCCAAGGAGTCCCAGATGTAGCGAGCCTGTGGTCACAAAGCACCACCACACCATCTTCCAGTACATGCCAGTTAGAATCAAGGCCTATTATAGACCTCACTAACCCAACCATGGAGTGGGTGGGAGCCTGCTACTCACATTATAGCCAATGAACAAGATAAAATTAACATATGAACAGATTAAGAGACTATTCCAACACACTCCATACAAGTGCTGTGTCAGCAATGATGATATAGCCGCTCACTTGGAGAGTGCCTCAATTTCAGTTGAGAATTGTCTACGGTCCATGGAGTCCAGGCTGTCCAGCTTATCCGCAGACCGATCAGGTTCTCCCTGCACAATTACACACACAGCAGTAGAGAGAGAAAAGACCTCACAGTAAAGCAGTAACGATGATGCTCCATTGCGAACCTTGTTGAGCAGAACCTTGACCGCCGCATGAACTGTTCCATTCCTGAGAGGCAGCAAACACTGGAACACCTCTCCAAAGCCACCCTCCCCCACCTTATGCCCTCCATCCTTGTATGGTGTCCTATCAAAATTCCGAGTGGCTTCCACCAGGACAGAAAAACTCACCACTTCAATGTGATCTGATGGAGTGACAGAAATGCTGAATGAAACAGGAGAGGCTGATGGTCTTCCAGATGCTTCAATGGGTGTGGTTTTATCACTGGTGGGAGGGGTAGGCATTAGTCGGTGCACTTGGTCTGCTTGATTGTGTCTTTTATCATCATGTTTGTCCTCTGTGTAGCTGCCAATCACATCAGATATCCTTGATGGGGCAGTGGGTAACGTTTTGCCAACACTCTGTTGCACAATGTCATAAGCCTGATCATTAGTTCTGGAGCAATGTAGGGCAGGAGAGGGAGGTTGCCTGTAGCGATGCCTTCCTTCCTCCATCTCATTAGTTGGGGGCTCCAATTCGGTGGGGTACTTACTTCGCACTAAACAAGACTTCGCTGCGACAGAGTTCCTGGCAGGTAACTGGGAAGGAATTCCTTGGAAATCTGCAGCAATACCTGAACCAATAAACGTAGATACTTAGTGAGCAATATTCCAGGGATATTCCCCAGGACACAGGAGTGTGACTTGACAGAACACAACCAGTTACCTTCCAAGCTCTACCATTCAAAAGCTAGAAGTAACTGTGGTAAATAAACAGGATTTAAAACCACCCACAGTGACAGTATAGCCTGCATTCACCTTGTTCCTCACAAAATGTGGAGATAATGTTCATCAAAGCAGTTAAGCCAGCTTCTTTGGCTGCTTCTCCCAGCTGCACAATATCCCACCCTTGGCCATTGAGGTTCTTCAAGAGCTCACGGCTGGGACTTTGCCCCTGGAATGAAATTGAAGTTACTGTAGTAGTGATAGGTGAATAAATACGTAATACCAACCCTACCAGTTTACCAGCTGAGCCAAGTTGCGTAGTGCGAGCATGTCCATCTGGGTGTATTCTGGGACTCTTTCTAGCAGGTTGACCCAGTTATGATTTGCGAAGGAGTCCAAGATTAAGCACATCTCATCCACTACCCCTCCAGGGAGTTCACCGATTGAAGGTGGGGGCGAATTTCTGTTTTTGGTAGCCATGGTCTACTAAGATGCACACCGTAACAGCTGGGGAAACAGCTGGAGCAAGCAATTGGTTAGCCAGACCCTTAACTAGGAAGCTTGCCGTTTGGTAAAGGGTCGATATTATTCGCGCTGATTTTGGAAATGGTCTTAGTTACCATTCATGCAATACTTTGAACGGAGTCTTGTTAGCCATACACCTTCACATACACTTCAAAAAAAAAAACAACAAAAAAAAAACCCCAGAAAAACCCCAGAAAAACCCCAGAAAAACATCTGCATTTGAGCCAATAGTACAATAATGAAATAAATGTTTTTCTGGAGTTTGACTTGACCACACTTCTCCAGCATTATTGGTCCTAATTATTATTCTTCTGGCCTAATATTAATAACCTCCTTCTAGGCACTTTAAATACTTTAAAAGTAGAAATTTTACTTGCAATTTTAAAATACACAAAGCAAGAATTTCAGCTCCACTCATGAGGTGTTATTAAAGTAATACTGGCATTTGCTAATGATTCCATTGTATATTCATCTCTGTGCATCTATTTAATTATTTACCGCTTTTATCTCAAAAAGTGCCATATTTCATAAGTCTGGCAATAAAAGTCCCAAACTGGTAACATTGATATAGATGGGTAAAGGGTCCACCTGAAAATTACCAAAAGTGAGCTGATTTGAGGAAAGAAGTATGTGGTTGCTCTCTGTTGTTGTTGGCTTCTTGTTTCTGTTAAAACAAGCCGATGCTAAGGTGGTTGGTGCAGTGGTTATGCCCCATGGTCAGTTGTGTTTACAGATGATTATAATATTATATAATAATAATATATGATTTTACAGCATCTGTTAGTATACATACAGAAGTGATCAATGTTATAATGGCCATGTGATAGCTGAAGGTGTACCCATAAATACTATAGGCAACCACAATTATTTTAAATATGTGGAGCTATGAGGTGTGTGTATACATTTAGAGCAGGGACACAAGTGATAAGTGCATAGCGAGTTGAACTGCAAGTGAGTAGTGAAATGAGTCCAAAGAAATTGTGACAATTCCTGATGAATAACATGTTGACAATTCCAGATTAATTGGTGGAAGTGAATTCAATAATTTTGGCAGTCTTTTAGAATAGAAATGCCTAGAAATGTTGTTGGTAATAGATCGAGTATGCTGAAGTCTTACATGAGTAGATGATCTCGTTTTGCATGTGGAAAATATAATGTATTCATTAATGTTAAAGGTTTTTGGAAGGATATTTTAATTGTTTCACTGGAAGCATTATGTCAGCTAGTTCAAAATGTAATTAGACACTCCCTATAATCCAGTAAGGAATTTTACAAGATAAATCTTGTTGCCCTCCTTTGCACTCATTCTAGCAGTACAATATCCTTTAGTTGTTTAGGCCTCCACAATTGTAACAATAGACCATCTGTGATCTTACTAGTATTATATATAATATCTTCCTTTTTGGCACTAAAAATGCCATTCCTATAGTTTACTTCAGGAGACCTAATTTCTGGTAGTTTTTGGAAATAATGATTTTGTGATGCTTACTCTGGGAGGGATCCAAGCTCCCTGTGATTCCTAAATATTTTAGATGCTCTATAATTGGAATTTGGACATCATTGATGGCATAGTGGAAACTAGTAGGAGATGATGATGAGCAAAACTATACTGTGTTGCATTTTATTTCATTGAATGTCAATTTCCATTAACTACTCCGACCTTTTAGAAGGTCAACATTTGTTTGGAAGTTCAAGCAGTCTGTGACATCAGATATTTCTTTAGTAAATTTTATATACTGTCTTGTGGCACCCCTGAGGTGACAGGCAAAAAACCTGATAGTTTACCACCTATTAAGACACACTGGATACGATCAGTTGGATAATTTGAAATAGGCTCCATAATTTACCGACAAAGCCAATGTTTCTCAATTTCCACAGAAGCTCACAATGTGGTACAGAGTCAAATGCTTTTTTGATATCAACGTAAACCATATCCATTTGAGATTTGTTTTCTAAGGCATCCATAATTAGGCTGACAAACTGAAATAGCTGTTGGGAGCAAGAGTGAAGTGGCAAGAATCCAAATTGATCATCAGTGAGAGGAAAAAAATGGATGTTTGGCTTATTTTGTGCTCTAGCAGAGTGAGCTCTACTCTTAAGTGAATCAAAATTGAGTGCTCCCAATAAGTCTGGGTATTAAACTAACACTATTTCAGTTATTGATCACATTTGAAAGGGTTCACCCAGCTGGTGTTTGAAGCTGAACTAATTCTCTACTCCATAGCAACCAAATTCATTTGAAATGCATTTAAATTTTCTCAAAAAAATACAGTAAGGCAAATATTTAAATTATGTTAAATTATCCTCTGGTATGTTAACTGGGTATATTAACTTATCCTCCGTGAGGTATTTTCTGCAGTAGTCCTAGCCCTTGCACTGAATAGACACCAAACATTGACAGGGTTACCAGATTGGCAATTTGATGGCCAATTTGAAAAGGCCTTGGCCAAAAAAGAGTAGGTTGGCAATTTTCCTGATGTTATGGCCAAATGGCCATTTTGGAACTTTGCTACCAGATGGTGGAGTTAATCACTGCCAACCAACACTCAAAAGGTGCCAAATGAACTTGAAACAGTGCCAAATTTTTAAAAGTATAAACCAACAGTAATGTTTATAAACAGCCTTACTTATTAGAACCACAGAAAATCTAATCTTTGTTTTTGACGGAGTTTCAGAGCTGAAAAATAAAACAAATTGAAATTTTCTGGCCAAAAACCCACTCACTTATAATTTAATGTTTTGACTTAATCGAAGGTAAAGAAGAAAAGAGGAAAAAATAAACTCAAGCATGACCAGGAGTTGAACCAGAGACCTTAGCACTGGTTGGAGGAAGTTTCAAAAGAACACAGAGATTCCCAAGAAAGTAACATTTAGACTCCACAAACTTGTTTAAGTTTGAGGGTAAAAAGGTGCCTAAATATTAATTTGTTTTGCTGCCTATCTGGCAACCCTGGCAATGTAGTGGGTACTGGTTCAAAACTGTGGTCCCTTCTGGCAAAGTAATTTCCAAAATTAATTCCAAATAAAGCATATGCTCTTTTTTTCTCTAAATTTTTTTCCTGCAAAACATACTACTTTCATATTACTTTCATAAAAACCTCTATTTTCAAATTATTTTCCAAAAAATCTACCAATCCTGGGCTTACCAGTGGAATTGGGCATCCTGACTCCAGGAATTGTTGAAGTTTGTTGAAATAGCATATCACCTCCATTGAGTTCTGGCTGCAGCTGTACCATGTGACGTCAATGAATAGTTACACCCCCACAGGAAGTACAATTTTTAAGCTAAGTTTTCTTCATGAATATTGTTATACCAGGTTATGCATCAAGGACAAAATAAGACAGTAAAAAATATATATATTTTTCCACTTCAGTTTCCCTTTAAGTACAACTGCTTAGAAGACCTTCAAAGCACCATCACAGGCAAGGAACCTTGCCCTCCTATCAGGGTCAGAAACATGTATCTCCCCACCTGGCTCACATCAGCTGTCCTCTGTTTCAGGTGTTGGTCATCCACAAGTATTCTTCATCCACCTTATCCGAGTCCAACACTGGATCCATGACTCCAACACTGGGTCCATGACTCCAACACTGGGTCCATGACTCCAACACTGGATCCATCACTCCAACACTGGATCCATCACTCCAATACTGGGTCCGTGACTCCAGCGCTGGGTCCATGACTCCAACACTGGGTCCATAACTCCAGCCTTTTTATCCACTTACTTCTCTGGCTTTGGTACTTCACTTGCTTCCTCTACTGCCTTGTCCTGTTTGGGTTTAAATCATAGCCAGAGTGGAAATCAACTGCCTGGTGCTGTTTCATCTTCCATGCCTTGAAATCTTTATTACAGAATCTTTATTTGATTGTTTGTTTTGGGGTTGTTTCTTTTTCAACTGCTCTTTCATGGTAGCCACTGTCACAGTCTTCAAATCCTCTTCACACAAATTTGTCTGCAAGTGAAAAACAAACAAACATTTACCTGAAAATTTAAAATAGAACTTCATTTTTGGTGATGAATGCAATATCATAATGAAGCTATAGATTAATGTAGGTAATGGATACTCAACCATTGCTGGTCTCCATTAATCATGTCTTAAACAGCAGGAAAAAGGGTGGTACCTTAAACTAATCCCCAATAGGCAATTGGAGGTTATACTAGGGAGGATTTCAGGTACTTCCTGTCTGTCTGTCTGTTCCAAACTCTCTCACCATTTTGGATCAATATGAATGAAAAATGTTTTTCAAACATGTGTAGATAAACATTGCCAGACATAATAGGCCAAAAATTTAGTCCCCAAGTGGCACCGCTGAGGGAAAAAAATTCAAGTTCCCCATGCTAAAACAAAAGCCTACTACAATCATGGCCTAATAATTAAGGCACAAGGTTTCTCAAGCTCAAGATGAGTGGTCAATTCTCCCCCCCCCCCCCTCCTCCCCTTCATTTTCTTTTATAAAGTTCATTAAAATTCCTCCACCACAAAGTGTACTTTGAATAACCCAAGTACCCAACAGGTTTGTGATAGTTTGTCTTGGATCTAGTATACTATCTAGCACCCCAAGGATACTAGAGTATGCTAGAACTATATTTAGAGTGGTAATGCTTCAACTATATCTCTAGCCTGCCCAGGTACCCCTGGGCTGCATGAAATAGTCCTAGCAGTAGTCAATACCTTCAAAGTGATTTATTTAGATTCCTCTTTCTAGTATTTCCCTCATTAGTTTTGTTATATTTTATTTATTTAATATTTCTGGTAGTACATGTTTAATGAATGTATTTTGGTTAGTAAGGATTCCTTCTATAAGCAAAGAGATAATTACCATCAAAGAATTTTTTTTAAGCCAACTAAGCTGTAATTTCAGATAAAACAGCCAGTTGGCAACAATTTTAGCCTACCCTTGTACTGGCTGTTTAAGGCACGATTTACAGGACAGTACCAGTTTGAGTATCCACTGCCTATATGAAATGTGTATGTTAGCTACATAATTGTATCTGACCAAATGAGAACATAAAGAATATATTCCAGCCTGTTGAACATTTTTACAAATGTGTGACAACTACTTGAAATATATGGCAAATATAGTAACTGGCTAACTAACAATATTGGCTGTAGTACCCTAACTATATAATTTCCTTACTTGCTGAATGCTGCTCTGTTCTCTCTCAGTGTCCTTTCACAATAGCAAAACAAAGAGATCAGAGGACAGCTGCAACAGCTGGGATTCTAGGACTTGGCCATGCACAAGGCCAGTGAAAATAGAGTTGGCAGTACTTGTAAATATATTGTAAACAACAACATGACATGTAAAAAAATACAAATATGCAACAACAAAAAAGTAAAGAAATCAAATAGCCAACATATAAGTTTTTGCTAAACTGATATTTCAGACCCATATTACTAAGCAATACCTATAGAGTTTTTGGGCAGTGAAAACTCTACCAGTTTTTTTTTACAGAGAGATCATTTGGCAAGGATGCAAATCTAACTAGGAATGATTACTATAGCCAGTGAAGCACCACTATTCCTATAGCTTTGGCCAGAACTCTAATGTAATGCTTTGTGTTTTGTGTGGTAGATATAACCGTGTGGGCTATATACTTGAGGTTAACTCCTTGACTGTCAGTGTCTATGTGTAATAGGGAAGTGTTAAACTTGTTATATAACGAGGTGGACACTTGTTTCTGCCAACATGTGCCACTTGAAGAGTGAAATTGTAAATTTTGGTTAAGTGGTAGGAAGAATTGTCATGGTGACCAATTCAGAAAGTGAAGGAGGAAGCTTTTTTTTTTCCTTTGTAGTGTGCACTAGACAATTTACCTATTGCTGTAAACATTTGGTCGAAGAAATCAAAGGAATGAAACCTCAAAGAAAGTTTAATTTTATTGTCCAAAATACAGGAAAATGAATAAATAAAGGAGACAAGAGGACAGTATTTTAGGATTGATTTATCGGTACTATTATTCATCCAACAACTTTAAATTCAATGAATATGTATTAGTCCTTTTATCTGTTAGTACGGAGTGTATTTTGTAATTATCCTCAAGCATATTTCTCTTCTTCGAACATTTTTTTTTATTAATTCTGGTTCAAGGTTTACTGCAATAATACTCAACATTCGTGTCAATATTGCTGTCAACATTCATGTCGACATGGAAAGTCTATCTACTTGTCGACATCAACCTTTAAACTCTAGATTTAGCGATTTAAAAAATGAACTCGTACTACTTTTCATCCCAAAGATTTTTATTCCTGCAGATTTCATGGTTATATTCCAGCTACTTTTTGTAAGGCTTTCTTTGTGAATCTGGCTCAAGCTGGTAGGGGATTCATGACACTAACTGACGCTTGGCCTTTAGTGATAAATCACAACCAAATTCATCTGTGCACAGGTAAACTGGGAGTGAGGCGGACAGTAACTGCCAGTCCTGGAAGGCTCTTTCCTGTTGGTCACTGCAATATAAGATGATCCAGTTAAACTTGTGCGTCCCATCTTGTGTGTGATACATGTGCTTAAAGCCTGAATTATTTTTGTATGTGTGGGTACCCTGCAGGTGGCATTGCTCTGGACCCCACCCACTTTGTGAGCAACGACAGCAAGGCAGTGTCTGAAGCTTGGGACCTGCACAATGCCAGCATTGAGGCTGGCAAGCTGGTGGGGGCCCTGCACCCTGACCTCGTACTTCTCAGCACTCCACATGGCATAGCTGACCTCAGCAGTTTCTCCTTCTTCCTCAATTCAAAGGTCACAAAGGTTGCACACCTTCCACCATTATGACTAGTGTGTGTGCATGCAAAAACAATGTATGTGAGTGAGGTAGCCACTAACAACGTGTATATCTACTTGTAAATAGCTCTTAATCTGTGTGTATGTGTGTGTTCGCTATACATTCTTTCATTTTTGAAGCTACAGAGTCAAGAGGGGTATCAAAAGAATGGAAATCAAGCACTGCACCCATTCATGTGGTTTTAAATGTCTATATGGCCACACCCCTTTCTATATTCAAGAAATGCCAAAAATGGTACTTTTGCCAGAAATAGGAATGGAGCTACAGACCTAAAACTTGGCATGCAGACACAATTTGACTCTTGAAATAACATTGGGTGGGTCCCATCTAGCCACACCTTCCTCTTTGTGTGTAAGACTAAACATGCCAAAAATGGTATTTGTAAAAAACAATTGAACCTAGGTAGCTATACCCATGAGTTAAGATGTATTCAGATCCTAATACACAAAAGTGGCCAAAAAAGGCCATTTCAGGCTAATTAATGGGAGCAGCTGTATTGAAAAGCCCTAAGGGAAGTTGTGTACTCTTGACAGTTCAGTGCACACTCAGTTTAATACATGATAACAAAAATTAACTACAGAATTCCCTGATAAACAGCAACCCTCTGTGGATAGGTGGTTGAGTTTTGGTGGCATAACCACAATAACCAATGAACCAAGATATGGAATAGAGCCTCACTTTGCAAATAGGGAATCATTGTAAAGAGAAAAGGGGGAGAGGGCCGGAAGATGAATAATTATATTATTGACTCAAGGATTACATGCACTGGCCAGAAGACAAGAAATGTTGTGCACATTGAATTTTTTTAATTGATAATAGTCATGATCAATTGTTGACTGAATAGGGGACTTGCATGATTACGTCACATACAACGTACCACGCCTACTTATGGTATCAGTGCATTTCCAGCACCGTAGAAAATGTATTAGCATTCATGACTGGCAATGCTATTATTGAGAACTGCAACTACAAAGTAGCTGGTGCTTTCACCATACTATAGGCGTAGAAACTTTATAAAATTACCTGCATGCTGATAGCATATTCCAGAATAGTTCGAGCTATAATTGCTGAGATATGGAGCGTGAAAGTGAAGGAAAGATTAGTTATGACCACGCCATTGAGGCTGCTGCTAGTTCTCAGAACCCATTGGAGGTGAAAGCAGAGGTAAGCGGCAGACAGTTGCCAGAGTTAATCTTGGCCCAGAAGTAGCTGCAATACTTATCAAAATTCTGTTGGGCAGCACTTGTGACAATGCAGAAATTTTTGGAGATGAGGTATTGCCTAAAAAAGTGTTTTTAAAAAGAATTAGCAGCTACTTCAGGCCACACCCTCTCTGGCAATTGTCTGCACTCGCTGCTACTAGCGCCAACCAATGAGTTCCTAGAACTAGCTCGGGAGCTCACTTGAAATGTCACCACTTACCTTTATTTTCACTTTTAAAACCATTTTATCAACCAGCAAAAATCTGAATATTCTGGAATTTGCTATCAGCACGCTGAAAAATTTTATAAAGCTTCTATTCCTGTAGTATGGTGAAAGCACGAGCTATTTTTCAGATGCAGTTCTCAAAAATAGCGTTACCTGTCATGAATGCCTATACATTTTCTATGGTTTGGGTGGTTCACTGATACCATAAGTAGGTGTGGCAGGTAGTACCTGATGTAATCATGCAAGTTCCCTATTGAGGATAAAATTAAATTTAGATAAATATTCCAACTTTGCAAGCAAAGCTGCAAAGGGACGTCTAGTTTATTAAATAAAAGTTACCTTCTGCTTCTGTCCACTACTGTGTATTTGTTACTGCTAGTGACACAAGAATGTTTCCATGACAGTCAGTGTTGTGGTCAAAGTCTAAGTCTGAAATGTCTCCTCATCAACTAATAACTGCTCGGCATACATCACATGACCTGGTGCATGCAGCATGTGAGCACACCATGTGCTGTATATATAGCCAAAGAAAGCCCAAGAAGGGATGTAAAAAAATCATCAACACATATTAAAGCTTTATACAATGAGGTGTGTACTTCTGAAACATTTATTACTCACATACATTCTCTTTATCACCTTATTCTCTCTATCTTGTTTTACATGTTCTCTCCCACATCTCTTTCCCATTATCTCCCTCCCTCTTACCATCCCCTCCACTCTCCTATTTCTTCTGGCCATCCCGTTTCTTTGTTTCCCTTCCTCGTCGGCCATGGTGACCTCAATGAAGCAGGGATCGGGGTATGCTGACACAGACAATTGCGCCTGTCCTCCATGTTGCTACAATGCTACTGTCGACATAGATAAGAACCAATCACTCTCCATCATCAACCAACTCAAGGTGAGCAGATATTTTATAACATTCATTCGACTCTAATTTAAAGTTTAAAAAAAGAAGAGAAAAGTGTTGTTCTTGGTCTATTGGTAATCTTTAAAAAGATAAGTTTTTTCAATCAATCTTTAACAGCTTTGTGGGTGGCCTTACTCTGTGGCTATAATGGAAGGTATTTGATATTATAAATTGTTATGAAACAGATAAATAGGAGCTCTTAAGGGAATATGCATTACACTCAAAGACAATTCAAATTGTGAGACATGATGCGTGTTATGGCCATTGAAAATCACTTGTAACAAGAATGTATACCTAATCTACATGCTGCCAGTCTCCCTGATAATCTCTATACCAAATACCAGTCAAAGTTAAATGTCTGTCTGTCTGTCTGTCTGTCTGTCTGTCTGTCTGTCTGTCTGTCTGTCTGTCTGTCTGTCTGTCTGTCTGTCTGTCTGTCTGTCTGTCTGTTTGCTGTCTGTTTGGATTCAACCTCCCAGAGTTTTGGTCAGATAGCCCCCACATTTTCTGGGGATGATGTTGGCATTCCAAGAAGGATTTATCTTCTTTTTTTTCCCTTTGAAAGTTGTACCCCTGGTAGGGAAAAAGGAATACATATTTCCATACAAAAAAAAAGTATAGAAAACATGACCAAATGGGGCACACATCTCCCAAACTGGAAGTCAGTGGTACAATCCCTGAACTAGTATTTTTTTTCCTGTAGTTTTCTTCCCCCCCCCCCCCCCCTTCGTTTCCCCTTTGCCTCCTAAAAAACAACCAATTAGATCGATCCAGCCTACACCTCTTTCCCTGTGGGTGTGTCAGGCTAAAAATGCTGAATGGTACTTGGCGAAAACATTGGACTTATAGACTTAAAACTTTCAATGCACACACATTATGGTACTGGGAACAAAGTGTGCTGGGTTCTATTTGGCCACATCTTTTTCTCTGGGCATATCAGGCTAAAATGCCAAAAATAGTATTTAGACCAAACCTAGGATATGGGTTGGCTCACACTTTGGCCACACCTTCCTGTGGGCATGTCATTATATACCATAAAGCCAGATACATTTGCTAGAGTTTTGGGCAGAGGCCTATCCTTCCACATCTTCTGGGGATGCTTGACCACCTAAAATTTGGAAATTTCACTTCCCCCTCCCATATGTGTCTTTTTTTTCTGTCTGTGGGTGTGTGTGTGGTGGGGTAGATACACGCCTAGCATCTAATCAACTTTGACACTGCTATGGTCCTCTCCTTTTAAAGAGTGCTGCTTTGACATGGTAAAGGGTCTAATGCTGCATATAATTGCAGTAGCCTAAAAAAAACACTCCATAGCAACGTGCATAATCTGTGTGTTCCATCTGTCCGATGCCTCAAATCACAGGCAACAACAAGTAATTCTGCTAGTACTTTATTAGAACTGCCAAGGGCAGACAGTAGTTGAGGTAGGGCCCACGAGAATAGCTAATGAAATAATTGCTGATGAAGTAGTAGTGCAATGTCTGTTCAGATTATTCCCCCTCCCCCCCCCCCCCTTGATTAGTTAAGAAGTGGTGGAACCTCTCTCTTTTTCTCTTTTATTCCACTATTTTCCCATGTCAAGGTCATACAATTACCAATATCAAGTTTGATGGCAAACCACATGACTTGTAGTAGATTTCCCTTCCTCCCCCACTCTAAAAAAATTAATGAAAACAAAAATAATAATTTTTAAAAAACAACAGATGAATAAATAAATAAGAAAAAAGAAAGAGATTTAAGAAAATAAATAAATAAAGTAAAAAAATATTATGTATTATATGTGTAATGTCCCTGCCTGCATAACTGCAAGAAAAAATTTTTGAATCCGGGTCCTACAACTGCTGCTCCAGTTCCATTCTGCTCCCTCCTCAGGTGCAGAGGTCTTGAATTTTTACAGAATCGTCGAATAAAAAGGTTAGGAGCTATCTTAAGCTGCATTTTTTGCCAATTTCTTGAGCGTAAATAGTTAAAGGTTAGATAAATCAACTACCCTATTTTTACAACATAACCACCCACACTTTTATAATGACTAATTAAATTGAAAACATTTTTGAAAAAAAAAAAAAATTAGCCCACTCGTCCTGCGCAGCTGAGGATGAAAGTACTTATAGCCAGCAAAAGAGAGAGAAAAGTGGACAGGATAGAGAAAAAAATAAAGGAAAAATAAATGAAATCCACTGTGCGATTAGCCAGCAAAACTTGCTCTAACGTCTATAGAAATGGCCGGCTGGCATAGTGTGCCAACAGCTTCCTGCCCCAACTCCCCTTCTATAGGCAAGTTCTGATATTAGTTTTCAAGTTAGAACTTGGTATAGATCTACTGCCCTGTCTGAGTTTGTGCCGATAAGCTGGATTTAAAACAGCTCTGATATTAGGCTCATGAAATATCTAGCTAGCTACTATATTGTGCTATTTTTGTGTGTGTTTTAGACAAGAATACAGCAACCAAAGTGTTACATTCCTTTTAGTAACCAGGCTGAGCCAAGGTTATTATAGCAGTCAGCTTGGTAACGTCACTGTTTGTACATTTAGTTACATACAATACAGCTAAGAAATAAATTTGCTTTAGTTTATTTAAGTGTGTGTGTGTATATATATATATATATATATATATGTATATATATATATATATATATATGTATATATATGTATATATATATATATATATGTATATATATATATATATTTTTTTTTTGGCCCACGATATAGTTCTACTATACTAACTTTTTGGTTAAAGCAATTATATTCATTAATGAATTTAGTGATTAGTTGGTGTCTTTATGTTGTTATGTTACAAGGATAAGTAAGTTAAAAATGTTATATCAACAACAAATAAATGATCAATTATCTTTAACAATAATTATGATTACATTCACCATCTGCATATATAACATATTAATGATAATATGTGACTGTCTATGCTACATTACCATAGATATGTTTGAATAGAGCAGCAGGTTAGGTCACTGACAATTGGGACGCTCCAAATTGCATTTGAAAGTCAGATGTGAGGTTCCTCTGTCAGATAGGGAAAAAAAATACAACAAATAATGAAAAATATTGTAAGTGGTCATACAAATATTTCTGGAACCCCACCATGCAATTACTTTTTTCTGGAACCCCACCCCCCTCCCGATTTTAGAAAATCCTGGATCTGCCCCTGCAGTGTTAAATATAAGACTTGATAAAGCTTCCATGATTGTCCAATTGTCTCTTAGAGTTGAGATGTTTTCAAAAAATATCTTGGTCAGCTGAACTCAAACCCTTGCCTCTAGAAAAATGTAACTTGGCATGCATACACAACTTCCATCTAAGTTTAACAATGCCTAGGTCTCTAGGCCAAATCTCAACCTATGGGCATGTCTGTGCCTCTTTCTGTCTGTTGGACAACCAGTGACTTGATTATTGCAAGTGAAGCTGCAATGGACCTTTGGCAAGTGATGAAATAAATAATAGTATTAAAACATATGCGAAGTGGACTTTGTATTTCATTTAGAAGTTAAATGAAAGCAAAAAAAAAAAAAAACATCGACAAAACAAATACAATATAACATCTCTCACGTTTGTAATGTTCTTAGTTCTCTGTTTTAAACTTATTCCGTTTGCTTAATGTTTTATATAGGGGGTGGGGGTTTGTGGAGCATTTCTAAAGTAAATATTAACATGAATGCACCTCTAGTAATTAGTGTCCTAACTTACCTGTGTTATGATTCTTTTCTGTCATACCTAGGTGTTGGTGGGAGTAGTGTTTGTGGGGCATTACTCCATTTCTAAAGTAAATATTATGAATACACCTCTAGTAATTAGTGTTGTGTGGTTTGTTCATTACCCCATTTCGAAAGTAAATATTATGAATACATCTCTAAACACAGCTTACTCTAGAAATATCATTTTGAATACAACTTTAGATTACACTTTGTAGTTACTGATGAATAGGAGAGTTTATTTAGTGGCCATACACCCTAGCTCTAACCATATAGTGGTCCTGTGAGCAACCCCTGAAAACTTTAAGGGGTCCAGGCATCTGGGAGATTCGTTATGAACAGACAGACAGATAGATAGATAGACACATACTACATGAATGATAGTAGGATATATTATTTTAGGCCACACATAATTATTGTTTAGAACAGTTGGTGATGCTAAAGTTGTGGTACCATGTAGTAAAATCAGTTAGTTGTAGCCACAGGTTAAAAAAATCCATTTCATGTCCCCAACTTGTGGATGACCCCCCCCCCCCCTCACCCCATTCCAAGTGTTTACTAGACCTGTGTGCCACAGGTAATATATATGACGTGATACAATGATGTAATCAATGTGCGTAATAATTCATGTATGTGATGTGACACAATGATATAATCAATATTCATCTTATACTAATAGAGCTAGTGGTGTTTATATATTTATTTATATGTCCTCGATAAACTTCAAAATAGCTGTAAGGATCCTGTTGAAAATTGGCAGATGTGATATTCAGGTAAGCGAAAGTAACCTCAGCTATGTCCCATTTGTCCAAACCCTGAAAGAAGCCCAAAAAAGGCTATTCCTCATCTGCCATTTTATTTACATCAAAGGGAATACACAGCCTTTCACACGCTACCACATCAAAGAGACCTTAATGCATTTTAATATGGCCCGCCAAGTTAACACGGAAAAAAACCTATCAGCAATTCCAAGAAAAAATTGATGAACTTTGAAGAAGTGTTCCTTGAAATCCTACCCTGCAAGGGACTACTGCTTCTGGACAGCTGCTGGAGATACAGAATTCTGTGCTCCCACTAACCACCTTTCCCCCTCCCCCCTCAAACCTCCACTCACCACTATTCCTGTGAAACTAAATTAATTTCCTGTACAACCAAAATAATTACTATCAAGAATTTCACAGGAGGATCAGTGTTGCAAGAAAGTAAAATTAGTGTGCTAAAAGAGCTTATTGCTAAAAGAGCCACAGACATAGTATTAAATTTTTTTTTTTTAAAGTCAATCAAAAAGGCCACATGAATGAACCTACATACCCAAGAAGATAATTCAAACTATAAATACTTGGAAAGCATGTCTCAGAGCAAACAAAACTTACTGTAGAAAGAAAAAAAACAACAACCAGATGCCTAAACCCACAGCAGCTTAAATGGTTGCTTCTGCGCAGGCCTGCAAGACATGCCCACCTACTTCATATGTCCTCCCATAGCACATATTCTCATGAAAGACATCCCCACCTGCATATCATGCCATCCTATAAAACTTATCCTCTTCTTGGACATGCCTTCCAGTAAGACATATCCTACTTTACTTCATGTGTTTGAACAATACATGTCCACTCATATTACATGTAGTACAACTGCAACACAAGTCCACCTGTAAGCTCTCATGTAATACATGACTTCCTATAGGACATACCCTCCAGTTAAACTTGTCCTTATATAATAAGATGTGTCCCCCTGTACCACAAATCATCATGTAAGATATGCCATCCTGTAAAACATGTACCCCAGTAAGACATCTCCAACAGCAATACATGGCCTCCTATAATACCTACCCTTAAGTAAAACATGACCTCCAGTAAGACATGTCTTTCAGTAAAACACAACATATTGTAAGATATGCCATCCTCAAGACATGCACTCCACCAATACATGACCTCCCATATGACATTTCCTACAACAAAGCATGACCTCCCTCAACACATGCTATCATAATGCATGTCATCCTGAAAGGCATATGATCCAGAAAATCTGTCCTCCCATAAGACATGCTCTTACTTAGATAATTTTGTAACCACAGCCCACCAAAGGTGGGCCTAGCAAGCAATGCGGCCGAAGGCTGCAATTGCGTGCTAGTTTTAATGATAATGTTTGAACATTGCAATGCTCTATGACAGAACTATAAGTGTAACTAAATTCAGATAGTCTCAAGTCGTTCGCTTTCAATGATCACATTTTCCACCTGATTAATTAGATGATGGGTGTGGAAGTGTCTGGAATGGTTGGCTATGGTGACAGTGAACCATTCCCCCTAAGGTGGGGGGAAGTGATTCCCCTTCACTTTGCTATCCCATACCTACCGAATAGCACACGCACCATCCTCCTCTCTCAGCCCAACAGGAGGTACACCGACAGTGTCTCCATGATCCCTGAACTGGAGTTGCTAGGTGAGTAAGGTCATATCTCTCACCCCACAGCTGTTCATTCCCTCCTCTCTCTTTACTTCTTCCTCTAATCTTTATCCTTTTCTTTCCCCCACTTCCACATCCCTTTGCTATCTTCACTTCCACTCTCTGTCTGGTTTGCCTCCTCTACTTTTGGTTGTCATTTCTCTATGAACATGTCTTCAACCCCACTCTCTCTCTCTCTCTCTCTCTCTCTGTGCAGGAATGAAATTGTTTTATATCTTGGATCCACTTCCACAACGGGTAGTGGTCATCATAAGTGCTGACCTTGCTCATACGCACCAAGCCTCTGGGCCATATGGTTACTCCAACTCCTCAGAACCGTTTGACAAAGTTAGAATAGTGACGTTGATAATGATTTGCTGTCGTCATTCTGGCGTTTGTTTATTCCTTGGCTCTGTTGTTTAGGCTATTGGGGTGTGGGCTCAAAGTTTGGACCCAGTATCGCTGCTGCAGACAGCTGCTGATTTAGTGGACAGAGCCCTCTCCTGTGGCTATACAGGTCTGGTCATGCTGCATGGACTCATGGAGGCACAGTAAGCTGAACTTGTCTGCCATCTGTGTGGCTAATATTGGGTAGTTGGTTCACTGGAGCCACTACACTGGTAAGAATAGAGCTGCTCCTCAGCTATCTCTCTGTTGAAAAAAAACACTTACATTTTGTCATGGTGCTTCCCCATGTAATTCTATACCATAAATTGTTTCAGTTGGTTGATAGCAAGGTTTTGGTAAAGGTCAACGCATGATGCAACCTTATCTTTCTGTTGCACAAACATTATGTCAGCCTTAATAGCAAACACAAAGCCTCAGCACAAATATAGAGTAGACTTCTATAGAGTAGACTTCTATAGAGTAGACTTATATAGAGTAGACTTATATATAGGCAAATGCAAAACTACCTGTAGCTATTACCTGTACATGCAATGAATAGTGGTGCTTCTCTCAGACATGTGGCATTCCTAAACACACATCACTGAGCTCTAATGTTGAAATGACCAGTATTACCTTAACATGATCACAACTGTGTTTGATTGGTTGGACACAGAGACCTGAAGATGTGGACTTCCAAGCTGTATGCCAACTATCACCCGAGTTACTACGGAATGATGGTGGCATCGTTTCAGAGGCGTGATGAAGCATGATAGGTGCAAATAAAACTGCCACTACTGTCTTCACTATGCCATCCACATTTCATACCATTTTTTCCTATTACTATGAGCTTTAAACAATTGTAATTTTGCTTTTTTTATTTAGCAGATGGAATCTTGTCGTATATTTGTCTAAAGTACATGCCTAAACAGTACTAGAGGCTTTTTTTCCCTCTCTCTCTCAAGTGTGTGTTGTCATGTTATATAACATTTTATTTCTGTTCACCACTGGCCGGCCAACACCAGTGAGAGTTACATCATCAACTTGTACAGTGCTGCTTGACTTCTCTAATACCATGAGGGATTTAACAAACACCTCTTTAACGGATTAACATATTTGTGTGTATCTCACATTAAATAGCAACACAGTAGTTTCAGTAAAACCATTTCGTTAACTCATGATCACGTTTTAGCTTTGTGATATAAAAGTAGCACAAACTTTCCATAGCCATAATGTCAGTGTTTTCATTTTCACAATACACTCTACACAATCTTGCACTAGATAGCCCTCCATAGAGTAGATTATATTGCCGTCTTTCTTTCTTCTTTTTTTTTAATCTATGAATTAGGTGCCGGTTGGTCCATACTATACACTGTCCAATGTTGCATGCATCCTACATCACTTGATAAAACTATGAGTACACTTAGTCAAAGTTTTCCCACATTCCATCATGGATAGCTATTGGGTTGATCTTGCCAGATACTCCATTAGTTTAGCAGAGAGGAAAATGGAGGTATACAAGAACAGAGCAAGGATGTGCCTTGGAAACTGGACCTAAGCACATTCCAATGTACAAGCTTACTGAACCTGCTTCTACACAAGCTTAAAAAAATTATAGTATCCTTTGCTTAAAATGCATTACAAGACGTCATCAAGTAGTTGACTAATCAAACACAACAATGAAGATGAAGATGCTTATGCAAATACTTATTGAAGATTGAAAATAAATAAGAATGACACAAGATTTTCTCCATGAACTTAAATCTTTATAAACATTAAATAAACACCAAAACACAAAAATAAAAGTGAAATAAAACGTGAAAGCAAACCAATAAAAAAAACAACCAGGAATAGGAATAGGAATGGCATTAATAACTAATTAGTAGTCAGTTGGTTTTTTCTAGTGTAGTTTTGTCTTTTCCTTTGAATTGTGGTGTGCATTAGATTGAAATGAGCACCAAAAAAAAAAATCTGGAAGCCATGATAATTTATCTGCAAGCAAGGAAGAGGGAGCACAACATCTAGTGGAGTGCACAAGGGAAGACTGTCCTGTCTGGGTGAATGTCTGGCTACCCAATAAGCTCCAAAGGGGTTTTTTTGGATCATAGTTATCTGTGGATTTCGGGCTGCAGAAAACACAAAAAAAGGTGAGGACTTATCAGCTCAATTGAAGATCCTTACAGAAAATTTGAAGCCAGTGAAAGGGGTAAGAACAATGCATCTGCTGAAGACCTTTTCATCTTTCTTTAAGAATAAGCAACAATTCTATGCTGTGTGACCAATGGAAGGGAGAAACAGCAAAAATCGTGAGCTGATTGTGGCCCTGATTGGGATTGTAAGGGATGGCATGGATTGGATGTCCACATTAAGTTCAAGAGAGTTGGGAGAATAAAGATGGAAGAGGAAGCAGCATACCATAGAGAAATGTACAGCTGAACCTGGAAAACACTGGATCATTAGGTGTGGACAAATTATTGTGTGTAGCTCTTCTACTGAAGCTGTCATCTGACTCACTGATTCCTAGAAGAATGACAAATATGCATGGACAGGCATAGTTTGACTCTGAGTGCAGGGCCATCAAGAAAGATCTATAGAACGAATGAGGAGGTCTAGGAAAAAGACAAGTATACAAAATAGTAATCAGAGAGAATTATATTAGAAAGAAAAATTACTGCTATGCATTGATTTGCAAAGATCTTTCTGTGGATGTTGTTTAAAAGCAGAAATCTCAGTCCAGCTGCCCCAATCCCAATGAAAGATCTAGAAAGTCACTTTCAAGGACTCCTGGGATGTAGTAATGATGATTTGTGCAATCACTCTGAGGAAATGATCTCTCATGAGGAGAGAGAAGAAGAAATGCGGTACAATGCATGTTTTACAAAGCATGAGGTACTAAAGGTGATATACGACACACCAAACAATAAAGCCAGTGGTCCTGATCAATTATGCTATGAGCATATTTAACATACTTAATCTATGCTTTAATTTGGGACGACTACCTTCTTTAAGATATGCATTATCAAAGTGTTTTACAAAGGAAAAGGACTAATCACTGATCCAAACAGTTAATGAGGTATAGCCCTCTTATGAACCTGCTAAAGATTTTAACCACAATGCTTAATCGTAAAATAATGCTGCATGTGAATGAGCTTCTCCCCGCAGAACAATAAGGCTTCATAGCTGGACGTTCTACTGCAGTGGCAATTGATCAACTTCTTACAGACATTTCATTAGCTCTGGGATCTGGAAGAAGGATTTTTATACAGGGTTCGCTGACTTTAAAAAGGCATTTGATTTGGTGAACCGGAAATTACTTTTGAAAAACCTTCGGGGGGGGGGGAATCTTTGGTATTAAAGGCCAAAAATTGACATCATTTCCAATCCATGGACAACGACATGATTATAATTCATGATGGCATTCGACTATCACCTGAGATTAAGCAGGTAATAGGAGTTTTACAAGGGGACTCCTTTTTGCCCTCATGTTTTGTGTTCTCTCTATACCCTTCAGCAGTGCTCTCCAATGCTCAAGTTTGCCTTTATGCAGATGACCTTGTCTTTTACTCATCAGATTCAATAGATGTTCAACATGGTCCAGCCGCCTTCCATGGTTGGTGCCAGAACAATCTATTAACTGTTAATCTTGAAAAGACAAAAACTCTAAAATTCTGGAGGGAGGGAAGGCTTGCACATTATGATGCATTCACTTATGGTCAGGAAGTAATACAGTTCTGCAAAATATATGAATATCTTGGAAAAATAATACAAACTTCCATGATATGTACTGATAGCTTACTCTGCCATTGGATGCCTAAAATTTTTACCTATGGTATCTGTGGAAACTGGCAGGAAGATTTTAGAATGAAGATAGCTCCTGTTCTGACTGTCAGGGAATGAGCTGAGAAGTCTAAAGGACAAGACAAGAGAAAGAGGAACATATTATTAGCATTATTACCTGTATTGTGATTTGTTTACTGTTAAACACATGTGGTTTGTGTTAGTTAATAAATGGATTGTGGTTTGTGTTAGTTAATAAATGGATTGTGTTTTGTGTTGTTCAATTATGTATGTTGTGTGTACCAAAAGGCGGGAAGAAGCTGATTGGCTGAACAGAACACATACACAGCTAGAGTACCAGATTTGAGTAATTGTAAACTGTGATTTTGGAGAGTCTTCTTGGAAAGCTAAGATTTGTTCTTTCTATTTTGAGGGTGCTGTGCATTGAGTGTGTGTGAGAGAAAAGACTTTCTCTCCAATTATTGCTATATTATTAGTATAGTTGTAGTTGTTTGGGGTTACCCAAGTCTGGTTGAGTTTAGTTGTGGGCTCCGGTTGTCTGGTGAAACCCATCTTAGACAGGTTTGTGACACCGACATATTACATTGGCAACATTGCACCATTCTTAACTTTGGCACATCTGAAGGATATGGATAAGATGAAAACCACATTTATCAATATCAATGAGTTTCACACCAGACAAACTTCATCAATGAGGAGTGACATACTAATTGATATTAACATAACTAGAATTATAAAAATAAAATAGCCAATATAAATATTTAATGGATCTTGCACGGTATTTATGATTTGGGAATCTAACTTCGAAAGAAATGATAGTCTTACCATTTTGTGGTCAAAATGAAGCAGATGATGGTATGTTCCCATAAAATCACACAGGTCAAACCCTTGAATTGAGTCCTGCGTATCTACCACAGTGAGCATGTTAGCAATAGATGTCACAAGTTTGAGCAATTACCAGGCCTCCATCATGTTTTGGGTTGAAGTTGTTGTCAAATTACATCTGTAAAGCTGGAAAGGTACAAGAAAAAGTCCAAAGTCTGGACAATAATCAGGTTCACATTTGTTTCAGCCATTGTAACTGAAAAGGAAATGCAGATATCAACAGACCAGCAAGCCTCCAGAAAAGTGCTGTAAAAGGGGCCCAAACTATGCCCAATATGATCCTTGTGGAACTGACATTAGTATGACATGCTAAAGGCAGTTCATAACCAAGCCTCAAGAAATGGTAAAGGTAACTAACCATTATGCCTATTCTCTCACGCTTATGCCTATTCTCTCTTATGCTTATGCCTACGCTCCTTTATGTTATGCTACGCTTTCCTACGTTTTTAAATACTGAGGAATCTGGAAATGTACTGAGGTAAACATGGTAAGCTGGGTGGCTGGTGCAAATCTCCAGAAAGTACTTATTTGATCACTGAGTACTTAGGTGGGCAAGAATAAAAATGTGGGTCACGTGTGAGCGAGAATGGAAACTCAATCCACGTGAATGGCGGGTGCGCACGAATAGAAACTCACATCACGTGACCCTTAGTTATTCTACCATTTAAATTTTCTGGAGAAGCTGCTAAATTTTTTCAAGCTCTACAAGCTGTTCCTCGGTATGCAGAGCGGTCAGGATTTTCGCCAAGACTCGAAGAGGTCCCCTCAAGGTGAGTGAGGTAGCTTTATTCCTAATTGTAAGCTTCATTTTTATTTTACACGTGGCAAACTCGAATAATTCTTTGTGGCCTATTTCTGTGCGGTCTATTATTTCTGTGCGGTCTATTTCTGTGCGGTCTATTTCTGTGCGGTCTATTTCTGTGCGGTCTATTTCTGTGCGGTCTATTTCTGTGCGGTCTATTTCTGTGCGGTCTATTTCTGTGCGGTCTATTTCTGTGCGGTCTATTTCTGTGCGGTCTATTTCTGTGCGGTCTATTTCGGTCTATTTCGGTCTATTTCTGTGCGGTCTATTTCGGTCTATTTCGGTCTATTTCTGTGCGGTCTATTTCTGTGCGGTCTATTTCTGTGCGGTCTATTTCTGTGCGGTCTATTTCTGTGCGGTCTATTTCTGTGCGGTCTATTTCTGTGCGGTCTATTTCTGTGCGGTCTATTTCTGTGCGGTCTATTTCTGTGCGGTCTATTTCTGTGCGGTCTATTTCTGTGCGGTCTATTTCTGTGCGGTCTATTTCTGTGCGGTCTATTTCTGTGCGGTCTATTTCTGTGCGGTCTATTTCTGTGCGGTCTATTTCTGTGCGGTCATTAGTTTTATGTTCCAGCGTTATTCACTTGGTTGGTAGTCTGCACAGACATTCAATTTTAGCTGGAATGTCTTCCTTGTTAAATTTAACTGGTTTAATAGATAGCTGAATTGCTTGACAACTTGTATATCTTCTCTCAGTTAATAGCCTCGATATGAGCTGGTATGAGCTGGGCTGTACTATTTGTGACCATAGAGTTGGGATTTCCAGACCACAATTTCTATGCTGAGTAACTAGGCAACTTATATTGTTAATTAATTTGTAGAATTTACCTAAAACTATCACTTACACCAAAGTTTCAAATTCACCAAGTTTTGTCATAATACTTTTTAACCATTTGGCAGGTTACTTATAAGATATATATATATATATATACACACACAAATATTGAGCTCCATTATAGTAAGAATATTAACATTGTCATTATCAATAAATAATATAGTCTTCCCTATTTACAATTTGCAATTTTTCAGTGGTGATGTAATCAACTATGTTTGTTTGTTTTTATTTGTATTTTTAACATGTAGAAAAGGTCCTTTTTTGCCAGAATATCCTCAAACTCCACTGTCTAAATATGTCTCTTGTCAATTATTTCAATTTTGTGCTAGGTAGTTCCTTCTTGCTCAATTTGAGGTATTGGTCTTAATCAATTTGAAGAGGCTGTCATTGTCATTACAATCAATATTGATTGTAATCATTACCTGCACCTGCATGCTTGTTGGCCCACACTTATCTATCATATAGGTCACAAGCGTTCTGGGGACTTTGGTGGATCTTACGGAGGAGAGGAGGATGGGGATAACAAGAAGCCACGGTATGAAGATGATGTGTATGGAGATTCGGAAGCACCACCAGCCACTTTACGAGTCCTGATACGGAACATAGATGCTGGAGGAATTATTGGAAAGGTGTTTTTCCTCCCTTTTTTTTAATATAGCACACTGAAATGGAATGTCGTCTTGACAAGTACAATTTCAATGTTTATCTAAATGAAACACACCATACAAGTTTGTTTTTGTTTTTTGTTTTTTTAATTTATGTGATATTTTTTTTTTTTTTAATTAAAAAAAAATTATTCTTAGTGATTATCAACCCTGACCATGTTCTTATTGTGTGTTTGTCAATAGGGTGGTGAAAATATCAAGCGGTTACGAAAACAGGTATGTGTCTGTCTGTGTGCTTATGGTAAGAATGGTGGCGTGTCACTGTGTTGCATTGTGGTCTTGTGTCCTAATTTTTGATCCTTCCCTCACAGGTCAGCCTGTCTAGTGTGCTCCTGTCCATTCATTATTACTTGTTGCTACTTGTTTTGGATGCATTCCTTTTGTCTCTGTGTTGCCATAACTTATTGCCATTGCTTTATGACCTTTGTCCATTTAACCTCTATACCCTCTCTCCCTCTGGCCTCTCATTGACAATTCCTTGATGGGTCCAATATCGCCCCATTATCTTTCCATCCCCATGCCAACGACCTCCAGTTTGATTGCCAAGTGGTGTTACCCGATTCAGCTGGGGCTCCCGAGCGGTACGTATAGACAACACCAGTGTCTTGGGCATACCTAACCTCATATCTCTAATTAATACCCCCCTGTCCACTGAGTCAAGACTATCCTCTTAGTTAATCTTGTGTTGTAGTTTGTGTGTGTGTGTGTTTGTGAGGACTATTAGTTAGTTGCAGGTGATAGATAACTCATGGTGCATAAGAATGGGCTGTATTGCATATCTATTTATATTAAGTTTAATGTTTGTCTATATCCTAGTAACTCGTGGGTTAGTCCTAAGTATTTTTTCCCCTTCATTCTGTTGAATATTACTCAACAGATCTGCTATTGTGACCAGTAGGTCAGGCCTCACTTTTCTAACCCCCAAAACCCGAAGAAACGTGTCTGCTCAGAAGCTTGTGTCTTTCCCATTAGACTTACTTAGATATATTTTATTGTACTGTGATAAGTCGATGATACATTTTCGTACACCCAATTTTCATGATAGCATTGTGATGTGTTTCTTAAGTAACCTCAATGCACACTAATGTTCTCTAAACACTGTAGGTGATTTTAGTGTTTATTTAGTGTTAATTCTTGCACTGAAAATACTTCAAATATTATTCCATGAAAAATTTGAACTAGTTTCACTTTTATCAAGGTAAAGTTGTAATTCTGTCAAGGAAGTATGTTGAATTGAACTATAGATAGATTTTTTTTATTTTTAATTTTATTACATTATATTATTTTGTTGGCTTTTACTTTCCATTCGTCCTCTAACCTGCCACCTTCCGTTCCTATTGTTTAGCGTTATGACGATGATGGGAGCTGCCCACAACTGCGTGGGTGTATTGGAGGACGTAATGAATGGTATATCCGAAGTAAGTGAGGGAAGCATAACCAGGAAGATGTGTGTGGCCTAATGGTGTGGCCCAATGGTCTCTTTTCTAAATGAGAGGCGAGAGGTTCCCTTGCCCCTTTTTTTTTTTTTTTTTTTTTTACTAAATAAAAAATATATAGATGTAATCCATATCAAAGAAGTTGTCCCTATCAACCGGATGTCGTTTGTGAATGACCTTGGTTTGGTCGGTAGCTGCAGTCTCTTGTGGTCTAAAAGCTGTCTTCTGTGCAGGACCCACGGAGTAGCCAGTCCAGGGACCCCGATGGCAAAGAGGTGCAGATTCTCATCCCCCAGCCCTTCATGGGCACCATCATAGGGACGGGAGGTTCCAAGGTGAAGGAACTCCGGACTGTAAGTATCCCAAGGAAATTTCTCTCTCTCTATGTTCCCCTCTCTCTGCCCCATTATTACTGCTCCTCATATGCTTCTCCTGCAGCGCACTGGGACTAACATTAAAATATTTACTGACCCCATGCCGGGCTCAAATGAGCGCAGCATTCAGCTGATTGGTAATCTGCAGCAGATAGCCGAGTGTGTCCACCATTTTTTGGATGACATCAGCAAGGTTAGCACCACATCAGAACACTCCATTGGATGGACACATGTTTAGAATGGTGATGCCCAAAATAGTGTGGAAGTTGTGCATCATTTAAGACCCGTTTTGACTTCCCCTTAATTTTGTTGTTGCCTAAATGTCATAGTGCAAGTTCATCCATTCTGTATCTACACTGTGTGTAAAGATGTCCCTTGTCAGAGCGTGTATAACATCTCCGAGTAATGCGTAACCATAGGATACATCGTGCATCTGGGATTACTTTGTACCTGTATGGAAACATGTGTGTATGGGACATACGTGTGGTGTGGCGAGGCGAGGCGAGTTAGTGAAAGTGTTTGTGGTTATAATTAGATATGAGACATCATTACCTAGTTTAATAACAGTGGTGAATATTTGACCACCAGTGAATTTGCAGGTATCATACTAGTCACAAATCAAGAAATAAAGCTATTATTACAAGTAATCTATAAGTCTGGCAGATCAACAGCTCTTCCGCATCCATTTCTTTCTCTTTGTCACATGACATGAAAGCAAAACTTTGATATGAGCATGTGGAATTATGTGCGTTATTAATTAGCAACTAGATATTCTTTGATACTCATGGATAGATGCATGCAGGATACACTTGATCTGTTACATTCCTCTTGCTTCTCGTGGTGAACTGGGATAGATCACCACAATTTTTTCAAGGGGACATAGTTTATGTGCCCTTCCTTGCGTTTGAAAACCTTAGAAGTGGTTAGTAAAGAGGTCCTTATCTGCCAAATTTGATTAACAATTATTATTTAAAATGTGTTTGTACAAACAGATTGCAATCTAACATTAATAATGAGTAGAGTTAAGCTTTTAGGTGACCCAAAATACTATTATATGTCCCAGCATGATATGCATCCTTACTAATATATCCGCTGTTCTTCCAATGTAAGGATCATTTGTGTTTTTTGTTATCAGTTATGCACTGTACCACTTATCTTACTAAGTTCTACTATTATAAAGTATTTACAATGGACCATGTTTGCAGAAGGAGCCTCGTGAGCGTATCTACCTGTATGAGCCAGGCCAAGGAGGACCTCCTCCCCACGGCCCTCATGTGGACATGAGATTCTCCAGGGAGCGTGGAAGGGGAGGAGCTTCATACAGAGGACGTGGTGGGGTAGGTTCTAGTGTTCGTGGTGGATGTTTTAGTAATTGTTTTTGTGTGTGTTCCGTGAAGGGTGATGGTGGCGGGGGGAACTGGAGAGATAATAACAATCGAGGAGGTGGCGGTGGAGGACCAGGGGGTGATGAGGGGGGCCGAGGTGGAGGTGGTGGCCGAGGAGGTGGTGCGATGAGAGGTAGAGGAGGCCACTTCAATGGAGCCGGGTGTGTTCTTTCATAGCATATAGACCATATCTCATTGAAATAGTTGTCTTGTTCTTCTTTATATAGTTCTCGAGGCTACCAGTACGGTGCTCCATCTGGTGGTCAGCATCAGTATTCCCATCAGGTTTTCGTTTGTGTGTGTGTGTTTTTTTTTACATCTGTAAGGACATGCTCATGTGTGTCCTGAGCTATAGTGGCATCATTTATTGTATCATGTGATATCACTTTCTGCACCATGTGGTATCACTTGCTGTATCGCATGTTTATTCTTGTCCTTGTGTTGCAGGGAGGTCGTGCCAGTGGTGTTGGCTATGGTGGTGGGCCCAATTCGATGCCACCTGCAGTAGGTTATTCTGGAAACCAGCAACCCACCCACAACATGGGTAAGCACAACGTTCATTTTGTAAACGTCAGCAGCTTATAATTACACTTCATGTTCTTTCTCTCCTTTCTTCACATTTGCACATTCCAGGTGGCCCAGTGCCTCTCATCAGTGGAGGTGGACCCCCTCCTGTGGGCGGTGGTGGGGGAGCACCACCAAATTTATTCCCTCCTGCAGTGCCCTCTCAACCTCCTATGGTACCGCAGGGAGTTCCCCCTGGACAGAATGTGTCCTACCCTCCACCTTTGGTGCCACCCTCTACTGGCCCTCCACCCTCTGCACAGAGCCAGCAGGTCACCATCCCTGCAGAGGTAAGCCACAACATGCCTAGAACGGCACCCAATGCCTTGCTTACTAGACTGACTCACACACACACACACACACACACACACACACACACACACACACACACACACTGGACCATTTAATTCACAATATGCCACTAGATAAATTTCTTTAAAAAAATGGCTTCTACTTTGACCGGGTTAATTAATTTTCCCCTCTATTTGTATTGTAATGCGATTAGCTAAATCATAGAAATCAATGCATGGAAACGCAATGAAATTAGAAACAAATTAATTTTGTCCCACAGAACACTACAATTATTAAACACTGATTAATAGGGTGGCATTTACACAATTGTCCAGATAGTTTCCATTTATTGATTTCTATGATTTAGCTAATTGCAGACTAGCCAATAGCTGACAGGAAACAAAGATTGTGCTGTAATTTTATGAATCAATTGATCCTAGGCTTGCTCCTTCAGAATATTTGCAAACCTAGCGTCAACATTGTCAAATCTGACCACACCCACTTCACTCTGTAAGATGAGAAGATTGTGTCATTCACTTTCACCCAAGAGTTTAATAAACTAACAAAAACATTGCTGGGTAGGAAATTTAAATGCAGATAATCCCTAGGCCATCCTTTACTTTTTTTGTAAATGCTGTGTGTGCGTGTGTATCTCCCTACATCATGACACTTTACTATAATGGATGTGTGTAGATTAAAAAGATGTCTAATATATACATAGTAACACCTTTTATAATAGTACAGACACCACAACGTGTGATATGTGCGTGTGTCGTCTGTGAGGTTGTGTTAACACCTTTATTATCTCTCTGTAAATGTTTTTGATGTGTCTCATGGAAATATCTGTACTTACATATTGTGTGTGTTGTTTTGCAGTTTGCTGAAAGCATTTTAGGAGCCAATGGTGTTAACTTGCATCATATCAAGTGAGCTCATACGTTGCTGTAGAATTGTTCAGCATGTCAACACCTGTTCCCATAATAGTTTTTGTCACCTTTGACACTGTTTTGATCCTGGTTGTTATTTCCATGGTGCAGGGCGCAGTCATCATGTGACATAGTACTGGAGCCTCCCAAGCCTGGAGTGTCCCAACGCATCATCACTATCACCGGTACTCCTAACGGGATACAGTTTGCACAGCAGCTCATGCAGAACAGGTATCTCCAGGGATGGGAGGGTTAAATCAGAAATGGATGCCTGTCAATTACTGCTTGTCTCTCCTCCCCCTAGTGTTCGCCAGCAACATCCCCACGTCTGATGATGGGAGAGGGAACTAGTGATGGACGTGTTACCATGAATAGTGCTAATATATATATATATTCCCCTTGTGACAGTACTAACTTAGGGATGCATACATGTGCAATCCTAGTGGTTATCTTTGATTGCTATGGTTGTTATTTGACATCCCCATTGAAATATGATACTTTTACAGCCTGCTACGTTTTATTACATAATACCTTTTCTTTTTTTTTAAATAGAACCAACAAAATTAATTTCAATATTATGTGATAGGTATTTTTTAATTCATAAATGCTCGAGAAACTAAGTATACTAAACACCTTTCTCTTTTTTTTTATGTGCCAATATAATTAAATATTTGTCTTTCTTATTTAAATTGTCTATGTGATGTTTGCTGTTATTGAGATAATATCACATTTGAGAGGAAAAATTTTTATATTGTTCGTCATTCCTAAAATTTATTTTTAAAAACAAATACTAAGTTGGAATGAATCCTGTCATATTTCCTTCTCTTTCCCCCCTCGTCAATCTATTTTGATTCAGCTGATATGTGTGTGTGTGATATGTTCAAACTGTTAAGTGTAGCAGTTGCCATAAGATTGCCTATTGATATTCACTTGGGCCCAACCAAAATCTTGATAATTAAGAATTACTAACTGCATTTAGTTTCACACAATTCCTGCATTTAATTGAAATGAAATTAATATTCTGAAATGGGGGGGGAGGGATGTATTCCTCTTTCAGTTCTTTGATGATAGTAAAGTAGCAATAAGCATGGATTCACTAGGTGGATTCACTAGGTGGATTCACTAGGTGGATTCACTAGGTGGATTCACTAGGTGGATTCACTAGGTGGATTCACTAGGTGGATTCACTAGGTGGATTCACTTGTGCAAGGCAAAGTTCTGCTATTCATGCCAATCTTCCTGGTAGAGTTGTGTTTAACTAGAAAATGTTGATCAGAAAGAGCAGGAAAGGCCCTGACTAAGGGTAGTTTAAGCAAGCCAAGCCTGCTGCTATATTTGACCTATAGTAGCATATTCACTATTAGATTTTGTTGTTTATTTTATGATGCTGACCAATTGTTTAAACAAAAATGAAGCTAATTAGAGAAGCAAGGAGCACGTAGCCAGGATTTGATTAGGGGAGGGGCTCTCCAGGACCTGGTGAGACAAGAACAAGTTTGCTGGTCAAGAGAAGAAAATATTTGCATAAGTTCAATGAGAAGGGCTATTTTCACTTATTTTGACACTAACTACATTGTGATATTAATGTCATTGCATGCAAGATGCAAATTTTTTAATTAATACAAAAAAAAAAAAGAGGTACAATTTTAATTACTGTGTGATGGACTCTGACATCTCCTTATCAACTTCACACCAACTTTCCTGAAGGATCATTGTGATCAAACAGGAAATTCCCTTGATAAAATCAATCTGGATGCATTTGAGTAAACTTGGAACTCTTACTTTACAAACAGGATTGGACATAATGATACCACTTATTTCAATCTGGGTTATATTCATGTGCTGCGACACAAAATGAATTACCTCTATTGATAAAACAATGTTAATTATATAGCAGTGATGACTTGATAATGCAACCCACCAAAATACATAACATCATATCTTAACATCAAAATAATGCTATCCCAATATCTGCGGCCAAAAAAAAAAAAGGGGGGGGGGCATAAAAGTGCATTTAGCTGGTTCTCTGTCAGAATTCTTCCATTCCAGAACCACTGAGGCTATGGTTACTACTATAAGAGTTCCTTCAGAATTTGTGTAGAATTGGGACAGTATCCCTTCCTAACCTGAACAATATGTATTGTTTAGCGCACATTTTAACATCATTGTAAATATTTGTTTTCTTAATCCCATAAATTAAAGCAGCAACAAGCAGAAAAGAACGAATCTGCTAGCTCAAATTTTTCCAGCTCCAGAGTTTTGCAAGACATAGGACTACCACAGCATGACTTACCTATCTATTGAAAAGAAGTCTTAGTACTAGTAACACTGGAAAAGTACCTTCCATGGACAGACAAGAAAGATATCTTACTATAACTTGAATTTTTGTTTTGTTGGTTGGTTTGTTCCCTGTCACATACAGGGCTAAAAAAAGAAGGAAAGGAAAGTGATTTGGGGATGGTTTGTAGTATTCCGAATGCATATTGTGGCCAGGTGGGACCTAACCCATGTTACTACCAAAGTTGCGTGTATTCATGCAAGTTTTAGGTCAATAGCTCCAAGGATTTGTTTGGCAAAGTACTCATGCAAGTTTTAGGTCAATAGCTCCAAGGATTTGTTTGGCAAAGTACTCATGCAAGTTTTAGGTCAATAGCTCCAAGGATTTGTTTGGCAAAGTACCATTTTTATTTTTTTCTGACACAAACACAGGAAGAAGTATAGCTTTATTGACATTCTTAAATATTTCCCTAGCAATACTGATAGCAAGTATATAAAGGTTCACATATATAACTAACTACCTAGGTCAAAGTGATTTTATTGAAATACCAGTTTTGTCATTTTTAGCCTTACACAACAAGAGGTGTGACCAAGTAGGGCTCACTTCATGTTACTCCCAGAGTCAAGTTGTGTATGCATACCAAGTTTTAGGCCTGTAGCTCCATGAGTTTTTCTAGCAAAAATAACATTTTTTTTAGAACACAAAAACAGCCCTATGGGCTGAGTTTTAATCCAATCTTCACCAAACTCAGCCTAGACCACCCCTCACCCCCTGAAATTTAAGCCTTGTAGGCCAAAGTGTTTGAGAGGGGATAGCGAATATACATAGAGACAGACAGACAAATCGTGAATTCTGGTAAGGTTGTCACAACCATTTCTGTACCTCCACATTTCCTTTGTGCAATAGGCTGAAGCATGCACCAAGTCACTTATGTAATTAACTGCTGACTTCCGGGGGTCCAAGTGAATGTGAATGAACTTTAATAATGCAAATAATTACTCTCTTCACATTTTAAGTTAATATCAAATTTGCAATAGAAAACAAAATTCCTTGTGATAACCAACAATGTAAACAACAGCAACACAGCAAATATAAAAATTTTAAAAATGGTATAATTTCAAAGCAGTGTGGTGTCAGTATCTCTAATACAAAAATTCGTACAACTGGTGGGCAAATAAAAATTTTTTTTAAAAATCAACAAAAAAAAAGTTTAATTCTTGGATTAATTTTAGATGAGAAGTCAATTTCTTGGTATGAGGACGCCCAAGAGAATGGCAAGGACGATGAGGAATACAAGTACCACGGCTACAACAACTCCTACTATTATGAACTTCACACGTCTGTTCTGTTTGTTCAGGACAACAGCCTGAAGGGAAAAGAATGAAGTATGTATGTAAAAATACAGCGTGGATAGGATCGTCCAGTACTTGGTGTAACAAAGTATAGCAGTTATAAAGAGCATTACTATGTGTGTGTTTCACAGTGGGTGTATCTTATAAGCAATTATCTCCTGGGACATTTCATCTAGACCAACCAGCCAACCAGTGGTTTAGAGTGTCACTGAGCATCATTCTAGGAGCTGATAATAGCTGTTAAGATCACATCCTTGGCTGGCAGGAGATTAGATGATGTTGACACACAATTACATTAATTAGATTTAGGATAGTTACAGATTAATGACTAAATTGATTTGTCACAAGTAAATATATTCCATGGAGGTTGGTAACTTAGTAGGGAATATCAAATATGCTTACAGATATACATTGTAATGGCGATTAGGTGATCAAACATTGAATGTTTTGTTATATTGTCATCTCCATTGGAGGAAAGCTAACTAACCCAGTTAAAGGAGGCTGATCTCTGGAGTTGTCAAGTCCTGTTTTGTGATGAGAGGTACTGCCAGTGCAGAGCTCAAGATTGAATTTGAATTGAAATAGTCACGGCATGGTAGCTATTCCAATGAAGGAACTCGACAGCTGACAGTGCATGGTGGCAGGAGCAGCTGGGTGCCATTAGCACAGGCAAGCTATTGTGTTGGTTAGCGCCTAACACAACTAATATTTTATTATTAATATGTTCTAATTTTGGTCTTGGTTACTATGGAAACCATGAGGATTATTGGATCACTGCAAATATTACACAAAACATCCTATAGGCTCAAAGGTAATCAAAAGTTGGACCAACAAAGATGTCAAGAGGATGCCAAAATTATTCATGCCCAGGGCAAACACATATTGACAACAGACAGTCAAAGTGGTGGCTGGGATACATCCTTCTGTGTTTCATATCACCTCGAGGAGGTTAATGAGATCCCAAGGGACATCTACAAGTCCATCTCAAAAATGAGTGTGTTGATGTGCACAAAACCATTTTGAGTTAGTTGAACAGGGTTAATAAAGAATAAAAGGAAGGAGTTATCCCAATTAATTACAAAGCTAGAATAGGATTACATTCAGTGGAACCTTTTGAATTACAGACCCTTTACCAGAGCAATGAGACTGCCTTGATTAATTAATGGAATGGACTATACATTGAAGCTACATTAGAATTTCTAGTACAAATGGGCATGAGAGAGAGAGAGAGGAAAAGGCACAAGACAACACCCCAAGAATTGAATGCAAATTGTGATACAGATCACAGTTGTAGGTCTTGTGTTTCTAGAGCACGACTTAGTGACCAGCAGCTTTGGCTACAAGGTGGATCCTTTCCAAGCAGCAGATAAACATGGTGGCTTCTGGCCCATCAGCAAGTGATCAAAGCAGCTGTGTGCTGATAGAGTGACACACCCCCTGATGATGTACATACAGTGAGGCAGCAAGGAAGAAACCCTCTCCCATCCTTGCAAGAGATATAAATATGATAAGCAAAAAAGAAGGAATAGTCACCCACTTAAGTTACTGAGTGGTTCAAATAAGGAAGCCCTGGAAATTGGTTTTGAAGATGACAAAATAGCTCTCTTCCAATTGGAAGCAACCAGAGACTTCCCTGATAGACGAGTCCAATTACTTTACAATGTATGGGACATTAAAAAAAAAACTAAAAAAAAAACTGAAATGAAGTTAAACGAAAATCACAATGTGTAATTGTGGTGCTGCAATAAAGCCGGGGTGAAGGTTCAGTATTGCACACGAGTGCAGACTTGCCAAAGTGAAACCACACCCATGTATATTAGTATAGCACAAAGAATTGCCCTTTCACCACTGCACAGGACATTATGCACACCAGGCATATCTCTCCACCAATGAAAATACAATACTGAATATTATCCTTGTCTGCAGGTTTCTTTTCAGTTTCCTTTCAACTCTAATTGCCACGGCATCGCACATATGGCTCCACACCACGTGCCATGCCTCACCAACAAAGCATGGCCAGTCTCTTACAGAACAACTTAAAGCTTATAAATGAAGTCCAGAGGAGCAAATGGTTGTTACTCTGAGCTCGGCTGGGCTGGGCTGGTAGTCCTAGAACAGTTCCCATTAGAGATTGGATACTGGACTTCTGTAACACTTTAATAATGCCACAGTAACACACACATATTAAACAACACACACACACACACACACACACACACACACAGCACAGTACCACACACACCACTCAAACATACACCAGCACACACACACACACATACATACTCACCAACACACACACACACACGAATGCAATGCTAGCAACAATAAACAACAACAATGTCATGTGATCAGGCATCACCATAAAATAACATCCATCTGACTTTTTGTGGTAAAATAACCACGCCCCTTACAACCAGCACATATAATTGGTCCACTCCTAAGAATGTGCTCTACTTTTACCAACTCACATGCTTCACTTGTCGTGCACCAACTTCAGTTCTGATTGCAGCACTTGATACGTTCTTGTCTGGAATTACAAGGAAAAACGGTCACTCCACTGGTAACAAATACTAAGTAATGTAGTTAGTAAACATAGCATTTGTAACCCTCTGGATCATCACTTGGACAGTAGCTTAGGCCACACCCATTATATATACAGGTTTAGGTGCACATTCAGTGTTGCTGTATTTTGTTGGGCATTTTTAACCATTATAAGCTACCATCATGTCCTGTATCACAATCTATAGACCGACTTCTTATCCATGTGTTCTGAGATTTTTCTAGTAGCCTTAAAATTTTTTTTTGCTGATTGTTTGAGCTGTTTGATGAATGAATACATAACAACTACTACACAGAGATTGGTTGGAACAGGGCTCTCACTGAGGAAACACAGAAGACAAAAAGGTTACTGTGTTTTTGACAATGGTAAGTGCAAAGATGTAGTATTTGATGAGCAATTTTCTGGCTACCGAAAAACCTGCCACAAAGACTCACCAGAACCTGACTGTGTAGGAGGATGGGGGGGGGGGGGGGGGCTGATTATGAAAGTGAACATTTCCAAATATTATTGCAAGTGCCTGAACATGACAAGAGCATGGATGAAGACTGAAACAAGATAGATGTTATCTCACACAAACAGCTGTCACTCATTGCCTAGTAAAGTGACAATCATTGTGAACGGAGACAATGGATCTAAACAAAGAATTTTAAGGAAGTACTGGCATTCTTGGGTCGTGTGAATTATCATGGAAAATTATACCACAATTGTCCACTGTGATCCAACCCTTAAACTGTTTATTATGCAAACAAGTACCACACACTCGGAGGCATCCTGTCATCCACTTTCATAAAAAGTGAACGCTTAGTTAGTTGGCCTCCAGTAAAGTGTTGTGACCACATAATTCAAAATTATGTTTACAGACCAACTGAGATTCCCCTCAGTCCATGGGGTGGGGAGAGTGTTGCCACAACTTTCCTGACAGTTTTGAAAAGCCTATAGCACATGCTTCTGCAATACTAAGTTCAGCAAAGAGAAATCATGCTAAGATTGAGAAAAAGGGATCGGCACTAATATGTGCCACAAATTTCCATAAATTTGTTTACTGCTGGCATATTACTCTGATTACTGACTATGAGCCATTCTTGACTAGCCTTGGTCAAAGGAGAGCTTACTAAACTCTTGCTGTAAACAAATTTCAGCATTGGGGGATTGTTCTCTTGAGCTATTAATATGATTTTGAATTCAGGCCAACCAACAACCATTATAATGCTGATAGGTTGTACATCAGATTGAAAGATTGTCTTCGAATTTGTGACAGCTACTACTTGAGGCTATTAATAAAGAACCACCTCCAGGCAAAGTTGGTAACCTAAGCAGGAGTCTGAGAATCTGAGTCTATTACTATCACAGATTTTAACTTAGCATTGATATTAATTTGTGGAATTCGGGTTGTAATTCCCAAGAGATATCAGTATCAAATTTTGAAAGAGCTCCTTGCCAGTATAGTGATGACGAAGGTTATTGCTAGATCGGGGTATGATGTGGTCGGGTATGAAGGGGAAAAAAATTAATAAATTTAAAAAAAAGGATAAATAAAAAAATAAAATTCAGAATTGTAAAGCTTGTCAGTCATTGCAGCAGCAATCACCTCCTCCCTATGAGCTACACACTTCCGCCATATATTGATTTTGCTGGGAGAGGCATAGGTCGTGTTTGTTGCTCTTTTTTTTGTTGCAGTAGTGGATACATATTCTAAATGGTTGAAGATGTTAGTCCTGGAGACAACTACTTGCAAATATTGAAGTGTTAAGGCATTATCTTCCAGTTCCAAGTGAAAGAATGAAATAAGAGCTGGAAAAAAGCACATAATTAGAATATTAGCACATTGTACCGAGGGCAAGAAATGAGTACTGTAACTGAGCATTCCTGTGTCATATCTAGCTGTGATGTTGAGGTTGGAAACCTAAAGTTGCACCACTTCCAGGAACTGCATCAACAACAAATGAAGACTGATCCAGATCAGGATGTCGAAGAGCCTTTAGAAAGTGGTAGTAAGTCTCTATTAGTTCCAGCGGTTCATTGAAACAACATTACTGCTGGAACCTGAATTTATTATATCAATTTGAAGCTACTTTCCATTAAGGACAGACGAGATATGACCCAAGTATGTTCAGATACGTATTTATTGTTTGCTTATGTTTGGTGTTTACACATCGTCATATCCTACTATCTAGCCCGCATCATCATACCGTGTGTGTGATCCACATGCTTTATAAGTTGACCCTTGAAAAATTAAAATATGTTAAAATTGTATGAAATGCTTGATTGAATACGTAGCACCCACCTGATATCTGAACACCTATTTGGTGCTCTTGAAGATACACACTGATAAAACAAGAATGTAGGTTTGAGCCCTTTGTCTAGTCAGAGGTTAACCTTTGTTGCTAGCAACCCTCTGCTAATCGGTTAGTCTGGCATGAGAAATGAAGGAATGGTCACTATAGCGTGAGAAAAACCCCAAATTGTGTGGCATACAATAAATGTTGTTGTGCCTGTCTGTCGATGTAACCAGTGTCTGTCCATCTGCACTCCGTATATCTTAGCATACACATACAATGTATAGAGCATTAGAATACTAATCTGCACTATTTGACCACTCTGTTTTTAGTTTCTTTGTTTTTTGCTTGTGTGATTTACCATTAAAAGAACAGTAATAATCTATTCACACATACACACAATTGATAATATCATATCACAAAAGAAAAACCATTTTGTAGTGGAACAACTAAACATGTACTAATAAAAGCTATGAACAATGCCATTGCCATATGCAAATGATTACATTGCCTTGTGTAATATAATGCATCACAGTATTGGCATGCCATACCTATTCTGTCAATGTCCTCTCCCTGATCGACGACCAGTTCAGCCACTTGCACATGGATGTCACGCAAGTCAACAATATCTCTGCAGAGTGCCAAGAACAACGGCATCACTCGTGTACCAGTACATGCACAACTACGCAGCACACAACACTCAAGGGCATCTTGTTACAAACATTTACATGAAGAAGTAGCACTTAAAGCCCCCACTTAGTGCAGAGGGAGAATAAGACAAATAATCTGCCATGGAAGTGTGTGTATGCATGAAGAGATATGAAAGTAGAAGAGTGGAACGAGAGATAGATGGCTCTGTTAGCCACACTTCAGTTGTACCGGTAAGTTCATTGGAAAGGTTGCCATAGATATGCCCAAACAGTTTCATTCTGTATCTTCCTCTTAATGATGTGCTTAAGCAATGCAGAGGTCTGCCACACTCTAGATCATCCTTTATTGAAAGAGTGAGAATATAATAGTATTCTACACTCCATACAACCTCCGAAGGGCAACATAACATTAAAATTCTGTAATGACAGAGTTGAGGAGGTCCCTCCCAAACTTTAGATCATGATATTTAGTTGTGTTGGTGCAACAAGGAGTAGTCAGTGAGTCAGTGAGAGGTGTGGCAGTCTCTGAAAAGAAGAGTCTGGCTTGTTGACACCACAAAACTAACCACAATTACTTGTCATCAACAATCACTCTCTTATGGGCTAAACATTCTACAAGTTTCAAATATTTGCATTCCTATGCATTTAAGTCACTTGGCAACCAGGAGCAACTGGTGTACCTGAGGTCTGCACACCTATTCCAGCCCAGGAGGGGCATAAGCTGATGTTCGTGATTTGTACAACTACTTGAGAAGTATGCTGGGACAAGACAGACCTCTTTTGGCACAAATATGCATACATACATACATAGGGTTCATTATGCATAGAGTCCCAGTTGTCGGGGTTATTATAACTCCTTTAAAAGGCACCTGTGCACACACTTGCACACACACTCACGCACACACACAATCCCATGGTTTGGACCTTGGTTATGTATTCATCAAAGAGTATGTAAGGAATGTTTCACTGCCTCATGGATGCCATTACTCTGTTGGCAGGGAGATGCAAAAAAACGAACACAAATGCTGCAAGCCTATTCACAGTCAGTCCCTTTGGCCTAAATAACTGGCATGCCATAAATCTCTTCCAAAGGAACTGGTGAGATCTGTAAAGCTACCATTGCTGTCTGTATACACTGAGTGACTTGGTCCACATGGATTAACTCTGAGCAAACCGAGTAGTTTCAGTCAGGAAAGCAAGTAAACACTAGGATGGAAGCCTGCAGGAAAGTCTGGATGAAGCATGGATAAAAGTCTGAGGTAGAAACCTGGACGTAAATCTGTAAGAAACAGAGTTATCACACAGCAACACATTTACATTTTATTCCAACATCAGTTGGAGGTTATCATACTTGAGAGCAATTTGTGTATATTTGTGTTTTGTAACGCCACCAATTCAAATGAATTTTTTTTGGATAAGTGTAACTCAACCCAGCTGAGCTAATAATCTTCAAAAATTATTTTTCAGAAAATGGGCCCCCCTGGTGGGGATAAATGAACAAACCAATTATCCATACAAATAACATACAAAATACACTGCCCAAGGAACAGGTCCTGCAGGAAAAAAAAAGAGGCTGAATTAGCAATCTATTTACAGCTGCCAAAATTAGAAAGTGCTGTTTAAATTGGTCCAGTTTCTGCAACTGTCTGTGACTCCCTCAGCTGGGAGCTAAATTAAAGCATGAATAGATAAAATAGAAATTTGGCCAGCTAAATTTTCATTGCCATTATTCTTTAAAACATAATTATCTCATTTTCCAGAAAATATTTGAAAGTGCTTCAGAGCTGTAGTAAAGAGAAGACAAACTGTTAGTTGAGGAGCCTGTTGTGGGGAGAAAGAAAATTGGGAGTGAAATTACATAAAACAAACAATAATACACAGTATAGAAATAGCTATATCTTGTGAAGTTGGTATTTCTGGTCTAGAACTTGAACACAACTTGCTGAGACATACTATATAGAATTTAGAAACCCTCACGCACAAAAATAGTTTAAAAAATTTGCTCTTTTTTAGATTTCAGACTAACTATCCTTCCCTTAAAAAAACAACAACAAAACAATATCAAGAAAAATGCAGGTAGCTAGCTAACTATATAGCTAGGAAGGAAAAGGCAGGTATTAAACTTCTATCTCTAGCGTCAATACTCCTCCAACTGCAGCTCAAACTATCCACCACTGGTCTAAGCAACTAAACTTTAAAGGAATGGTCACAGGCATAAGAAACACATTGTGTGTGCAATTTGTGCACAATTACAAATAATGGTGCAAGTAAAAAAACATGCTTGTGAAATATCATGACACCCAATTAATGCCTTTGTTGTCGGTTTCTTTTTTTGGGACTCAAAATAAATTAACATGATTATGATGCCTAACAAATTTCATGTTATAGGGCAGCTAGCAAGCTAGTTGAACTTCATAGCTTAGCAGGCTAAGCCATATAGTTAGCTAGTATGATTCATAGCTACACACATTCCTAAACTTCTATGACCTTCGCAGAGGTCATGAGGTGTTCCAGGTTGAGGGAGAGACAGGGAGAAGAAAAAAGTTATCTTTTAAAACTGTATGATAATGTCAACTTTAACTTTATTTCAGCCTTTGGTTGGGGTATGTAGGTTTTCTACCTCAAACCACATACCAGTATACAGGGATTGGAAAAGGTCTAAATTTCGTAGTCCCATCCTTGTTATGCCTGACCTCACTCATAAGCATGGTTTTCATTGAAAATATTTTTCTCAAGGTGGTTAGCAAATTGTCTCAGCCACTGACACACCGTCAGGGAAGTGTCTACACCCACTACTTAATGTATTGACTTACTCAGCAACAACTTCTGCATTGAAAATGTAAATTTATCTAACTGTATAAAATTAGTTTCAACCCAAAAAGATGGAAAAGGGACCTTAAGTGCATTTTCTAAAAGCTCTGATTCTGTGAACTGCTATGCTCTGCACTCTCCTAGTAAGTTGCAATTCATTCATCAATAACACATGCCCAGAAATTAAGCTAAAACTTAACTCAAAGAAACAAGTAATGCTGGAGAGGAACACAAAACCAAGACTATTGTATCAACATTTTCGTTATTATATCACTAATTAAGTTTTCTTATGTACTTTCTCTGCCCTAGTTCCATTTAGCAACATATCACTAACACTTATATTTGCTTATAAGAAAGCTAGCTATGCTTTCTTAGGTGGAATAGGAACACAACATTTTCCCCACATGCAGTGGTGTTGTATTCAGTCCTCTCAAGGACGTCAAGATCTTCACCTGGACTAGTGAGACTTTCTGCACTCATATTTCGCAGTACTAACAGCGAAGAGGCCTTATTAAGGAATTGATATTGAAATTTGTTGGAGGCCTTATCAGGGATTTGATATTGATATTTGTTGGAGTTTAGCTCAATTCTCTGAATCTTTAAGTTTCCCTGGAAGCTGGTGGCCTACTAAATAAATATTGGCCCATGGCACTGATGTTCCCTGATGTTGTATGGACTTTGTACTACATCAATATGGAGGGCAGAGTGTGTTTCCAATCCACGTATTCTGTATCTATGGTTAAACAAACTGTTGGTAACCAAATGAAGCTGCATGTCTACTTAATTTTTGTTTATGAACGATTCTTGTATTTATGTGTGATCATATAAACTCTGTGACCACACTAAACTAAAGAAAAGTTTCCAATAGAATAAGGGAGGAAATGGATTGAGAGGCCACACCTTACCCATCACCTGATATTGTTATACCTTTGTCTAAATAGACACTGCTCACCTCTACATGTAACATCACATGCTCACCACCACATTAGGCCAACATGACCCACCTGTGGTCAACATGCCACACCCACAAGCCACATCCACATGAATGTGCACATACTTCTCTAGTTCCATCAGTTCTTGTTGCTGTTCCTCTCTCTCCCGAAGACCTCCCATGCGCTGTCTTTGTGACGTAGCTCTCTGGTCCAGCATTTCGTTGTCGTCATGGTAATAACCATTGTCTGCTTCCTGTGTCGCTGCAATAAATAAAAAAAAACAATACCCAATTACCACTAGTGCCTCCTAACCCCTGCCTTTTTCTCCTCCCCATTCTTTACCAGAGCCCGGTTCACATGTGATTGCCCCTTGAAACTGTTTTTTTTCTTCTTTAAATGGTGGCAAAGATTCTGGTCAGCAGTAACTATAGCTTAAAGAATTTAGCATCGTGGATAGAACAATCTCGGCATTCTCTCACAGAACTGTAGACCTTCTAACTAAGACATGATGACACATGGAATAGCACATGGGGGAGCAAGGAACTGTAGAACTGATATCATCAGATCATTGCCTAGCAACCAATCTATAGGAGGGGGCATGCTTGTCATGGCTCCTGTGAGACTGAACTTCATTCTCAGTCAATCAACAAAATTAAATTAATTTGGCTGAAACAGTGGCCAAGTTCTCTTAATGAAAGTTTTGGCTTGTGACCGTCCAAAAACAATTCATATCCAAACTCTATATCCAGTGCTGTAAATAGACAGAAAAATACACTGCCAGTCAGAAGCTCCTCAACCACAAGCTGATGAAACAATAGCAGCTACCCTGACACACAACAAAACAGACACTCACACAAAAGTTTACTCTTGACTGAATGGATTGTAAAAGTCACAATGGACTCACATTTGTAGCTTGTTCTGCCATATGAGACTGTGCCTTCAATGCTGCACTATCTGATGCTCATACAATGGATGTATAGGTGTGTCATACTGCTCTATGGGCTTGGGCACATTTAATGTGGATACTTTCACAGTCGCTATGTGTGGGATGGCAAGGACTTATACTGGAAGTTGTTATGGGAATTGAAATATGACTCTATAAACTGGTCTACATAATATGGTCACCTCTTATTCCAACAACTGCCATTACTGCATGAAGGAACACGTAACACAGCATGAAGGAACATGTAACACAGCATGAAGGAACATGTAACACAGCATGAAGGAAAACAGGTAGAACATGATAAAAGGTAAACAATTTGACCGATTGCCATCACACCCACTCATATCACTACAGCCATGTTACCCAGGGCATAGAGCACGGACGTATGTGTGTGCGTGTGTGTGTGTGTGTGTGTGTGTGTGCGTGCGCGCGCGCACGTGCATAAGTGCTAGATCATCTATTGAGTGTTTTTCCTAATGCACCAATTATAATAAGTCTTGACAAAGGGTATGTTTATGGCAGATACAATTTAGCATACTCTAGTATACATGTTCTACTTGGTAGGCATATATTCATCCGACCAATCAGCACCTCTACCAAGTGGGAACATGCATACCTATTGCTCAACACAACACGAAGTGAGATTTCATAAAGAATGATAATATGTGCCCACTTAATTCCCAATCTAAATGATCAGGGAGATGTAATTTTATTCTTTAATGAGCAAAGAGGCTAGTCCTCTTCGTGACAATTGATTTGTGACATCCAAATTTCATAGTTGTCCCTCTGCCACGCCCCTTGGCATAGCATAGCATAGCAAGGACAACACTGCCAGGTCGCCATGGCTGTGTTGGAATGCTCACACTAATAGAATTAGGTGAGACAGGTAATTCAAGCCCAGCACATTCATATCATACCACCAGCCTAATTTTTTTAAGAACAATAAACTCTCTCTTCACATCTTCTTTCCTACATTTCCTTGGCCTCACATCACTCTCCCCCTGCACCTCCTCCCCCTGAACCTCCTCCCCCTGCACCTCCTCCCCCTGGACTTCCTCCCCCTAGACTTCCTCCCCCTGCACCTCCTCCCCCTGGACTTCCTCCCCCTGGACTTCCTCCCCTTCCACCCATTTATCTCTTCCCCCCCCCCCCCCCCCCCCCCCCCTCCCTCTCACTCACCCTCAGATGGTACTGGGTTCTGCTTCATCGCAGTTTTCTCTTTGCCAAGTAGAGTTTGAAATGTTTTGATCTGAGTATCCAGTTGCTTCGACTGACGATCAAAAAGGATCTTATTCTGTGGGTCCTTTGCCTTCTTTCCAGCCTTCAGTTGACTTTGGGCTTCTGACACTCTGGACTTGATTACAGTCCGCAAACGTTTCATCTCGGTTCTGTTATCAGTATCGTCATTAAACTGTGTTCCTATGCTGTCAATGCATCTACGGAACTTGACGAGATCTTGTTCCAGATCACGTAACACCTGTAGTGTATTTGGTTACACATACACCAAAATAACTTATATTAGTGAATAATCCACTTTTATAATTTCTTGCTCCCCCTCCTCCCCTTCCAAAATTTTCCCCTTCTTATCATGAGTTTAACAGATATTCAAAATTTCAAACTCTCCTGACATAAAAACAACAATCAAATTAACTATCTTGAGGAAAATGTTGGAACTAAACTATATACCCCAGACCATAACTAGTTGTTCTCCACCCCCAACCTGATAATTGTTGAGAAAAAAACTGTAGTACAGAGAAAGTGTGATTTTTCTTCCTGAATTACTTCTTGTTCCATTTTCAAATAACAATAATTAGTAATTAGTTAATTGTTATAAATTTTATGACACTGAAGGTGCAGGATTGATTACCATACCCCTAGAGTTCAGCCTTGACTGAACAAGGAAAGTAACAAATGCTCCCAACAGTTTCAGCATCAATTTGTGCCCAAGTTAGATATATGCTTTAGCAAAAGTTAGGTTCATTCTTCCCACCACTCCAAGGCTAAGTTAGACAAGGTACACCAGGTGACTCCATGAGACCAAGGCCTGAGTTTACCTGGATGCCATACTAGCTGACAACTCGGTGTTGGGGGAGACCTTCCAGGCTCCCCTCAGGAAGTACAATATAGCAACTAAAACTGACAGGCAGAACAGCTAGTTTACGCAGGTAGATAAAATTAATAATAATTCTATGATTGTTTAGTACCAACAAAAATAATTCTCACACTTGAAGCTCCTCCATCAACCGCTTCTATCGTGGCTGAGTCACTTGCAGAAAACGCTCCCCCTCGCTGAGTCTCCCTATACCCGCCTTGGAAAGCCATCCTTTTACCACGCTGACTGGCCCAACGTAAGACAAAAGCACTGTGATACAGGAAGTTCTTCAAACCGTAGACATATATATGTTCAGACCTGTACAGTTGTTCTGGACACACCTTTCGATGTCTTGGGAATTTAATTGAAAATTGGATAAGTGCTAATTAGTTGAGTGTTCATTGGCCAAGCAGCTCCACTTGTTTGATCTATGGCCTCTCTTTGTTAGATATTGCCATCATTTGATATCCATATGTTATTTTACTCTGCCCAGCTGTCATCTCCTCCCCCTTTGAATGCATTAATTTTGTTTCTAAAGTGTTTTGCACCAACTGCTTTTGTTTTCCACTACACCAAACATTCTGAAGTGAATATCACCATGCATGGGTTACATGCTTGTTTGTGACAATGGTAGTGATTGCTGGCAATAAAAGACCACCTTGACTTCACTCAGTTGTGAACGCTTAAAGAAAAGAGAGAAGCTACGTCCTTGCCACATGTTGGATCTACAAGTACAAACCAGCATTCAACTCTGCACTCTTTTATATGATGTACATATTTTCTGTATTTAAAGTAACTCCAAATAGTATTCTAACTTGATATGTCACTGCTTAACTACAAGGAAAATATATCCAATTTGTGACATGGCACTTATAATCTATATATAAATAGTTCTTAAGTTCGTTTATTTTTGTTTGTGCATTTTTGTTGTGCGCATGGACCTCCAGCTACACAGCCCCTATCAAAATTAACCTTACATCATTTGAATTCTTATATTCAAAGGATGGTTTGTAGTATAAAATTATTCCTTAAAATGTCAAACAAAAAAAAATTAGGGGCCAAAATTGGTATATTTTGGGCAACTTTAGTTTGAATCAGTCAAGGGTTAACACCATAATAATCCTGGTTTTAAAAAAAGAAAGAAAAAGTAATTGTTCTGTGAGGAGTGATGACAGAACTAGAGTACATTGAGAAAGTGAGGTAAGTCAGCAGCTCTCCACATTACTAAGCTAAGCTTGAACCAGTGCTAAGTTTTGAACAAAAAAACAAAAACAAAAAAAAAAAAAAAAAAACACGACAAAAACAAATAGTAAAGCAAAAAAAAAAAAAAAAAAAAAAAAATTCTTTTTTTGTTTCATCAGTCAAATAAATTTACAATTTCAGCCAAATTTATAATTTTTCCTTGTGTGAGAATGCCCACAACCCAAAACTGTCATTCAATAGGGTTATTTTGCTCCAGTGAGAGAGAATACTGCAGCAGCTGCAATTATGGAATGTAGTCATACAAAAAATAAATAGATAAATAAAGAAAGGTTGGAACCTATCCTTCCCACTATTGTTCCAGAATAAGAATCATAACTCTAGAATTCTTAACTTTGATATTCTGCTGTAATCCCCCCCCCACATTCATTTAGAATGAAGCTATACTGTCAACAAGACCAAACCTCAACCTGGGGAGGAAACCTCAGCCATCACTCTAGCAAAGAGAGAACTAATTACACAAGAATTAATTGCAGTGAATGAGTTGGAAAAGTATATATATATTATATATATAGAATTTAACTCTAAACTTTTGAATACTTCATTGTTCAGCAGAATATATTAAGCTACAGGTGCTAGCTCCTTTGTGGATCCACCACTGTAATTATTCCACCATAACTATTTTAAGGTAATTATTCCAAGGTAGTTATTCTACGCTGGTGAAATAGCTGTCTTCAAAGTTCCTCCATTACTCTCTTCTTGGTGGTAAGTCATGAAACTTTCCAACTCCCCCCCCCCCTTCCCTTTCTATCCACCATTTTAAAAACGGAGTGATTGTTATTGACCTTTACCATGGACATACGGACAGACATAGAAATACAAGCACAAAAATAATTATCAGGTATTTGAAACCTGAGTTAATATTAATTTGTTCTGCATCATCATAGCATGATGACAATTCTAAGCAATAATGGTGTATCATTTACAATATATATAGTTCCACCTATGATAACTTTTTACCAAATTTTGCCAGCGTAGCCTTTGATAAAGGGTCTGTCTATGTGAGACTATACCAATACTACTTGCAACTAATTATAGTCATCCTTTGCAGCTTAGCTTGAAAACTTTAAATATTCACCTAAATAGTTTTTGACTATCAATCTCTCACAACTAAATCAAAGCATGATCATAAATCAATCAATTGTTAAGAATTTTATGATACAAAGCATTTTTTGTCTTTTGATCAGAGGATCTATTGATGGCTATGTTGAGTTGAGTAGGGTTACCAACTCTTGATACTGTCACATCAAGTTGCCCAGGAGTGAAACTGGTTCATTCAAAGTTTTACTTTCCTTTGATCTCACTGTTTCCTGCGTATAATAATTCCTCATATAACATGCAAAGCAGGTGGATCATTGGATATTTATTCTCAAAGAAGAACCATTGTGATTATCCCTCCAGTTCACAATCACCTGTCCACTCAAGAAAGCCTGGAAAAATGTATTTTACTAACAAGTACCAAAATTGACAACCTTTTCATTAAAAAAAAAAAAAAAAAAAAAAAAAAAAAAAAAAAAAAATCCTTCAAAATGAATAGTATTTAGTATTGAAATTTTTTCCTTCCCTCCCTGTACTTTATTTGGTTATCCATATATTAAACTGAGAGCAGACTGACTGAGAACTGTATGAACCCCTTCACCCCTATCATCTTTGCAATACTTTATCCAACGCAGCTATACGACTAGCCAGCCTGAAATGGCTATTTTGGTCTGTTTATCCTGCCACGTCCAGAATAAGTGAAATCAAAATTTACTAAATCAAAATCAGCATTCTTTTGATGTCTTAACTCTATTTTTAAAATGGAGGTAATGTATACTACACACAAACATAAACACACCACATGTAGAATAAGAGCTTTTATATATTGATTCCCAATAAATGAATTCCCTTGTAATTTATTTCTATCTGTTGTGGAATATTGTTAATGAAGGAATACTTACATGTCAAAAATACTATATACTTACTATCTCTTTCACTTAATTTTCCTCTCTTTTCTGTAGATAATTGTGCTTATCCATATTAAACAGGTGTGCACTGAAATGCCAAGGGCATGCAACACAATTCTTTGCTTAAAGGCTTTTCAATAAGCTGCTAATTACTTGGCTCAAAATTACTGTTTTTGTCATTTTCCCCAGCCATGCCCAGAATAAGTCTCATCAGAATTAACTAACCACACCATAGCCTTCAGAGCTTAATTTCCATTCTTTTGGTACCTGTTTGATGTAGCTTTAAAAATTTTGAAGGAATATGACGACACTTAAACACAGAATAAGAGCAATTTATATATAAAGCTACATATCTCGTGACATTAAAAAAACAACACATTTATAATAAATGAAGAAAAAAGAAAGGATTTAAAGTTCCTCCAAACAGTACAGAAATTAAGAAAGGTAGTTACATAATTAAGTCTTGAAACATGGCATGAACACTGAATTATCAAGTTCATTACTCCTAAAGCTTGCCAAGCGATTTTGTTTATACTATATGTAGACCTCCCCCCCCCTCCCCATGACCTTCTGATGACTTACTAAATTACATTGGTATAGTTCGTTTGCAAGTGGTCAAGTGGGAGGAGTCATCTGAAGTCGAGTTTTATTTACTTAGTTGGGGGGGGGGGGTCTGTTCAATCCGGATGACACCAGCTGTATTAGAAAAGCCATATGATTGACTGTGACTGTGTGTGTGTGTGTGTGTGTGAGAGCTAGAACAGGAGAGAGGCTAGAAGAGATAGAATGAAAAGAACAGGCAGACTTTAGGTGTTATAAGGTCTAGGCATAGTATCCAAGAAATAACACTAATGGCAACTATTTAAATCTTCACATCTCAATAAATTTTTTTGTGGATGTTATTGTAAAATTTTGAGCACGAAAAAGGTGCAGCTGCTAGTGACACTAGTCACACGATCTCAACAATAGCAACACTCTAGTCACGTGATCTCAATATTGCTCACCAAAAAAAATAAATAAATAAAATAAATAAATATATAAACCAACTTTTAAAATAAAAAAAAAATAAAAAAAGAGAATGAAGTTGGCATTTATCCTTTGAGTACCATATAAGGCAGCACACATAAAAATTTTCATTTTAATATAACTGTGACATTAACATTTCAATCTTTCTCTTGCCATCATGTATGGATGAAAGTTCTGCCATTACACTTGCACCAGTCCAGACAGTATCACTTATTCTTGGCTTTTCCCGAGGCCTTCTGGGTGGACTTTTGTGGCCGGGAAACTGCCGGGCTAGAATGGGTAGACTGAGAGATCTTGTTTATAAAGTACAGTGCGACCAGAGAGAAGAGCACACTGCACAACACACAGAGAGACCATTAAACAGATGCTCATGAATGAGATCAGTACACATACACTAACATACATACACACTAATACTGTAGTTCACTTATTAGAATAACTAGATGAAAACCTGCCCTATGGGCGGTCTTCAAGTGGGCCATCTGCAGTAACAAACATGTTTAGTTTGCTTAATGTAACATGTGGGGATTATTGACACTAATTTTATTAATCAAATAAACATGATACAATTAATTAACATACCAAATATTATTGAACTTGGTCATTAGTTAGAATGTTCATGTCACTAAACCACACCCATTGACAAAACTAAACCCATAGCCACCCGATCTGAATGAAACTTTCACAAGGACGTGAGGTGAGGTGCCCGATCAATCCAAAAATTTTTTGTGAATATCACCCAGCAGTTTGGAAGGAGTTAAAGTCAGCACAGACAAACAGACAAATTAATTGTGAATTATTAAGATGATTTCAATAGGAAGGGTTAGCAATTGGAGGGCCCAAGCATTGTTAAAAAATATATACTGAAGTGCAGCTGCCTGCCATTACAAATGCTGGTTGGATATTCTACTGGTCCAATGGACCGAATATCAATGTAGATAAAGGTCCACATGTTGGTCAGTCTAATCACTGTCTCTGAATATTCTCCCACAAATAATAATATTAAACACACTTTATATGACTCTTTAAAAGAAAGCACATGGAAGTAGAATTGAAGAAGATCGATTGACTATGTGATTACAAAGATTGGCTGACTATGTGATCACAAAGTTTGGACGATTTCAGATGCACACTGAACTAACAACCAAATTACTATAATCGGCACTGGTCACTTGAACTGCCACATGATGCAGGTGCCATCACAGCTACTTCACTGAGGTCAGGTTGAGCCAAGATGTTCCTTGAGCATCACCGAAGGGAAGTTAGCTAAGTCTGTTACATTAGCTCAGGTAGTGCTACACAGTGTAAGCTTGGTAGCAACCCGCTGGCATGCTCACTTCTACCTGTCATAGACTATGGCCCGAATGAAAGCAGACTAGATTTACCCACACCCAACAAAGCTTCACGAACATCTCCACATACTAATCAGTGAACAACCACATGGCAATAAGTTATGAGAATTAGTAGTTACTACAGACCCTACAGCCTACTAATGCTTATGGAGGCTAGAGACATTAAAAGGGTACGGTGTGGTTAAACATACAGGACAGATAAAGAAGTCTTAAGCAACAGACTGCCAATTAACCCCTTTTGTAGATAGAATCACTTTGGAGACGTACGCAAGCACATTCCTCAAGGATAGTCAAGAAATGATACTTCCAAACAGTCGAAGAGAACAAGCAGTACATAATGGTGCATGCACGGGACACCAGAGATGAACACTGAAAAGATGGGTTAGCCAGCTATCTGTGGCCTAACCATCATTACCAGTATTCCACAAAGATGGCTAGAGCAACTAAGAGTGTTATTGAGTCAAATACGTTAGTATCATTTGTTTAAAAATAGTATAATAAAATAATATTTATAATAATAAAATGTAAATGTCGCTTGCAAGCAAAAATCTCCAAAAACACAAAATTTACTTAATAACATAAAATATATAAATATAATGAAAAAATAGGAGGAATTATAAGTTTTAACAGATTTTGGAAATATTTATTAACTCTACATATTCTTTAGTAAAATTGTTGAGATTGGCTTATTGCCTCCCAGAAGACAAATACACCTACCAGGTTGAAGCACAGACTCTGTGGACAGAAGCTGCCACTCCCATAGCAACCAAGAGGCACCCAACCACTGCAGAGATTGGCAACAAACACACCAATATTGCTTAAAAATTGAGGCACATCAAAGTATAGACAGAGCAGAACTGGTGCTGCATGCCTCAGTAAAGGTACCTTCTGGAAATATCCTCACATAGTACGTCTCCCCTAGCAACATTGACCCAAGATTTCCAGCAATCTGGTAATAGATAATACATTTGAGGAAGAAGAAAAAATTGGCAAAAAATTCATTAGAAACAAAATAAAACAAAAGTAATTGATTATGCTCTAATTGCAGCACATCCTAACTCACTGTAACTAGAAAGATGAAGAGCCAGGAGCCTACAAATCCGCCCAAAATAGTCATTCCCCCCTCAGTGGAGAGTTCATTTCTGAAGACTTGCATGGAAGCGAAGGTAAGCACACACAGGGCAACAGAGAAAGCCAGAGAATAGCTAGTAGGAAGACCTATTTTAATATACAAAACCAACGAGTAAGAGATACCCTCTTGATGATCACAACCCTAGGTCAACAGTATTTCTTTCTCAGAACCCCCTCTCTATTTCTCTCACAAACTGACCCATGTTATTGCTGGTGGAAATTGTCTTTGTTTGGTCCAGTTTCTCACGTCTCCTATCGACCCTTACCAAGTCAAGACAAACGTGAGGTGAGAATAATAAAGTTGCTCGTCCCTACATTTCACCTTTTGTCCCCGTGTGATGCGGTAATGGTCACCAAATTTAACAATACAAGATACTTAGTACTCATATATTTGTGCCAAAATTAGCAAGGGGGGAAAAGAAACAACAAAAACATTTCATGAAATAAGCAGTAAGCCAATAATATAATGACATGCAATAATGTGATATGCAAAAATATGATATACAATAATGAGATAAATGATAAAGGTAAAAAAAAAAAGAAGAAAAGATCAATAACAAAGTGCTAACTTTTATTTGAAAATGTACATGAAAAAAAAAGTGAATCTCATTTTCTTGGCTGATGTGGAAAGTCTTTCCACTTGAGCACACACTTCTTTTTTTCATAATGGTTGAGCAACTCCTCCCAGGTGGGGTCATACCTCAGCAACATCTCGTTACCTGCATGGAGTGAGGGTAGGTAAATACCTCCTTGCTCTGTGTGGCACAACTACAGGACAATAACGTATGATGGAGAGAAGATGTTTAGTTAGGAACAATTACAAATATTCTTGTGCTGCATTCAAGAGTGATCTTCAATGTTTCATATGCAACATAGCCATGTATATATATATAGGCCCAAAAAAGGGCCAAAAATGGTACTTTGGTCAGACAAACCCTTGTGAGCGACAGACTTAAAACATGGTATGCATACACAACTTGATTTTGGGAGTAACATGGGCAGGATCTCTCCTGGCTACATCTCTTCCCATTTGTGTGTAGAGCAAAAAAGTGTCAAAAAAAGAACTTCAGAATAACACTTGGATCTAAAGAGTTAGATCCACTAATCCACTTTCATATATATTTTGATTCGTAAGTATGCATGTATATTTGTATGTTTGTGTGTCTTGGCATCACGGCCAAACATTTGGATCAAAAAGGCTGAAATTTGGCATGTGCTCTCCAAGAACACATTTGGGCATGGTAATGGGTGTGGTTTTGCCATAGCCTCACCCACAGGAAGTTATTTTGGCTGAAAAAAGTTAATCAGGGACAATTAGGCATAAATTTGGCATGTGGTCTCCAAGTACCTGAGAAAGCATTATTAACCACATATGGGTGTGGTTTTGCCATAGCCACACCTATTGGAAATTGTTTTGGCAATTTAAAGCTAATGAAATGACCAACAAGACTGAAATTTGGAATGAGGTTTCCAAGCAACTGGGTGAGCATTATTAATCACATGTGCATGTGTCAATGGTTGTGGTCTGGTCATTATCACACCCATGGGACGTCATTATGCCTGCCAAAAACTCATTTATGGACCAATCAGGCTGAAAGTTGGCATATGGAGTCCAAGTAACCGGGTGAGCATTATTAACTACATGTAGGTGTGGCAATGTGTATGGTTTGGTATTAGACACACCCACAAGAAGCTGTTTTGGCTTCCAAAAGCTAGTTAAAGGACCAACCAGACTGAAATTTGAGTGTCATCTAAGTTTCATGTTGAGTTTGGCTGGGAAACACCGGGTATATGCTGCTAGTATATATATATAAATCCTCATGAATAAGATGTAAGAACACACACACACACAGACTTAACATCAGGTTGAAGGAAGCTGAATTACTTCTGTGGGAACATACACTGGATGCAACATTACAATTGCTTGAGACAGGTGGAAGTAAATTCAATAGCACAATGGACATGGAGATGTTTAACAATGTTGACAAAGATTCTAGCAACACAGTCGATTAACATTACACTGGGATAAGGTACGTTAAAGGGATGTCTCAATACATGTGTTTAACAATGTTGTGACAATGATCTCATGGATTCCTTCAACACTATACCACATGGCGGCTGATATGGGTTGAAGTGGGTTGAATACAAGTTCTATGGGAAATCAAATTTGGCTGAGGAAAGCTGAAGTCTGCAGCTCTAGACTCTGGGAAATGGTTGAGGCAAATTGAAGCAGGCTGACAATCACGGTACACACTGGTCAAACATTGACACTAGACTGGAGAGGAACAGATTGACAATACTGGATCTTCATTTTATGTGCAACCACTACAATATTGACAGATACAAGTATGCTTCCGAACCTCCTGGAAAAAACACGAGAACAACATGAATACGTCCCACCTCTGCCACAAATGAGTGGGTGACTGACTCCTGCACTGGCAAGGAATGTTGGAAAAAGTCACATCTATTGAGCACTGCTTCAGACACTATTTGAGCAGGACTATCAGGAGGGAAGTGAATATCTGTGTGTGCACAACCCCACAACATGTGCCTGCAGTCCCACTCAAGATAGCAACAGGACAACCTCCTCAGAGTGATGGAATGAGACTCTATACTCACCAATGATGATAAGGCCATACTTGCTTCTGGTGATGCCCACATTGATTTGGTGTTGATCGGTGATAAAACCAAGGTTTTCCCTCAGCCAGTGGTGGTCTGCCTGAACATGATGTCGATTCCTTATCTTGGCTACAGGTTGAGATCTAACCGTGGACAGGATCACAAATCCAAATTCATTTCCTGCATAAAAGGAAACCAGTATCTAATGTTTCACACATACAAAAGAAGAAGAAAGAGGCATGACTACCTTGACTTTCATTGATGGAAGACACTCTGAGATTCTTCAGATCTCCTGCCTTTTTCTGCACCAACTTCTTGATTTTTTCCTTCTGTGCGGTGTAAGGAGTTAGCACTGCCATCTCACTAATAGCTATCTTGTGTTCTTGATGAAGGACACTTGCTATCTTAACCTGCACAGTTGATATAAACAAGTCAACAACTTTCATAAATGCCTAACCAAACAATTGCTATTTACATATTGTAGTAAAAACATAAATATATCTGGCTACATCCCAGTGGTATATATTCATAATAGAGTTTAGTCGGTGTTGTTTGCAAGCCCAATTAATTTTTGAAAGCATGAACAAAAACAGAAACCATAGCACAAAACAATTACAATATTATCGTACCACTTTCTCAGCCTCTTGAATATTGGATTTCGAGCCAAATGCAATATGCACTTCATCCTCACTTCCCCAGGTCTTCACATCCTCTTTGCTTACAGCATCCACAAACATTATGGGGACATTACGTCCACAAGGCCAGAACCCATCCAACCTTGTCTCACGATTGGTACGATTAATCACAGACTTATCCGTAATTAGCTGTTTTTCATAGAAGTGCTTTGATGGGAATTCGCAGATCTCTTTATGCTGAAGTTCAGAGAACAACGCAAATATACATACACTACACTACTGTACTTGATATTGCTATGAAGCATGTGCATGCAATTGATACCACATCTGATTCACTCACCATCCTGTACTGAAGTCCCAGAGTGTAGGTAAAGCGCTTCCCATAGTTGACTGCATATCTCTCAAAAAGAGAAGTGGAGAGGCCAAACTTTTTGGCGGGAGTGTAGTCAATGACTGGCTGAAGTTGCTTGTGGTCCCCAATGAGAACTGCGTGTTTGCAGATACTGAGAGGACCGATAGTTTCAGGTTCATATGCCATCCCACACTCATCAATGATGCATTGATGAGGTTGCAGGCTTTCTACTCGTGGGCTGGAAGCTTCATTGCATGTGCAGAAGATGACATCAAATTTTTCCTTCTCTAGGAAAGCTTCTTCTGCATGTTTTAGAAGTGCTCTGTATTCTGTACACATTGAGCTAGAGGGCATTCCTCCCTCAGACTTTATCTGGTTGTGTTTCTCCTCTACAGCATTGAATTTTCTTAACTGTGGAATATCCTCAAACTTGCTGGAATCTCTGATCAAATGGTGGAGGGAAAAAGGTTTTGCCCAGTCTGGACACCTCGCAGTGTCAGATGGTGATAATTTGTCATCTGAGGGACCTGGATAGCTCTCTTTCACGATAGATGAGCTGTATATCCTTAGAATTCTCAGATTCTCATGTACCTTGGTTTTCAGCAAGGCACAAAATTTTTCTGTTGATTATATTAAAAAGGAGATATTTAAGTACACACCAAGAGATTTCCCAATCTACAATTAGGAATCTACATATTGGTAATTACACTTTCAATATTCTCCAATTAAGTACTCTTACTATCACTTGTCCATAGATACCTACAATTCCGGCTCAGTTTCAGGTTAGGAAAGAACTATAAAAAACCCTTAGAACTATATGGTCAACTAAATGTGCTACATTGCTCAAGGGCTTAAATAGGTCAGACCACCTCATAGAAGTTTATATTACTAGAAAGCTAACTATCCAGAGAAATCTACTTCATTAAAACTTTAGAACCTACGAAATAAATCTTCTTTCTAAAAACCTAATAGAAAAATCTACTTCATAGAAACCTAGTTCATAGAGATTCCAGAATATACCATAATTCTCAAAAGGATGCCCATGATGTCATATTGAGATGATCGGATTGATGCCAGACATCAGGTGATACATATTCAATGGAAGTGCATAATTAAGGTTAGAAATAAGCAACTTAGGAGTAAATTGCTAACTTTCCCTCTTAACCAGTGCATACGAATATCTTCAACTCGAGCTGTGTTGCATCAATCATTAGTTGCATATCTTCCACATAGGCCATTCTTGCTTCAGTCATTTGACTTTTTAAATATAAGCCCAGGACACTGCACAATTCTTCAACTCTGAATGTGTTCCAACAATCATAAGGTGTCTATTTCCCCCTCCCCTCCCCCTCTCTACTATTTTAGCTGTAGTCATTCAAGTTTCAATCAGCATATGACCAGAATATTTAGTAAGAACATTTTCCGCTCCATAAATGTACAAGTATTCTTTTCTGCAAAGTTTTTCTTAAAGGAGCAAACTTTGCTCAGGTTTAACCAGCCAAGAGGTATTTATTCTAATCAGGCACTGATACCATGGTGACCATTCAAAGATATAAAGTCCTCATACCTTCCCAATAACAGAGTCAATGAAATAAACTTGATAATGGTCAAGTTGGTCAACATACCAAGGACAACGTCAACAGATTTGTTAGAAGGTCCACAATAGAGCACACTTGCTTCATGATTGTTTAGTCTTGCAAACACATATGCAATGTGAGCTCCAGTTTCACTCTTACCAGTCCCTGTAGATAAATGGAGGAAGGGGGTTTAAATTAAAGAAACTTAGTTACCAGTAATGGAGCTAAGGCCATAATACACCACCACACACATGTGTGCACATGGACACACACAAGGTTAGCAACCTTTTGCAATATATCGTGATTTTTTATTTTATTTTCAGGAACCACAATTTCCCCTATATACTAAGTGCCACAGCTGAGAGAGTGAAATCCTAAGTACTGAAAGTGTATGCACAACCAAACTTGCTGCCCAAGCTTGCCAATTATGTAAACAACCTTATTATACATATGTCATGATAAATTTGCAAATAGTCCTTAAAATGTATTTATTACTGATTACAGAATACATGCATCCAAGTCAGGACACACAGATTGTAATATTCAACTCTTTGAGATGACGGCACTGCATGTAATTATCTTATTGTATTCCCTTTAAATGTTTACTACATATAGAATTGGTTGCACATAGATAGTGTAATGGACAGGTTATATTTGTCCATTCCCTTAACAAACTTATTTACTATTTCTATTAAGGAAATATTAACGCTTGCATCTATGCTTCTATGCAACAATAACTAACTCGCTTAATTTCTCACCTGGAGGTCCTTGAATGAGCTGGAAGTATCTCTTTCCAACCAATTTCATGGCCTTTATCTGCCCTTCATTCAGAACCGTGGAGACATCGTCTGGTTTGGCCGTCCACTTGGATATTGAGGTAGCAAGAACATCATTCGTGATAATAGATTCAATCCGATGTTGGGAATGATTAGTGATCACTGAAACAATAAGGATGAAAGAATTAATTCAAACTTATGAAATTGAAAGCAGTCAACTTACTTGGAAGACTTTTAATATCAACTGCCACAGAGTGGGATAATTTTGACGATGAATTAAGTTTTAATCGCAAAAGTTTTGAAAAGACTTTTCTGTAATATATAAGAACACAACTGAATTACTGAGCAGCAAGCAGTTGGCTATCTGCATGCATGCTGACTTACCTGTATGCTACACTCATCGTGATGATCTGTACCTCACAATTGCAATGCTCTGAAGTAATCATAATCCTCATCGCTTCTGATAGGCGGCAGTTTAGCACACCCACGTACTCCATACACACGACTGTTGGATTCTCATGATTTGCATCTCTTTTAATGTCATGGACCACTAAGTGAAAAACACCTTTTGTCCCCGAGGGTTTTCCATCGTCGTATCGCACACAAATCATGTCCCCCACCCAAATTTTGAAAAACTCAAAGCAATCATTTTCAAAGCTGAGAGGAAGAACCATTTTGATATCTTCACAAGGGATATAGTATTTCTCATGGATGCATTCCTTGGGAACGATCAATTGCGGCCATTTCAGAGAAACATTGCGGATGATTACAGGCTTGCACTCCTTGATACTTTTCTCTGCAGCTTCAGCAAGGAGCACTTTCTTCCACACATCAATATATTCGTAAATGTTCTGATACGAGGGCTTAGAAGCTGGAGATAGATTGGGGTCGGAAAAACACTCAGCCGGATGTCTGCTGTGCTGAATGCAGAGACGGAAGAGCGGAGAAAACTCTACCAGCTGAACAACAGGCGAAATCATGTGATCCCTCATGGACCAACTCAGCCAAACTTTCAGGATGCTCACAGATTTCAAGACATCTTTGATGTCGCAATCCAAATAGAGCATCTTTTTCCCAGACTTAACCAGATTGCCAGCTTGTAAGGATGTCTTCTTGTGTGATGGATTTTCAAATAAACAACTGAGTCTTTTCTTGTTCTCTTTTGATAGTGAAGTTGACTGTGATTTGACTATACCAAGGGCTTCTTTCCATTGACTGGCTGGGATCTCAGCAACAGATTTTTGGAAGCAAAAGTCATAGTTTTCAATATCAAGTGCCAAAGACTTGTCATTGTCACCTGGAGATTCTGTTGTCAAGTCCATACAGAAGATTTTCATCACGCCATCTGCTGACCTTGAAGAGTCAGAGCCTTTTGTGACATGCAGAACTGACTTGATTGTAGCCATGTCAAAGTGTTGAAGAGAAGCAATACGGAAAGATTTGGAAATGCAAGAAAGCATCAGCTCTGTGGCCTTCCTTGGAAAGTGCCTGAGCTCCAGATGAGGAAACTGCAACTTGACAAACTTACTATCTTCTTTTTTCACCAGAAATGCAGTATATTCCTCACTGCTGGAGAGAAGCTTGAAAGAGAGATTAATTTCACCAATCTTTTTCTCAAACATTGAGCTATTGCGTGTCTTGGTATTTAGCTTGTTACAGAGTTCCTTGTGACACTCATGCTGGAACTCCTCACCTCCTTTCCTCAAGACTTCAAGCAACACACGCTGAACCTGAATATCAACATAGCGTCTCATGGGAGAAGAAAAGTGAGTGTATCGGTCCAACTTCAAACTGTTGTGGCGGTATTCAGATGGCTCAATTTTGCTCCTTTTAGTACAGCAGTATTCTGCACGTTGAAATAGAGATATCAGCTCAGAATGGATTGCTGCCAGTTGAGGATAACGCCAATCTGAAGACAAAAGGTGAGTGAGACATGCATAGTCATTATTATTGACAGCTTTCTTTAGCTTTTGAAGAACATCGAAAGTAACCAGTAATGGCGAAGGGTTGGAATCAGATGAGTCATCATTAGAGGCACCAGCAAAACCAGAGAGGTATAGAGAGTTCATCATTATACATTTGTGGTTGCTTGTTAGCTCAACTATCTTCTCTTCATTCGGTGGCGATTGTTTCCTGAGCAAAGCAGCGTCTGGACAATCACAATGAATACGCTTTGCCACTTCACTGTTGGCCCATATCATCAGTTCCTCCACGAGCAAGTGAGACTGCCAGCACCATTCCTCTTCCAGCTCATTGATGTCGTAGACACAAGCACCATCAGGTCCTAGTCTTTCTCGACGCATCGCAAACGCAATATTGTACAGCAACTTCATCGACTCGGAGAGTGAAGGATCCTTGAATATATCATTGACACTTGCACAGCCTTGAGGCATGCTTCCTGCCATAATCTCTTGAGCATGTGCATAGGTCAGCTTTACAGCGGACTTGACTTGTGCTGGCTGAATGCTAACTCCAGAAATAGTCAACGTATCACAAGATGATGGGTTCATGGTAACCGTACAGGTGACTGATATGACATCCCGTATCTTCCCAGGGATCAAGGAAAGTTGGCGCCTCAATTGGTGAGAAGGAAGCATATGCATGACTTTCCCTTTGCTTCCTCCGTACACCGACAGCCCCACGGCCTCAGCATCCAGGTCGTCACTTGTCCCTGCATGTATGTGTTTGGCTGCATTCACTATATGGACACCCAGCTGGTACACAACTTGCCCGTCTCCAGTCTCCTGCAGTTTGACAATGGAAAGAGCATCGTCAAGATTTTTGGCCCCTTCAGGATCTATAGTAAAAACTTGAGAGTACAACTTCAGTCTTGCGTCTTCTTGTACAAGTTCAACATCGACCAACTGTTCTTCATCTTCCTTGTCATTAAAGACCACAGAGTGTTCAAACTTGAGCAAGCGCTCAGCACTAAATGGAGTGAAGCCTTTGGGGAAAACACCAACTACCATACCAAGAGGGTTGCGATATTTCTTCTCCCACTTCACGTAGGAGACCAAGAAGAGCATGTTTTTTGCCACAGACATGGGAATGACTTGTTTGATGAGAGGCAAGTGGACCTCTTCAACTTCATCACTCTCCAACCCAGGCGGTGGCAAGAACACAACCACATCATCGCATTTCAAGTCAGATTGATTGATATTGACCATTTCTTTCTTCTTCAGTAAGTGTTGGGATAACCGAGGAAGATTGATAAACAATGGACTCTTCTTATCAATTGGATAAAAGACGATTGGGTTGGTTTCTGATACTCTGCAGACAAAGTTTAGGTTGCCTCCTCGTTTTGTAACTTCTAAGACTTTCCCATAACATTCATCTTTTGGACTGTCTTCAAAAACCTCTACAATCACAGTGTCCCCATCAAATGCTCCTACACGATTAGCCACTCCCTGTACTTTTACAATGCGCTTTGAACTATCCACAGGAATTGCCTCAGCACTGCGATGTGTCTTGATATTTATCACACACTTGTAACGATCACTGATGGGATAAGATTCATCCAAGTTCTCCTCTCTCCCATGCTGTTCTCCATCGTCTAATTTCCATGACATGCGTGCACCCATGCTGGAAAGTTGAAGCTTGGCACTTCGGCATTCTTTTATGCGTTCGAAGACTTTCTTGTAGGAGTTAATGATGCTGTCCAGTGGTTCCAATGTAGTAATACTCTTTGGAATGGTGCTGTGATAAACTTTTTCAAACAAACTATCTTTTGCAGATTCAGGTAACTCCCTTCGTAATTTCTCGGAGTAGCTGAAGGTGTTGCAGTCAATGCACTGTCTGATGTACGGCGTCCAGCACCGGGCGCTCTCCCCATATTTCTCCACCATCTGCTGCTCAAGTTGGAGAAGGAGGAAAGGATTGCCCACAGCTACTACTAACGATCTTGATCTTGTTATGGCAGTGTTGAATACATAGCGATCACATATACTCTTGGTTTGATAAATACTGCTTCCATCTTCATTAGATGTGGGCTCTGACGTTGATATAAATATGGCTTTGAATTCAGTTCCTAAATATGAATAATGAGAACCCTTTAATTTTCACTACCACTAAGTGAATAATGCTAATAATTAGTACCTTGCATGTCATATGCTTTGAGAACATCAACATCACACTTGAAATTCCTACGTCTTTTTATAAGCTTATCCCGAAATTTTGAGCACTGCATTGTAATAAAAGGACAAATATAATTGCAACAAAGATTCTAGGGAAAAGAAGAACAGTAGGAAGCCACTTAAGCTATCCAAACATGTCAGTAAACCGAACATGACTTGAAACAACACTCACAACAATGCAAACTGGTCAGAACACAAAAATGCGGCAATTATTAAATGGACATGCACACAACAACAAAAAAAAATGGACCCAAGAAAACAGCAGCTGTTTTTCTCCACTGAGTTCAAGGAGCTCAAAATGTATGATTTATTGTGTAACAGAAAGACTTCAGCTAGTGTAGCTGCCAGTGTGCAACATGAGAAACCAAAAGTCCACATTATTATTAACATGAATGAGAATAAGCAGCAGTCCTTCCAGAACACATTCAACTGATCAAAAATTTATTTTTTACAGACAATATATCATACAAGCAGCATATACCTGGCGCTGCCCGGCCAATGACAACATGAAGCATTATAGAAATCACTCAAATTTCGGCCTGGTTGGTCCTTTAATTAGCTTTTGAAATACAAAAAACTTCCTGTGGGTGTGGCTACCAACAAATCACACCCACGTGTGGTTGATAACGCTTACCCAGTTATTTGCCAAATTTCGGCCTGATAGGTCCTTTGATTAGCTTTTGGTAGTCAAAGGAACTTCTTGTGGGTGTGGTTATGACCAAACCACACCCAGGTGAGATGAATAATGCTTACCAGTTACTTGGAGACCACATGTCAAAATCCAGACTGGTTGGTCCAAGAATTAGCTTTTGGTAGCCAAAATGACTACTTATAGGTGTGGCTATGACAAAACCACACCCATACCACTCACCCAGCTACTTGGAGTCCATATGTCAAATTTCAGCATAATTGATATATAAATTAGTTTCTGGCAGCCAAAATAATTTCCTATGGGTGTGGTCACGACCAAACCACACCCTCACATGCTTAATAATGCTCACCCTGTTCCTTGGAAACCACATGCTAAATTTTCAGCCTGGTTGGTCCTTTGATTAGCTTTAGAAAGAAAAACAACTTCCCAGGAGTGTGGCTATGTCCAAACCACACCCAATGTGGTTGATAATGTTTACCCGGGTACTTGGAGACCACACGTCAAATTTTGGCCTGATTTGTCCTTTAATTGGCTTTTGGTAGCCAAGACAATTTGCTGTGGGTGTGGCTATATCAAAAGCGCACCAATTACCACACTCACATGCGGTTATTAACGCTCACCTGGTTACTTGGAGCCCACATGCCAAATTTCAGCCTTTTTGGACCAAGGGTTTGGCCATGACGCCTAGACATACATACTTCAAATCAAAATAAATAATAGATTGTGTAAATTTGAGCAGCATGTGGGCAACTTCAGTTACCTAAACAATTCAGTTACCCAAACCCCTCTGATCCCAATAAGTTTGGATAACTGACTTCCTACTGCATTACATTCTACACAGTATATGAAGCTAAAATGCTTATTTTGTCACCTGATTGGCTGAAGGGGATATGATACAGACTTTTTTGTCCTCTTGACTCCAATTTTTGGGCCACTCTTTGAAATACTTCAATATTTGATTCAAAAGCACATCAGCTTCAACCTCGTTCACTCCAGGAGTGCCCTTGGGGTTCTGCTCCATACTGGAGCACACAAACACGAGAGGAAATGGAGCCTCGGGGTGACTTTCTCTGTCTGGGACTCGGCACTGCAGTGTCGACTGGTAGAATAGGCTAGAGGGAAGCATCAGCACACCATTGTGGCAACGGTAGTTGGTGAGTAATGTGACAGAGTATGTATTAAGTGGAAGGTTAGCTTGGTCATAAATGCAATGCATTCTTTCAAGAAGAGAGACTCCCAGTCCATGCCCCTGAGCCTTCTCCCCAAGAACAAGCAGTCTCGGTCCAACCTAATGGAAATAAAATTTTATACATATAAAAACTACGATTATACTTAGCAACATCAGAGTTGTCATACCTGACAGTGGTCTCCAGCTATGACTATTCTTGTGTTCTCTCCAGCCAATGAAAGAGGTGCAATTGTTTCAGGTTCTCTTGTCTGCGCACCTTCATCAATTAAGATATCAGAAAAAAATTCCCTCCTTTTTTGAATTTTATTGAAAAGTTTAGGAGCTGTACCAAGAGTGGTAATGATAAGTCTACTATTCTCAAGAATTCTTTCAGAAAGTTTAGATATATTCACAAAGAAATCGCCATACTTGCTTTTTGTTGCAGATCGGTAGTGACCATCAGGCAAAACACGAACCATACCAATAGGCCAAGGATGGTCTTCATCCCTCTTCATGGCACCAAAATAGTTCACAAAAGTGTCGACTGAAACATGATGATGAGCACAGATTAAGACATGGCTCCTTCTCTCTCCTAGAATGTCATAAGCTGCCCTGGCCAACAATCTGGTTTTACCGGTTCCAAATGGTCCAGCTACAAGTATAGGGAAATCAGGTGAAGAGTTAAGAGTGACATGCAGTGCCTTCATCTGCACTTGGTCCAACTGCAAACAGTCATAAGGTGGTTCTGGACTACGAAAGTAATGTCTCTTTTCCTCCCTTGGGAATGATAGTTGTTCCAAGGTGGGATTCAACCTGCGAACTACATGTTGAGGAAGACGGTTGATAGCAACATGAAGACGCTGAAAGTATGAGTGCTTCAGCTCAAATTTTACCTCAGCATTGAAAGAAAACATAGTTTGTTTTGAGCATTTAAATTTTCTCATTTCCTCTTCATCGAATGCTATGGTTATGGCGTTGAAGTTGACACCATTAAAAGATTTGGCATGAACATGTCTTGCATGAACGTACAAATTATTCTCCAGAATAATAAAGGAGCCTTCACTTGCTTGCTTGGTATTGGCTAGAGTATCACCATCTTCTGAATCAATGTAGCCATATCTTGTATGCCTTGTTTGATCAGAATCTTGAAGCCCATTAGGGATAAACCCGGGCTGATAGACGCACAGATTATATATTCCATTACATCTACAGAATGTGAGTTAAACAACAATATTACACACCACATACAGTTGAATTCATTCCCAAGATAACTACACAAAGATACACACATACTTCACTGCCAGTTGTTCATCGTGTTCCCGCTCTTCCCAGCACAAAAGGTGGTGAAACTTTTCTTTGTAGTTTTCCTCCATCAGGTTCTGTTCGAGGATGTGTTGCTCCTTCTCCAGCCGGTGCTCAAATTCATGATACATTCGTGAGTGTGAAGGAGGAACCGACACACTGCTTGAACTAACAAATACCTCACTTGGTTTCTTGTGGCCACCCTTGGCACTAGATTTGCGAACTTCCTCCTGCTTGAGCTTCTTCACCTCTTTCTTGGATTTCTTTGAGCCCTCACTCAAGCTCTACATAAAGAACGTTCACTTCAAGGACTATGAACATATGAGTTTAGCATCATCTTAATAAGTAAAATAAATGCTTTCTTACAGGGAAGTCAGAAGAGTTTGCTTTTAGGAATCCTGCTGTGTTTTGACTCCTCGCTGAATTCACAATAAATTATAAGTAAAATATGTTGCAATATTTGATAAATAATAAAATATTATTCTATGTTGATGACAATACTGATGATTATCATTACATCTATTCTTATGCATTCAGAAACCAGGCAACATAATATCAATACTCACACTTCTTGGGGCTTGGTTTTGCCTTGGGCACAGGAGCAGGAGGGGTGGGAGGTTTCCTTGAAGGAGCAGCTGCAGGAGGAGGAGGATGCTGCGGGTTCACTTTCACCTGTGGAGGTTGTTCCGCTACAAAGTACATTAAGCAATCACTCTTTATCTAGTTCAAAGTATATCAATTCACTATTATAGATACATTTCAATTCCTGCCTTGTTTAGGAGCATTTACCAAAACAATTTTCAATACAAACAATAGATATGAGCAAGAAATGAATATTTTGTAGCTAGCATTGTTTCATTCCTTATGAACATCTTTACCAGGTGTGCACATGACCAAGTAGTTTCCAGCCATGAGCTCTCTATACCTCCTCTCCCCCAACTCTTGCAAATGCAAGCATGAGAAATAAAAAGAAGGTCCACACAATAAAAGTTTGGATTTTTTTGTGTATAACATGACGTACTTGCTGGAAGAAGGCAAAGCTGTCATTTTATATTCCATAAATTATTAGGAAAATGAAAGCGAGAAATTTACTGATTCTTTTCCATCAAAGTATCCACATACACGTGGGGAGGGGGGGGGGGGGGGGGGGGGGGGGGGGGGGGGAAAGAGAGGGTTGTAATCTTCCCTCTCCTCAGTAGATGCTGCCACCAGAGATAACCCAAACTGCTGGGTAGAGTTGATGCCACTGTGAAGTTAAATAGGTTTTAAATTATTATCTAATTGCAAATTAGAAAAATATGACTCTCACCACTCAAGGAGCTTCCAGAGGTAATATAGTCTAGTGGGTTGAGCCTCATTGAAAATAAGATAGAAATTATAAGATGATAAAACATACAACAAATCACTATTATCTAACACAGAGCTAATTAACATACACTGAACATAGGCAATGGAATTAAATAGCGTTGTAACAAACAACTAATCATGCAGTCCAACCCACAAATAATTAACTTACTTTATATAATAGTAATGATTTAAATGTGATAATTTATACAAATGTTGATTACACAAACAATCATGCTTTAATCAGTGTTGGTGTAAGGGTCAAGAGAGTTTAAGCCTCCGTCTCCTCAACTCAGGATAAGCTACACCTGCTGCCACCAGGTGTGGGGGTCAAGAGGGTTCTAAGCCGCTGTCTCCTCAGTTTATGCTGCCACCAGAGATTAACCTAACTGCCTAGGTTGATTTTAAGCTACCCTTAAGTTCAATATGTTTTAAACCATTATCTTAAACGCACATTAGGGAAATCTAACTATCCCACTCAGGAGCTCCTTTAAGTAGTAACTCCTGTTGGGTTGAGCCACATCAAAGATGACACAAACTCAAGAATGACAAACATAACAAAATAATAAGTGACTACACACAGAGCTAGTTAACATAGATTAGACATAACTAATGACATTAAATTAAATGGTTGCCTAACAAATAGCTAATCTTAAAGAGTTCATCCTACAATGAAATATTACAATTAATAGAGATGTTATCACGTTTTAGTTGTCGAGGAGTGAGTCTGCATACTTTTGTCTCTCTAGTTGAAGGCTGGTCCTTACATTGGGGTCTGCTTATTTCTCTGTCCCTTTTCCTGTCGATCTGCCGAAGGACAGTGACAGCACATGCCCAGTGTCACAACTGCAATCCCATGCCATCTATGGATGACCAAGTCACTCCAGATCCTCACACAGATATCCCCATATTATACACACCACACATTTCCTCTGCCAAAGTCAGAGGGTCCACAGGTGACTATAGTGAATTGGGATATCCACTCTGCTAGCCACTCCGTTACAAAGTACATTAAGAAAATTGTTGCTCATTAGTGCAAAGTTATCCATTCACCATAATAGATATGTTCTGATTCCTGCCTCAACTACTGCATCTGTCAAAGTCATCTTTACTGTAAAAGTTCAGTGTTAGCAAAATAGTTTCCGTTCTTATAAATGATAAGCTATTCTTTTTTTTTGTTGGTATCACACGTACAAATTGCATCAGCAGAAGAAACAGTATAAATTGCCATTATCCATTCATTTCCCCCATTTTTAATATGACAATTCCCAAAATAGCAGCCTAAGGTTCTACAACGATAATTTTATCCACATTGTATAAATACAGTAGAATCTCAGAGTTAATAAAACTTTGGACAGCTAGTGTGTTTGTAACTCTGATACAATGACAATGATGTGATGCATACTCCTCCCCCAAACACTGCAACTGAATGTGTACCAATTTGTTCGCAGGTATCTTGCAACTATTCAGCTATTTCAAGAGTTTTTAATGCCATGCAGGTCACAATACACGCACAAGATTTGAATACAAACAGTGCATTGAATTTTTCCCCTCATAATCAAATGAAGTCAGCGATGCATGTTTACTTTAGGGAATCATGTTTCTTCTTGACAGCCTAAGAGTGCAGCTGCTTCACTGGTGCAGCTTCAGTTTGCTATTCAGTTCAACTAAGGCAATGCTGAAAGCTTCTTCAGCATCGCTGTGAGTAATGGTGGGACCAAATAGTTTGTGTTCCTATGATATCCTCATCAGTCAGTTGTTCACACCAATCTCATTGTGGTCCATGGTAAGCCACTCTTCTTTCTCGGCATCAGTGATAGCAAACTGGTTGAAATATTCAAATAATTCTGGCAATTCTTACTGCAGGCTGTCACTCTTTGGACCAAAGGCATTAAGGCCTGTCCACACTGCACACTAAAACCGGTTTCACCCGTGTCTAGAACGGGTTCCACGCATCCACACTACACCCGGTTTCATCCCAACGGGTTCCACCTGAAACTGTCAGAAGGGCAGGTTTCAAGTGGCTTAGATATATTTAACATTCCTGTGGCTTTATTGTTGATGTGTGCTATTAGGAGTTTAGCTACTAACAGATTTTTCCCACTTCTCTCCAGAGTTTGTGTGATAACATTTCAGGGGGATAAAGGCAGAACAAAGTGTATAGCACACGATCAAATAAAATATCCCATTTCTACACCAGGTACCAATTATAAGCAGCCAATTATTCAGCCCACACAGGTAATGTGGAACTGGTTCAGCACTATGTCAGTGTGGATGCAAAAAAAAACCCGTTTGAAAACTGGCATTGCTGGAGAGAGGTATAAACCTGTTTGTAGTGTGGACAGGCTTTAAGTAAAACTGCATATTTTATTATGAGACTCATAGAAAATTCTACCAAATATTTATGTTCAGAGGACATTCAATTTTGCCATCAGCAGATACTAGTGTGCATGAGGAAGAATAGGATGGAGCACAGTCTATGAAGCCACCCACTACTAGCCTTGAAATAATCTTCAGATTTACCAGGATATAGCTTGTACAACAAAAAAAAATTCTTTGGATAATGTATTGAAAAAAAGGACATATGAACCTACATTGGATCCAACCTGGCCACACCTTTCCTGTGGGAGTGTCAGGCTAACTACGTCATTTATTAATTGTACTTATGGGCATGGCTGGTCCAGTTCATGGACCAAGAGGCATGCATACACAACTTAACTGTGGTAAGGGTATGGGCTGGGCCACACCTCTTCCTGTGGGCATATCAATATACACCTGGCAATGATGGGTATGTCTATTTAGTTGTACACACTTGTTGAAAGCTGTATTTCACAGTGACTATAATATAATTGCAACACTCACTCTTCTTGGGGGGTGGGTTTGCCTTGTGCGCAGGAGCTAGAGGTGCGGGAGGTTTCCTTGAAGGGGCAGCTGCAGTAGGGGGAGGAGGAGCAGGTTTCCTCGAAGGAGCAGCTGCAGGAGGAGGACACTGAGTTTACTTTCACCTGTATTGCTCCTCTACAAAGCTAGCACAACATTTAATTATTTAGTGCAAAATTATCCTTTCACTAAAAATGGATACATTCTGATTCCTGCCTCAACTACTGCATAGATATCTTCACTGTTTAGGATTAAAGTTAGCACCAGTTTCCCTTCTTCTAATCAAACAGCAAACTCTGCAGAAATTGAAAGCAGGTGCGTCATGTCTGCTATTAGATAGCCCATGGCAATGTAATAATGATAAGCATCTCACTTAACATATGATAGATACAGCATGACTATATAACATCATTGACAACACAATAAGTGCACACACAAGAAGAAAGTTAAATAAGATTGTGCCCAAGACCACAAGTTTTATGACCTTTTACCTATCAAATGAATGCACTAATCAAACTACTACATGAAATCAGTAAATTATTAAGATACCCAACTCCAATAGGAAGTGTGTCATCTAACTTTGCTCTGCATGGGTACAAAGAGACAAAGCTTGTAGCCCATGTTTATTTATAATTAAGGTGAGAATTGTAATTGTAACAGCAGCGAACAATATGTCAACACCATCAGCTCCTCACCTGGAATGGTTTTGTTTTTGATTGAGTTGTTGGTTAAATTAGCAGCAGTGGATAGAGAAGACTGAGGAGGCCTGGCTTTCTCTCTGATGCCATAGAGCTTAGTCTTCAATCCTTCAAGAAACTCATGTCTCTTGCTATCATTACGCTCCACTGATTCAGGAATAACAAAAGTTCCGTTCTCCATACAGAATCGCATGTAGAGATTCCAGCACATCCCTTGCTCTCCGGTCATGTGCTGCTCTGTACGCAGAAGAGCGTAAGGACTGCCCACCACCAACACCAATGACTTAGAGCGTGTGAGGACTGTGTTGAAGACATATCTGTCACAAGGGCTCTTGGTGGGATTGGTGGTCTTCCCCTGGGCATTCACAGGCTCTGCGGTGCTCATGAAGACAGCACGGAACTCCTTGCCTGCCATTTCATCAACAACATCTCATACACCAGATAAAGAAGTGATCACATTAATACTATAAACTACCTTGAACAGTATAGGTAGTCAGCATACGGATTCTTTGCAGAGTCGAAAAATCCTTACTTGCAATGCTTCTAGTACGTACCAACTACAGAAATAATGTTAGTCGTGACCTTTATACACAAGAGTTCGCTTTATACAACATATACTGCACCTGTGTTCTAGAAGCTGTGACCACACAAACATCAGCCAAATTTTTCTTTCCCCACTCCGTCTTAGGCCACATGTCCTCTGCCAAATATTGCAGCTCGTTAAGGAGTATCCGTGTCTCCAGATCACAGTCCACTGTGTAGCCCAAGCTTGAGCACACAAAGACTAATGGATATGGTGTAAGAGGATGCAGTTGAGCATCGACAGGACAGGGAGTGATTATTTTTTCGTAGAAGAGGATGTTTGGTAAGTTCATGATGTCAGCATGGCAACGGTAGTTGACATTCAAGGACACCATGTGCTTCAGTGCAGCGCCACCAAGGCTCTTGTACAGAAGACACAATCTCTCCAACAGAGAATACTTCAGTCCATTTTCACGAGCTTCTTCTCCCAGTACAAGCAGTGCTGGACCAACCTGAACAAGGAAAACACCAAAGAGAACATTGTTTATGAGTGAGGTTGCACTTTCTTATACACTAAAGAATAAAGAAAATGGGAAATTAAAGGTAAAAGGACAAGTATAATATTGTGTTTAGAGCACACAACTTTTTTGGGTGGGGGGGAAATTATAACTCAATTGACTGACCTGGTTTGAATCGCCAGCAATGACCAGCTTTGTGTTTGGAGAAGCTAACCTCAATGGAGCAATAGCCTCAGGTTCTCTGGTCTGCGAGCCCTCGTCCAGGAGGATGTGAGTGAAGAAGTCGGTTCCAACTTTTTGCTTCAGAGACAATGAAGTCAGAAATGTAGTAGCTATGATCAGGTGTCGAGATCCTTTCAATGAACTAATAATAGAAGTATTGTTTGTACAATATTTCTTGAAGTTTGATCCAATTGGAAGTTTGGAGTATTTAGAATTTAATCGAACCAGTTCAAAATTTTCAGGTTGATTAAGAAGCATTGGTCCAAAGTACTGCTTGACCAGATGATCAGCTGTGTCCTGGTGGTGAGCACAGACTAGAACCCGCACAGGAATGCCTCTGACTTTTCCTTGCTCGATGAGACAGTGAGATGCCACAGCTAACAGTTGTGTCTTTCCTGTGCCAAAAGATCCACTCACCAAAACTGGGGGTGATGTAGGATTACTTGTCAAGATAATTTCAAGAGCAGATAGCTGACCTTTGTCCAAGTGCATACCAAGGCTCAGTGGCAGCTGCAAATAATGCTGTAATTCGGGTTTGGTAATGGTGAAAAATGGTAGAAAATCTTCTTTTGAAGGTAATATCCTCTCTATTATCTTGAGTTCAATAGCATCCACTGCTCTGATCAAACTGTTAAAGAAACTGTGCTTTACTTCAAATTCTACACATATATTCACCAGAACAGTCTCTCTTGCAGAAATTTGCTGAGGCAAAATTCTAAAGAGCAAAGCTTCTGTACGAGAATCGAACGATATGTACAAATCATCATCACAGTGCTCAAAGTTCTCTCGCAGTATTTCCAGTTTTGCCTCTTCTTCACCAACAACGAACACAGCTTCACTGGCTTGAGTGGCATATGCTATCTGATCCTGATTAAGGTTGTGAATGCATCCAAACCGTGTGCTAGGATCAGTGTTATTTTGTATCCAAAAGGGTCGAGATCCAGATGCATATAACTGGATATTGCATGTAGAGTTGCACCTGTAATGATTGCAGTTATAGACAAATATGAGTGCCTTGAACAAAGTGTAGTTTAACTCAATTTTTAATGGACAAGAAAGAAAAAAAGATATCCCTTGTTAAGACAATTTTTGGGACAAGGCTAAATATCCTTGTTCATGGGCTGTACACACCTCGTGATTATTATTTTTAATTTTCAGCTAATAATAACAATACTCTATGTGTTTTGATCACTTATAAATATACTTAATGTTTAAAAAGATTTTATTTGAAAAAAATAAAATAATATTTAATAATAATGCCCTAGCTCAAGGATTGTTTTCTCCCCCATTTGTTATGGTTTCTGAATAATCAAACACAAAGATGTATTATTATTTATCACACAACTGTTAATCAAACTTCCTGCATACATTACTTTTATTACAACGCGAGTAAATTTAAAAGAACACGAATAAGTAATTACTAACTGAACTAGTTTCATCCACGAGGAACATCCACAGCTCTTTGTAGCTTAGTGAACAGGTCACGTCACTTTGTTTAAGCTAACCTTTTCATTATTACTTTGCAATCCAATCACACAAAAGGTGAGTTTCATATCATCAGTCACCACCAGTCAGTAAGAGAAAATCAGTGAGTGAAAATCTGTGAACAATTAAATCCCAGAGGTACATCCATAGTTCTGGTTAGCTAAGTGAACATCCAACTTTGTTCATTTCATTTGAAACACATCTTATGAATCTGATTGTTCAGTATTACACCATGCCTCCAAAACATTCTGACTTTTCAACAAAAAAAATCGATGGGCGATGTAGGAAATCAACCTTTCGGCACTACACAATGCTTCTAAAACATCCTGGCTTTCTAAAAAACCAACAGGCAACCTGGTTGCATGCCTACTTATGATCTGCTGTTATTTGAATGAAGCTACAATGTCTAGAAATGGTGTCTTGAGTAGCTTCATTCCTCCTCTATCTTCTCTTTTCAGATAGAGTAGTGTAGAGTCTAGAAATGGTGTTTTGACTATGTTTTATTTTGTTTCATGTTGATATTGGGCCAGGTAATGCCAAGCATACCGCTCTAGTACTAATATATATATATATATCAGTTTGATATTTTGTTTGTTGTTGCTTTTTAATCTATATTTTTCACAAACAAATTAAAAATTTAAAAATAGGATTTCAAAACAAAAAAAAAGAAGAAAAGAAAAAAGAAAGCACAGGTGATGAACTGATCATGGTGAATAGCCACATACTTCTGATACTTCTCAAAACAGAGTGTTCAACATTGTAACAGTGCAGTGCATTAGCTAACTAGACAGGTGGGGCAGATGTAAAGGAATAATGCTATAGACTTGAAAAATATAAAAAATCAAACTTCTAGAAATATTCATTCAAACATCAGGAATTACTCAATGATACAGAAGGAAATATCATTTGCATCTCATCTGTTGTCAGTTTGGAACTTTTCTCCTCATTTGGTCCTGCCTAAACAAAACCAGATCACACAGCTTATCTACAGAACGTCTAACAAACATCCAACTACCATCTTATCCAATCCCCAACAACCCCACCCAACCAACAGCCCTCTAATCAACATTTCACCCAACAAAAGTTATTGATCCACTGTTATGTTGTCTCTTGTGCGTCGTAGACTTCGATAAAACCAGAGTTTGACTAGAGTTAAAGAGAAGTTCTCAAAACACACTGACAACACTTAATTATACATGGACTGTCCCACCATCCATCCTTTGACTTTAAACTTTCCATTGAACTTAGAAACCTTGTTACCTTTGTTCAATGGCTTAATTTAAAAAAATTTTAAAAAATAATAATATTATTTGGTATTGTTGCTGGCCTGAGAATTAAATGCTCTGCTCGGGCACACTCACATACATTTCTTGTTCTATTCGGAAATCCTTACTCACACTCTTGCAGAAGTGTGAAGGAGAGCCAACTTCCTTTCACATGGGGAAACTACGAAAGTTTAATCTACCATGGCCACTAGCTGTGAAATTGGAGGGTCATTAATAATAGCTTTTTTGTCTTCTTTTACTGTGTGTTTTGTGTGTGTTTGGTGTGTTGTTTGTTGTGTGTGTGTGTGTGTGTGTGTGTGTGTGTGTGTGTGTGTGTGTGTGTTTGTACTTGCGAATGTGGGCTTGATCAATAATACAATCTAATCTGAAGTGTTATGAGGCTTATATCCAAGAATGGGAATGAGTCTGCAGATGTTGACCAAAATGATGCGCTGCACTTGATTGTTGTTATAATTTATGAATGGCATGGCAGTTTGCTGCAGTTGGCCTCCTTCCCCCCCCCCCCCCCCCCCCCCCCCCAAGTATTCTATGGATGGGGAGTACCCAGGGGGGAATTCCCAAGGAATTTCCTTGGTAGTTTCCCTACAATCCTAACCATTGTCCATCTGGGTTGGCTTAAACAAAGGAGCACTTCTATTTGTTCACATATCCAATGACTAACTGTAAGTAGGCATGGCTGACACCACAGGCCCCATTCACGCTGCTGCTGCAGCTGCATGTAATCTCACAATGGTGGAAGATGGTTATCAGTATTTAAGGCTACTCCTTTTAAAACTGGTACTTTGGCCAAATTTTAAGCCTAATATAGTCTGTGATTGTCAGCTGTAATCCTCTATTTTGACATTTTTTATAACTAGAAAAGTACCCATCCTACGCATGGAGACAACAGCCCCTCCCCTGAAAGATATTTAGCATAGCACCCATCCTATGGACAGTCACAACAAAGACCTCTTAACATAATTGTAGATCTGTTGTTTGCTATCATCTCATTCCACATGCTTGGGCCTACAGGGCTAAAAAAGAAGTAAAGAAAAAGAGCTGGAAGTGGTTTGGGCACAGTTTTGTTGACGTATATAATTACACAATTGTAGTAAGTGGAATGGTTTACTTAGATATACAGTTATGATCACAACCAGGACATTTTCGGGTTGAAATAGTCCCACAGGCAGGAATTTACTCTGATCTTGACCAAACTTGCTTATAACCACCTCAGGGTGACCTTCATTAAACCCTGTATATTTGAACCCTTTAGACCCAAACGTCTGGGAGGAGTTAGTGAACAAACCGATCTTGATCAAACTTTGTAATAATGTTCCCAGGGTGATCTCCATCAAACCCCAAAAATCTGAGCCCCTTAGGCCCAATAATCTGGGAGTAGTTACCGGACAAACAAATATATAAACATACAAATTGATAATTATAGTAAGATTCCCACTGCAGGTGGTTAGAGGAAAATGACGATTCATTTTTTCAAAGGTCCAAATTCACTCTTGAAAAGTAGGTGAAGCTGATCTAGTCTGAGTCCAACAACCGACCAGCAGGGACACCTGCGTGGAGACCACAATCCTCACACAGTGTATTTTATTACTGTCTTTCCGTTGTTGTTAAAGTCACCAATTAAATTCATGTACTTGTGGGTGAAATAATTTGCATTCAGTATATTGGAAGTGCAGTAAACTTACTCACTTCCCTCTCTGAGGTTTCACAACCACAAGCCCCTCCCCCTCCCCTCCCCAACCTGTTCATATACAGTTCCTATCAAACATATAAATCAAAATGGTCAATGAGCTAAGCAATATCTCCATTAAAACTCACTTCTCTCCAAGTATGATAATGTGGGTTCTTTCCTCCCAGCAAATAAGGTGAGAAAATTTTTCTTTGTAGCTTTCTCTAGTGAATTCAATTTGAATGGACTCCTCACTCAAAGTTACATTTTGCACTCTATCATCAAAGTTGTCTTGGCTCATAGGAGAGATCACCTGGGGAGTGTTAGTATGAACTATGGAGTTAGGAGACAAACCAGGCCTTAAATCCTGGAGGATAGGAGGTCCATTGGCAAAGGTTGTTAAATTGCCTTGGCTCATAGGAGAGATCATTTGGAGAGTGTTAGTATGAACTATGGAGTTAGGAGACAAACCAGGCCTTGAGTCCTGGTGGATAGGAGGTCCGTTGGCAAAGTGTGGCGGCTACACAAGTGGAATAAATTACAAATAAGTTTGTAAATACAGAGTACATGAAGTAAGAAAAATTAAGTTCAGCGAATAGAAAATATATTTTGATGACTAATATATAAAACAACCCTCCTCCAAACAATAATTTAAAAAGAAATTAAAAGAAGAGAAGAAAGGACAAAGAAATTAGAAAAAACTTACAACATCCAAACTTTTGGGTGTAAGCTGCTCTCATTTTGTTCAGTACTATTAAGGAGTGTGCTAGCAGTCAACTAACCCTATAGCATTGGCCTAATACAAAACTAATCTCTACTTTGCCCTGCTTTAGATAATAACCATCCAAAGCTTTCGTATGCTGTGTTCTGGAGTCTCCAATGAAGATTTATGCCAGCTTTCTTAGCCAGAGAGCTCTTGGAAATAGAGGAAGAGATAATTGAAATTCTCCTTCTCCTATATGTTGCCCTTCCCTACAAGCCAGGCTAACTACAATTCAGCATTATTAGTACCTGTGTTAGTACCATGATCTGGTAGAGTTTCAACTAATCTTAAGTCTATGGCCCATCATTTTTCTTCGTTGGGTACTTAATTATGTATGCTTATCACAAGCGAATAATGATCTCCTCTGTTATGGCTGCCATATTTTATTTTTTGCACATGCCCAAGGTACCACCAAATTGCTGATTGCAGACTATGGATAGTGCAATTGGTCAACTGAGTGCTTGGTTGACTGAATGATTGCTTGCCAGCCGTGACTTCTGATTCTAAAAATATTATTTGGAAAAGTTGGGAGCTACAAAAAAAGATACATGAGCTACGAAAGGATACTGAAACTAGAGATAAAAAGAATAACATTAATTTTTAAACAAAAAAAAAGAACATATAAGGAGTTAGGTTCTCTGAAAAGTTCAGCAACAAGAAAAGGTAATTACATAATTAAGTAATGAAACAAGGCATGAACACTCAATTATTAAGTGTCCAATTCTACATCCTTAAATCACTGCCTCAATAAGACTTGACAAGCCGACCTAATTCTACTCCTGGAAAGTTTGATGAGGAAGTCACCTATTATGTTTCCATACTATCAAGAGTCTCCTTTTTGGAGTTCTTTTCAATATAATATAGCAAATGGAAATAATCCTATTATTTACCCATGATAATAGTGATTCTGGTCTCCCTTCTTTTTTTATAGGCGCAATTATATATCGTCCAACTCCAGTTCTATCCCAGCCTCAGTTGTAACTTGTCTTCACAAAATCAGAAGATCAATCAACTTCCTTAATTTTTTGTGTAAAAATTACAGACTGGTGTATTCTACTATCTACTATAGCTATCTCCATCAATCCTTAAATGGAAGACATGTTTTTTTTTGTTTAAATAATGAGGTGTGAATATAAAACGTGCCTCAGTGAATAAGACTTGCTTCTACAAGATAGTTGAGTTATAATGTTCTGACCAATAGGACATGGCCATATAAATCTAAAATGAACATCAGTAATGACAACAAAAGTAGAATAGCTAACCACACCCACCCTCATGCTCTAGCCTTCATTCACACAATATATGGCACAAAAAATTGGAGCAGAGGTTCTACATTATCACTTTGGCTAAAAATTAATATACCAAAAAAAATTAGTAAGGAATTGTTCTAGAAATAATGCAAAAAGTTTCACACGTACCCACACATGTTCCAAGGCTACTGCATCTGAAATGGGCCCCAACCGCCATAATCTCAGAGAAGCAAGGTACTTGGAAGTTAAAGGAGACTTGTTGATCATGCTGCTGCGCATATTCAACCCACCAATGTTGATCTCTGGCTGCTGAGAGAGAGACTTCAATGTTAATCTATTTCTCTTACATTATTACTATATATATATATAGTCAAAATCTCAAGTTATGACCTGGTCAAACAATTTTTTAAGCTCAAAAGCCAACCATTTTTCTTAATGATCTGAAAGGAACATTTATTGCCCCACTGAAAGAAAATACTTTTTTTTTTTAATTGGGGGGGGGGAGGGGGGGGGGAAGGTATTTCTGTTTGCCATATACTGGAGTGTCCCTCGTTAAAATGGCATTGAGAAAGGCCTGAAATCCAAAGCTCATAAATCAGCTAGAAGACTAGAACTCATATCAGCAGTTTTTTTTTACAGCATAAGCAGTGGACTTAGCTGATATTCGGCACATCTGGTGTGCATCCTGGGTGGTTTCTTTTCTGTTCTTGTTTTATTTAAAAAATACATATAGTAAGATTTGGTACTCTGTTTTTTCATTGTGACTACAATCATCTTAGTTCCATGTTAGTGTAGTAACAAAAAAGAAGAAAAATGCTCGTTTTCTTCAGGTAACTACTACTTGATCCCTAGATATATGCCAAAATAATTGTATGAGAATATTTATTATTTTTTTTCAGGCTTTTTTGTATGCATATTTATTTTGCCGCTATTGAGGGAGAGAGTAGCATGCTGTGGAAATCAAACTTGGAGGACTCCCTCTGGAAGCCAAAGGAAGATTTGTGCCAATTTTTTTTGCTTCCCAGGTGTTTCCTTCTAGGCGATCCCCTATTTTGATGCTATTTTTTTCCTCTTGGAGTATGTATAAATTTTGACCCAAGTTTCAGTATACTCGGTCAGCCCCTTCAGGGCATCCCTCGCTTAGTGAGGCTATAAACATTCTTTTTTAATCAATTATCATAATAGAGAGAGCAGGGGTTTGTCCAGATTAATGCATCCAAAAAGTGTGTACATATATAATTTAAAATCTCTCCAAGTAGTAGTCCACTTGAGAAGCCAATGCCATAAGCAGAATATTATAGAGTACAAATACACAAATAAAAATCCCATCACATTAGCATATCATTACATGTTGTTTGATCTGATATTCTTAATGTATTGTGGTGCCAAACACACAACAAAAAAATAATTGTGTCACTTCAGGTTTCACACATTTTTGCACTTCCCCAGGGGATTCCCATTAGAGAAATTACTTCATTAGCAATTTTGGAAATAAGGAACTCATGCAAGTCTGAGTTTCACCCAATTGTGGGCTAAAAACATTGCTATACCATCATGAAATATATCAATTGCCACTCTTTAGGTTGTGGAAATCAAAACATATAAAAGAAACTAAACAAACCTGAAGTAATCAGTAGCTTACCCTATAATGCTGGGGAGTTGGCCTTCTCATAGGTTTACAACCTGTTGGTAATGAATAAAGAAGTGTTCATATTTTGCATTTTCAAGCTTATTAAAGTGGTTATTTATTTATGAAACACACACACACAAAAAAAAGAAGGAAAGTGCAAAACATGACCCCATTCATGCAGCTGGATTTACCTCTCAATTTAACCAAATGAGAATTCCACTTTCTCTGCTCATCACTTCCATGTGCGAATGAGCAGGCATCCCTACGGCATGTTCCTCTCCGGGGGTCACACAGCCTCACATTGCCCCACACTCGCTGGGGTAGATCACTTAGTGGAATTCGAACAGCTGTGGTCTCATAGAATTCTTCAGTATAATTCCAAACTACATTTATTCTACCAGCTTGGTGAGCGGGACTACACCGCGCTACGATGTCCCCCGCTTGTGCACGGTGTTTATAAAAGCAATCTTTGCAAACTTCGGACATCGCTCGACCAACTCAGTGGTTCACACCCACACCCCGTAATAAAGATAGATGTACAGTGATTGCAATAGTGAGTGGGGTTAGCCTATAATTTATGTCCTTATTTTACCGAAAGTGACCTGTGATCATGCGCATAAAAGTTTTCACAGTACTAAGCACGTGTACTTCGTAAGTGTGCTTTTCCGGTGTTGGTTTGAGCCTAGTACCAGCCTCGGTGATCCCGTAGTACGTATTTCAAACCAGGTAACTCTCTCTTCTTTTTAAAATTTTACGCTGCTTTTTAACCTGTTTTATTTCTTGATCCTTTTTCTACGGCTAGGTTATTTTTCTACCAAGTTGCCGGAGTAGAATAGCTACAGAGATGGCACCAGGATCGAACAAGCAGGTACTTTACTGACCCTAGTAGTTGAAATGTTCAGGTGCTGCTGGTGTTGATGTAACACTCGCTGTCTTGTGTAAGTATTGCCATCTAATGTGGAGCCCAAATACCCATGGGGCACTACTGTACTAGAGTGGTCCCTAATGGTAGAGATTTTCACTGGCACAAAAAATGTGAAAGCTGCTGAACATCCACACCCAATTAAGCATATGGGCTAGCATACTATTCATGCACCCCTAGGGCTAGAGCCAGCTTTGGCTAGGGCTATATGGTTGTATTTAATGATGTTTTCTTCAAATATAGCCCTAACACGCTTCAGGGATCGAGACTTGATAATTTTACTTCATTTGGGACCACTCTAATACACTTGTACCAAGGGTTACCATATTTACAGATTCAAAAAAAGAGGACACTTTGGGTGGGGGGGTATCATATTTTACTAGTGAATTTTTTGTGTGTGAAGGAGCACCAATAATAAAATGTAATGGTGAGGGGGGGGGGGGATAGCACTCTAATCTTACAGCCCCTCATTTTTATTCACCATAACAGAGAACCAATCTCAATCTTTACCCCTCTACCTGACTGCAGTAAAAGTATAAAATGTTCATATCATCAATTTAATGCAAGAGAATTAATAATTTGGAATTGAAAAGATCCCACCTTCACTCACTCTGGTTAAAGCTTTTTAGTTAACATGGCATATGTGCAGTCCTGATGATGCTTCACTGCGTGAAATGAAAAGTTCACTCTACTGCACTAATGGCATTGCTACCTAATTTCACAAAAATATACGTCCAAACACTGGGATTCTAATTCCTTTCCTGTTTACCAAAACATGAAAAATTTGGTCTCCAGTTTTGGAGTTGATTTGCACTTGCGTATGGGCATTGTGGAGCTTTAAAATAGAATAATCATATCAAGAAGTCAGCCTTAAAAAAGAAAGGTGGTAGGATTTATGATAGCACACTGCACACAGGATAATTTATCAGAATAGAAATATATATTTATTACCTACCATAAGCAGTGGGCGGGGCATGGTGTCAGTTTGCTTTTCCAGACCAACTCACTGCGCAAGTGTTGCTTAGCTGAAGTAGAGTAGTTGGCAAAAAAAAAAAAAATTTTTAAAGTGCAGCCATTTTATCAGCGAATATTTTTTAATAAAAAGAAGACCAAAATCCGGACATTTTCAGATATTTCAAAAATCCTCCCGGACTGAAATATAATGACCTAAAAGGAGGACATGTCCGGGTAAAGCCGGACTATATGGTAAGCCTACTTGTACCTAAACATGGATCAACTACTATATGAGTTGACCATGAGCATTTGAATGTGTTGTTTTCTTTAATAACCACTTGGTAAAGCTTGGTCTCAATCAGCTTGGGGTAAGGAAATAGGATAGGTATAGAATATGCCTCCATTAGGAAAGGCCCAGCCAAAACTGAAAGTAGCGACAGGAAATAAAGGGCTAAATTGAAAAAAAAATGGTGGAAAGAAGCTAGGCTAAGGTTGCGCGCGCGCACACACACACACACACACACACACACACACAAAAATACCTGATCATTTTTGTTAGTGGTATGTCTGCACTCCTTCCAGTGTGGTCATGGAAAAGGGTTGACAATGCAACAACCCCATTTTTTAAATGGTGGATAGAAAAGCCACAAAATAATTCCACGGATTATAACTAACCCCATTTTTTTAAATGGTGGATAGAAAAACCACAAAATAATTTCATGAATTACAACCACGAGTAGTAAACGAAGAACTACGAAGAGAGAGGTGAATTTATCCAATTTGGGGGAAAAGGCGTATTTTGGGGTACTAGGCAATTAGTCAGCAGTAGACTTGAGCTAGCGATAACTCCAAGCAAAGATGACTTATTGCACAGTAAATGTAGTCAATATTGATCTAGCATGTATTTACGGTCACAGCATCCAGACAAAATTATTAGTTTAGAAGAGTGGCAGACATTTGCCTATTCGATTTGCCTCAATTTTTAAGATTTTTGGTCATCACAATGTACCAGTTCAATTTAGCTAAATTAACTTGATCTGATCATAATGATTGTACTAGGCGATTAAACCCGAGTTGTCATTGACATATTGTCTTGATGTCATATTTTAATTAATCATTGTCTTGCCCTGGTCTGTTGCTATTTTCAGTTTTGCTTTAGACTTTTTGACCTGGAAGGCTTGCTCTAAACTAATCTATTAGTGTTATTTTTTGGGAAGGGGAGGGGTTGCATATATTACACTATATCCATTCTCATTCCTTTGGGATGGTCTCTTTTCTTTCCCAGAAAAAAGCCATGGAGAGTATCAACTCTCGGCTTGCGCTGGTCATGAAGAGTGGCAAGTACACACTGGGCTACAGCTCTACCATCAAGACACTGAGGCTCGGCAAGGCTAAACTAGTTATCCTGGCCAACAATGCCCCTCCACTCAGGTAAATAAATGCCAATCAACTGTAGGTTGTGTAGATGATTGGGATTCTTTCTCTCTTTAATTTTTTTTCTTCATGCATTTATTTATTTTTATTTTTTTAAATTTAAAAAAAAAAATTATATAAATTAATAAGTGTATTTATTTTTTTCCCCCCCCACAGAAAGAGTGAAATTGAATATTATGCTATGCTGGCCAAAACTGGTGTGCATTATTACAGTGGAGACAATGTAGCCTTGGGCACTGCTTGTGGCAAGTATTTCCGTGTGAGCACACTTTCCATTATTGACCCTGGGGACTCTGATATCATCCGTTCCGCTCCCGAGGCTAAAGACAGCTAACTTGTTAATATCTTATGCATACGATGAATTTTGTGTTGTTAGTTTGTTTTTCAACAACAAAAAATAAAAATAAAAGAAATGTCAGATTTGTGGTGGGCTTTAATTGGGTATATTATAAGTGGCCATTAATTGCATGTGTTGTTTTAGTGGGTTAACCTTTTCTCTTTAATTTCTAAATTGCTACTAATATTTTCTGCTTGGAGTAAACAGATCCTCTAGCAAAAAAAAAAGATTTAACATGGATTAATTGCTTGACTATCTCAAACGAATATTTTGCAAAAAGAACAAAACAAAAGGTGACCACAGGTTTTAGCGTGGGTTTTAGCATAAGTGGTTGGCACTAATTGTCGAAAGTGAATAAATAGGTATTGGTGAAGGGGAATCCATGGCTATGTATGTCATAGCTCTGAAAAGGAAAACCTCGAAGTATTAATTTCACAAGTTTCAAAATTTCTTATGAAGCTACATTCCACAAGTTTTTTTGTTTTTGTTTTTTTTCCCCCTCAAGGAAGTTAATCAGCACAACGTAGATAACCACAACTTTATTTAGTTAATATTGCCTTGTGCTGGTTATATTAACTTCCCTTGTATAGATGATAATAGGCTTCATTTAAATGGTGTCAAATACACTACAGCAGTCTGAGTTCATTCAAACATGCACCAGTGTTTGTCAACATGCAAAGTAGCATATTCTCAGTGAATTCGAGTGACCTGGTTTAAGTGTGCATAGTTCCCTGATGAATGGAACAATTCCCCCTCCCCCCCCCCCCCCTCATTGATAATTTATCAACAATTTCATTTTTTTTTTTTTTTTTTTTTTGGCAATCTAGTTCTTTTGTTCAATTCACTATTATCAGGGGGGGAGGTAGGCCAATTTCATGCTGATAATGCTCCTAAAATTATGGCAGTCAATTGTCTTGCTGGCTGGGTTGGTGAGCTCAATGCAGAAATTTGGTAAAAGGTCTAGCTAGCAAGACTCTTAGCCATGAGAGGAATTGGTGCACAACTCTAACTGAAAAAAGGAAGAAAAATAATGGAAGCTTTGCCCAGCATCTCTACTAGATCAGGTCTTACTTTATGGACATTACTTGGATTTAACCCCTTGCCTTTGCTAAAAAGGGGTGTGCTATGGTGCCATCAAGGTGCCATCAAGGTGCCATCAAGGTGCCATCAAGGTGCCCTGGTGGTCTGCAATGCCAGGTTGTAGTAGGCTATCACGTGGTTTCAGGGATTTCCCCTAAATGTGTCATAAACTTACTGGCTTTGAAATCCTTAACAATTAACTGGTTTATTGTGTTCAGTGATATGATGCAGCAGTTGGCATGGCAACTTCCACTGCCCAGAAATATTTGCATTCAGCACTAATGAAAGTGGTTTATCTTTGCCTTTAAAGAATTACATGAGAGGTTTTGTTTCAAGACATTCTTCTTTGCCTTTCTACTTCCACTGTGGTTGTGGAACAACTCATCAAAATAATCAGTTCCATTGTTTGCACTTGTAAAGCTTCGACTTGAAGTGGTGTTATAATGCATAGATGAAGCAGTAGGAAACTATTTCCTGTTCTTATTTATTCTCAATCAATTTGCCAGAACATATCAAGTGTGGCACTGCTAGTGTTCTATGCTGTAATTTCAATATTACTATCAATTGTATAATAAAAGTAGCTTGAAACTTTGCATGCTTCCAATTCCTATTGTGGGTGGTGCATAATCAGTGACCCAATTATTACATTTTTCATTCTCTCTCTTGAAGAGAAGTGTGAAAACTGCTTCTCCAGTTTCAGAGATGTGATTTTCTTTCCTTTTTTACTTTCTTTTTTCTTCCTTTTTTTTTCTTAAGTGGTCACTAATGCAACTAGAACTGAACCAGTTGTTATCATTTTATGCATTTCATTGGTGATCTGATTTGAATAGTCTAACTAATACATAGTCTAATTAATACGTAGTCTAACTAATACATAGTCTAATTAATACGTAGTCTAACTAATACGTAGTCTAGTCTAACTAATACGTAGTCTAGTCTAATTAATACGTAGTCTAACTAATACGTAGTCTAACAATACGTAATTTAACTAATACGTAATCTAACTAATACATAGTCTATTTTGAATACAATTGTTAAAGTCCAATGCACCAGTTGTTTCTGTTCTCTGTATACATATTTAATCCTGGAATGGCTGCCTTTGGTGGCCACCACTCTGCAAATTAATGAATTATTATTTCAGTAATTTAGCTGCAGGACAGTGCAGTATGGTATAGATCACCGACAGTCATAGGGTTGCAAATAACTCTTTTTTTTTTCTTCCCCTATTCACTCTGGTAGACCAGAGTGAGTCAACTTGGTTTTTTGTTTTTCTAGGTTTCTTCAATTGACAAACTAACAACCTGATTGTAAATGGAGTCCTCTAAGGTTGCCAACCCATGGACCTAATGGTGTGTGTTTGTGCAATTGTCAACCTTATACAAAATGCCGAAAAATTACTATGGCAACCACAACAGACAGCAGATGTAGACACACAAAAATGCTGTCAGCAAGCAGGGCTATAGGGACCGGAACATTCATGCCAAGTTTCATCAAAATTGGTCCACATGTCTTGGAGGAATTCCCCGACATAGCTTACACAGACATGGGCTCTTTATTATCAGGATATATATCTGTATATAGTAGTGATAAAAATATTTACAAATAAAATGGGGGGGAAATGATTAAGATTTAGTGTTTCCCAGAAAAAGTATGAAACAAGAAAAGATCATTACCGACCCAAAAAGGTATGGAAACAAGGCTTTAGCACTTATTTGCAATATAGTAAAACAAAAAAAAATGATTCCATTTTATTTACTCATGGCATGATAATAGCTCCCTTTTTATTACACCAGATTTAAAAAAAAACTTTGGAATTTGTGATTTAAGGATGTAGAATTAGGTGATCATAATTGAGTGCTCATGCCTTGTTTCAATACTTCTTGGGTAGGCAATGATCTTTTCTTGTCTACATACTTCTTTTTGGGAAAACCCTAAATCTTACACTAGTTTCTGTGCCTTTTAAGTAAGCCTCCTTTTGGGGGTGGGGGGAGGGAGGGGTTTCTTTGCAATAATGTGAATGGGATTTTTGTTGCAATATTGTATAGGGAAATATTCACTCTAATATTTACCCATGATAATAGCATTTTATTATTTTTTTGGCACTAGATGAGATTGAGTGAGTTTGGGATTTAGAGGTGGCCTAAGCCACTGCTGAAGCTACCACAGTTGAAAATTACTTTTTTTGCTGCCTTATTTTGTCATTCCATTGCTTATTCTATGCTCTGTGTTTAGAATGAGTCAAATTTGACCTTTAGTGGTCATAGCCTCATAGCCTGGAGTAAGTAGTTCACAATTTGCTGACCTCATTTGGTCATTTTTAGAGTGATCGTGTGTGATTACATAGTTTGTTCTCTGGGGAAGAATACAACTCAAAAGAGTGGTAACTCTTACCTTCTTCTTGCGTATGCTGCTAGACTTTCAGTTTGGTTGAGGCCAACCATTGCAGTGTGTCTTTGTCTAGTTCTCGTAACCCATCTTCACCTCTTGGTGGCAGGTGGATGTGGCATTCTTCCATGATGTGGTCAACTGTCTGCTCTGGTTCACTGCACACACAGGCAGCACTGTCCACCAGACCCCAGCTCTTCATAGAGGCATTGAAGCGGCCCAGGCCAGTCCTCATTGGTTTAGGGTTGTCCGCTGCTTGCGGGGGAGATCTTAGCCTTTCACTCTACCAGGAACCTTGATGAATCAATGGAGTCATGATGGTGGGGCCATCTGCCATTGGGGCCCTTCAAATGTCTTTTAGTCAGGTCTTCTGTGTGACATCAGGTGGTACACTTTGTAGGAGGTGTCCAGCACTTCCTGCATTGTTCGTTCAGCTTATCGAATAGGTTTGTTGCTGCGATGGTAGCCTCTTCCTTTGTTGTAGCTTTTGTGTGGGCATATAGTAGTTCTTGGCACTCATCTCAGCATGGCAGGTATTTCTTCCTCATTCCACGTGGTATGTGTTCTTTTGCTGCATTCAAGAGGACTTTGCAGTAAGCAGCATAGGATGCATCCAGATTTTCCAAGTCTGGCGATGGTAGTGTGTCTGTTGCGGTATTGGTTGCCTCTTTGTATGTACCCCAGTCTACTTTCTGGAAGTTCCATCTTTTCACTGGCTTTGCTTCGGTCGGCTGTATCGGTGATGGGCGGTGGTGCGAGCATGGTAATTGGTCTGAGATCTGTCTTTCTGGCAGTGGGTCATAGCTGTTTGTCTACGTGATGGCCAGGTCAGGGTTGGTGTAGCTGTCCCATCTGGCCGAGTAGAAGCTTAATGGTTCTTTCGGGTCATATAAGAGAACTGCGTCTGCTGATGAAGCCCATTCTGTAAGCGTGTCACCGTCTAGGTTTGAGTGACTGTACCCCCATTCAATGTGTTGGCAGTTGAAATTGCCAATGTAGATGGTCGATGCTGGGAGGTCAGGCAACGATGTTAGCTCAAGTTATGATGGACGCTAGTACACATTCACGATGTTTGTCTCTTGTGCCCTGGTGATGATCCATTCTGACTCTTCTCCAACAGTGGACTGGGATTCAATGGACCAAACGAGATCAGACTTCACGGAAGTGGCGAGGCCATGATGCTTGCTCTTTGTATGATCAGCCAGTGCATAGCCTGGCAACTTAAGGGTGGTCGGGTTCTCACAGTGTCTCTTGTAGTAGGACTGCTGCTGCCTACTTACAGGGAAGGCCGAACGTGAAGGCTGTCATCGTAACTCTTGCCTTAGGCATGAATAAAAGTGCTGATTGGAGAGGGTCTATTCAGTGGATGGACAGAATCAAAAAAAACATTTTTCCATAAGCTCCTCTATGAGTACTTTCTCGGCTACCTCAAACCAACTTGACAATTAAACTTCCTAAGTATCCTACACCACATTTTGGCCTGCATGCCCACACATGAGTAAAACAAAACAAGCTTTCACTGAAGCTGCTTGTAAAAGGCATCTGTCATTGGACTTAGATGTAATGTATTGGAATTAATGACAAAATATCTGGTGAAATTCCATAGGTTCCAAGAAAACAAGTTAGGTGACCCTTTACCAATTCCAACCAGTAGATCATCCTACTGCATGAAATCATTGAATGATTAGTGTCTCATTTGAATACATATATGTATACATACTTTTTTGACACTAGATGAAACAGAGTTTGGAGTCAGTGATTCTGTGATGTAGAATTAGACACATACTAATTCCTTGTTTCAATATTTCTTGGGTAGGCCTTTTCTTGTTTTCGTATTTTTTGGGGAAACCCTAAATCTTTTTTTCTCTCTCTCATTTATTTACAAATGTCTTTATTACTAGTTTCTGTGTCTTTTTTAAAAGCATCTTCCCCCCCCCCCCCCCCCATTTTTTTTTTTTTTTTTTTTTTTTTTGGGGGGGGGGGGGGTTTCTTTGCAATATTGTGAAAAAAAATATTCATTCTATTATTTACCCATGATAATAGTTCTTTTTGTTTTTTTTACGCTACATGAAATAGAGTTTAGAGTCAGTAATTTAGGGATACAGAATCTATATATATATATATATATATACTAGAAGACCTACCTACGTAACTATGTTTGTCCATTTCTCAAAATCCCTTTGCTAGATTTTGACCAAACTTTTAGGGATGGAGGAGACCCACCCTGAGATGGTTTTAAGCCAGGTGGCATGTCTGGGGAAAAAAAGGATGTCTGTCTGTCTGTCTGTCTGTCTGTCTGTCTGTCTGTCTGTCTGTCTGTCTGTCTGTACCATCATTCCGGCCAAACCGGTAGGTGGATTTCTCTGAAACTCGGCATGATGATAAGTTTTGACCCAACTTAAAATATGGGCTAAAACTTTCGCAAAATGGTTACCATGGTAACGAGAAAAAGCCAAAAATGGTATTTTCTCAAAATCCCTTTGTTAGATTTTGACCAAACTTTTAGGGATAAAGGAGATCCACCCTGAGAATGTTTTATGCCAGGTGGCATGTCTGGGAAAAAACAGAATTTGTCTGTCGGTTTGTCTGTATGTTTGTACCATTATTCCAGCCAAACCAGTAGGCAGATTTCTCTGAAACTTGGCATGATGACAGGTTTTGACACAACTTAAAACATGAGCTAAAAATTTCGCAAAATGATTACCATGATAATGAGAAAAAGCCAAAAATGGTACTTTTGCCAGAAAAAACCATTGGAGCTAGAAATCTAAAACTTGGTATGAATATACAACTTCACTCTGGGAGTAACATGGGATGGGTCCCACCAGCCCACACCTCTTCCTTTCTCTGTGTATGGCTATTAATGCTAAAAATGGTATATCAGCAAAATCACTTGAATCTAGGGAGTTAAACCAATGAACCCATATATATTTAGAATCAATATAATCTGAGGAATGTTTTAAGTACATTTATATGACCACACCCACTTCTATTTTCGTGTCACGCCCAAGAGGACAAAAATGGTACTTTGGCCAAACAAACCCTTTGATTTGATATATGGTTTGTATACTCAACTTTGACTATAATGTTTGATGTTGAAATTGGCCGGGCAATGCTAGGATATATAATTAATCACAGGTTTTCAATAACCATTTCAAGAATCAGAAGTCACAGCAGTCAGGTAACCCTCAGTCAAACAAGCAGTCAGGTAACCCTCAGTCAAACAAGCACTCAGCTAACTAATCAATTGATCAATGTCTGAAATTTGGTACTACTTGTGCATGCAATTATGACTAACAAATACTCATGATACCCTAAAGAGGGTTTAGACTTAGCATAGTTTCACTTGCCAGACCCTTTATCTGAACTCTCCAGCAGAGTAGAGACTAGGCTTAGTGGTGGGTTTAGCATACAGTTTCATGTGCATACTCAGCAATTGGAATAAATTACCTTAATATTTTTGTAAGCTCATGAATAAAACCATGAATTATGACCATATACCAGTTAAAACTCTGTCCATCATGGTAGGACTGCAAGTACTAATGTTTCCAAATGTATGTACTCTGGCTCCTAAGGTGTTAATGGAGAATTAGGAAAAATTCAGTTTTGTTTTCGTTTCTATTTTTACCTTTTTTTTTTTGGAGTTCTTTGGATTAGAATACAGACACAGACCTTTCTTAGAGCCTCCAGAACATATAGCATATGAAAAAAATAGATTATTATCTAGAAACTAGGCAAAGTATGAATTAGTTTTGTATTATGCCGATGTAATGAGAGAGTGAGAGTACATATAGTAGTATTTATTAGAATGAGAGAATCAGAATACCTCGGAACAAAGGCTTTTATCAGCAAAGAATTAGCACAAAGATTAAGTCACAAATCAGGTAAGGTTAGTAAAATGAATTAATACATGCAAACATGCAAATGAGTGGGAGTAATAATAAGGTTCAAACATCACATCATTCACCCCATGTCTTAAAACTAAGTCTATCAGGGGGTTGCCTGTTACGCATTGAATGTCGAAATGGCGGGGCATCCTCAGCATTGGGAATTGTAGGGGCTTCTTGTGGAGGAGCTCCACTTAGATCCTCATTGAATAGTTCATCACAAGGCAAACTACAACTGTCCACCTGTATATTAGGTTCAGGCAGAATGTTATTAGGACAAAAAGTATATTCAGGAAGAGGAGCCAGGTGGTGTAATGACACAGTTGTCTCTTGACCATCTGTATACCGGACATGAGCATATTGAGGGTTGGCCTGTAGAAGTTCAACTTTGTCCACCAGGGGTTCATCCTTGTTAGTACGAACATGACACTCAAGTAGTACTGGCCCAGACGTAATAAGCCAGGAGGGTACAGATCCACCAGTGGATGATTGTCTCTCATAGTTGAAGAGCCTCTCGTGTGGGCTGCAGTTAGTTGCTGTGCACAGGAGAGAACGAAGTGAGTGTAGTGCATCTGGGAGTACATCTTGCCAATGTTCCATCGATAGGCCACGGGTCTTGAGAGCCATAGTTATGGCCTTCCAAACTGCACCATTGTACTTCTCCATCTGTCCATTGCATGCTGGGTTGTGTGCAGTCGTTCTGCTTGCAGCGATCCTTTTGTTCAAGAGGAACCGGTGCAGTTCAGCACGCATGAAGGAAGAGCCCCTTCTGAATGGACATATGCCGGCATCCCAAAAATAGAGAATAGCTGACATAGACATGAATAACAGTTTGTGTGCTGACATCCTTGCAAGGGAAAACATAAGGGAATCCACTGTATTCAATTACATTGAGAAAGAAAATGTTGCGATTGTTTGATTTCAGTGGACCTTTGAAGTCAAGGTTTTAGTCTTTCAAATAGTTGAGTTGCCTTTATCAAATGTGCTTGAGGTGGTTTGTGGAACTAAGATTTATGTTCCGCACACACTCTACAAGCTTTAGTCATCTGTCTCACCTCCTCTACTGAGAATAGTAGATTCCTAGTCCACACAGAGTGAAGCATACGAGTAATTCCAGGGTGACAAAGTGAATCATGGAGCTCAGCTATATTAACATCAGCTGGGATTGCAGCACAGAAAGAACAAGAAAATGTATCAGGGGCAATATTCTAAGCACCAGGACGGTATACAATGTCGAAGTTGTAACAGGATAGCTCTATCCTCCAACGCATGACCTTGTCATTTTTGATTTTTCCTCTCTGCTTGGTATTAAACATGTATGCTACAGAGCGTTGATCTCTCTTTATCAAGAAATGTCTTCCTTTAAGGTAGTGCTTCCAGTGGCGAATTGTTTCGATGATTGCTTGAGCTTCTTTCTCAACAGAAGCACACCTAATCTCAGACCTTTGCAATGTACGAGAGAAGAACGCTACCAGGCATCCATTTTGGTTAAGGGTGGTAGCAATGGCAAACTCTGAGGCATTAGTCTCAATTTGAAATGGTACACGTTCATCAATAGCACACACAACTGACTCTTCAATGTCCTTCAGTGTTTCAAAAGCAGTCTTATCCTCCTCAAATATCGGGAAACTAGAGGCAGTTGCAAGGGGTCATATCTTTTCAGAGACGCATCTGATCCATTGAGAGTAATAAGAAAAGAATCCAAGAAGTTGGTTGAGACCTTTTCTATCACTAGGAACAGGTAGTTCCCGGAGAGGGCGCATACGCTCAGGATCTGGCCTGATCTCCCCTTCCTCAATGATGGAACCAAGAATTGCCAGTTTTTGAGTGGAAAAAACACACTTACTCTCATTATACATAAATCTATGTCAAGAAGCCTCTTCCAGAAAATGTTTGAGATTTACACCATGCTCGTTTTGATCTTTCCAACATATTGTGATGTTGTCAAGATACGGGAAGGTGGCCAGTAACTTTTCTTCTTCTATGATGTTATCCGTTGCCCTTTGAAAACCTGCTACTCTATTAGTTACTCTAAATGGTACTCGTGTGAATTGGTACAATGCCTTACCAGCCTAAAATACTGTATAAGGTTTGCGTGAGTCCTTCATTTTGACTTGGTGTTAGGCACTTCGTAAGTGGATTGTACTGAAAACCCAGTACTTAGCAATATTATTGATAGTATCATCAATGCCAGGTAGAGGGTAGGCGTCCAGTATAGTGAAACAATTTATAGTCTACGAATAATCAATGACGAGCCTTCTCTTGTGGTTTTCACTTTGGGTCACTACTACTTGAGCTCGCCAGGAGAGTCACTGGGTTCTATGATACCTTCATTCAATAGGCGTTGACCTCAGTGTCAATAAACTCTCTGTCAACATGGTTGAACCTCCGTGATTTGGTGGCAATTGGATGACTACCAGAAGTCAGGTTAGCGAAGAGATCAGGTGGTTCAACTTCAACACACTGAGGCCACAAACTTCAAGTGGCGATTGTGGCCCTCCATGATGAAAGATAACACTCCGGTGTTTCTGAAAGTCAAGTCCTAGAACTAAATCTGCATGCAAGCCTGGAAGGATTGACAAGCGAACATTCGTATATTGCTTGCCTCGAAGTGTTAGATTTGCCATACAGAATCCTAGGGTTCTAGCTGACAGTGAAGATTGGGTCATGGCAATGTTCCTATGCTCAGGATGCTTTGGGAGGCACAGAGATTCCATAAGAAGAGGATGAATGTGACCCTCAGTGCTGCAGGTGTCTATTAAGGCCTTAGCACCTACTCCATTGATTACTACCTCTGTGCTGGACTTAGACAGGGATGATAGTGAGTTGGAGTTGGCAGCCACTGATGTTGAACACATGGCTGCAGCACTACTACTTCCAGATTTGGGACGGGCTGGGTTGGATCAGCAGACCTTAGCAAAGTGCCCCTTTTCCTGGCATTTATTACAAGTAGCTTCCTTGGCAGGACACCTTTGATGGAGATGTTTGTTGTAACCACAAATATAACGCTTAGCACCACCAATAGCTGCAAGAGTGCTGTCTAAGGCATCTTCAGGAGTGGGGGACTGGGTCAAAGCAGTGGCATTGTTGGGGAGACAGTTGTTGGAGAGGGCCGGCTAGGAGAACTGTATGATTCAGACCTCCTTTGGGCAGCATCTGCAGACCGAGCCTGAGTGAACATAGTATTCAGGTCAAGAATATTATTCTCTAAAAGTCACTGGGAATGATATTAGATTGTGGTCCAGTGATAAACACATCCCTTGCTGCCTCATCCCTATATTCAATCTCAGTAACATTTTGAAAATTGCAATCCTTAGACAGAGACTTGAGAGCTTGAAGAAACATCTCTAGAGTCTCTCCACTCTTTTGTCTTCTGGTAGCCAGTAGATGCCTGGGCAAATACTTCATTGGCAGGCCTGACATGCTGGGCCCTCAATATATCAATAGCTTCTTCATATGTTGTGCAGTACTCAGTGTATTCAAAGATCCTAGGACTTACATAGTTGTTAGGATGGAGAGGCGGTCAAGTTCCTCCCCTGGCAGGACAGTGAGAAAGTTCTGGAAGGTGAGTAACCAGTGAAGCCAATCCTTGGAAACTGTACTAGAGCTAGGATCAGCGTCTAGCTTATCTGGTCTTAGGAGTCTGTCCATAATTGTTTGCAGATAAAATTGTAGCATTTATTAACAGAATTAGAGAATCAAAATACTTCGGAACAAAGGCTTTTATCAACAAGAATTTGCACAAAGATCAAGTCACAAATCAGGTAAGGTTATAAAACTAAATTAACACATGCAAATGAGTGGGAGTAATAATAAGGTTCAATCATATCATATCATATAGTAAGCAGGGGCCAGATAACCGGCAATATAAACATGGCCTTGATGCACTATAGATGCCATACATACATGCATTTATGCAGTGTGTGTCAAGTCACACTACAATAGTCTTCAACTGCCCAAGGCATGTAATCCTTATATGGAGATGTACTGGCATCCGTCCATCCACCTTTATTCAGCAGTAGAGCTGGAATGCATCCTGCATGCTTGCAGTAGAATTGCCCAACAACTAAAAACAGCTGAAAGTCATGCACACACACCAGAAAGAGCACATTGGTAGTCTATAGACGGGAACACCTTGTGGGCATGTTTGGTGACAAACCAAGGATTACTGCTGAAAATATCTGTTGTCTGTTCATGTTCATGTCTAAGATAGAATAGGAGAGACTAGAAGAGAAGACGAGAGAATGAAAAGCACATGGAGACTTTAGGTGTTAAAAGATCTAGGCGTAGTATTCAAGAAGTAACACTAATGGTAACTGTTTAAATCATCACATCTCAATAAAATTTTTGGATGTTATTGCAAAATTTTGAGTATGAAAAAGGTGCCAGTTGCTAGTGACAATAGTCATGCGACCTCAACAGTAGCAACACTCTAGTCATGTGATCTCAATATTGCTCACCAAAAAAAAAAAAAAAAAAAAAAAAAAAAAAAAAAAAAAAAAAAATGAACCACCTTTTAAAAAATAAAAAAAAAAGAACAAAGTCGGCATTGTACATTAACATTTCGATCTTTCTCTTGCCATCATGTATGGATGAAAGTTCTGCCATTACACTTGCACCAGTCCAGACAGTATCACTTATTCTTGGCTTTTCCCAAGGCCTTCTGGGTGGACTTTTGTTGCTGGGAACTGCTGGGCTAAAATGCGTAGACTGAGAGATCTTGTTTATAAAGTACAGTGCGACCAGAGAGAAGAGCACACTGCACAACACACAGAGAGACCATTAAACAGATGCTCATGAATGAGATCAGTACACATACACTAACATACATACACACTCAACACTGTAGTTCACTTATTAGATCAACTATCAGAAAACCCGCCCTATGGGTGGTCCTTCAAGTGGGCCACCTGCAGTAACAAACATGTTTAGTTTGCTTAATATAACATGTGGGGATTATTGACACTAATTTTATTAATCAAATAAACATGATACAATTAATTAACATACCAAATATTATTGAACTTGGTCATTAATAGAATGTTCATGTCACTAAACCACACCCATTGACAAAACTAAACCCATAGCCACCCGATCTGAATGAAACTTTCACAAGGACGTGAGGTGAGGTGCCCGATCAATCCAAGAAAGTTTTGTGAATATCACCCAGCAGTTTGGAAGGAGTTAAAGTCGGCACAGACAAACAGACAAATTAATTGTGAATTATAGTAAGATGAAGAAGATTGATGGACTATGTGACTACAAAGATTGACTGACTATGTGACCACAGTGTTTGGACGATTTCAGATGCACACTGAACTAACAATCAAATTACTATAATCGGCACTGGTCACTTGAACTGCCACATGATGCAGGTGCCATCACAGCTACTTCACTGAGGTCAGGTTGAGCCAAGATGTTCCTTGAGCATCACCGAAGGGAAGTTAGCAAGTCTGTTACATTAGCTCAGGTAGTGCTACACAGTGTAAGCTTAGTAGAAACTCGTTGGCATGCCACTTCTACCAGTGATGGACTACGGCCCAAATGAAAGCAGACTAGATTCACCCACACCCAACAAAGCTTCATGAACATCTCTACATACTAATCAGTGAACAACCACATGGCAATAAGTTATGAGAATTAGTAGTTATTACAGACCCTACAGCCTACTAATGCTTATGGAGGCTAGAGACATTAAAAGGGTACGGTGTGGTTAAACATACAGGACAGATAAAGAAGTCTTAAGCAACAGACTGCCAATTAACCCCTTTTGTAGATAGAATCACTTTGGAGACGTACGCAAGCATATTCCTCAAGGATAGTCAAGAAATGATACTTCCAAACAGTCGAAGAGAACAAGCAGTACATAATGGTGCATGCACGGGGCACCAGAGATGAACACTGAAAAGATGGGTTAGCCAGCTATCTGTGGCCTAACCATCATTACCAGTATTCCACAAAGATGGCTAGAGCAACTAAGAGTGTTATTGAGTCAAATACGTTAGTATCATTTGTTTAAAAATAGTATAATAAAATAATATTTAGAATAATAAAATGTAAATGTTGCTTGCAAGCAAAAATCTCCAGACACAAAATTTACATAACATAAAATATATAAATATGATGAAAAAAATTAGGAGGAATTATAAGTTTCAACAGATTTTGTAAATATTTATTAACTCTATATATTCTTTAGTAAAATTGAGATTGGCTTATTGCCTCCCAGAAGACAAATACACCTACCAGGTTGAAGCACAGACTCTGTGGACAGAAGCTGCAACTCCCATATAAACCAAGAGACACCCAACCATTGCAGAGATTGGCAACACACACAAATAATATCGCTTAAAAATTGAGGCACATCAAAGTATAGACAGAGCAGAACTGGTGCTGCATGCCTCAGTAAAGGTACCTTCTGGAAATATCCTCACATAGTATGTCTCCCCTAGCAACATTAACCCAAGATTTCCAGCAATCTGGTAATAGATAATAAATTTAAGAAACCAAATAATTAGTTTTGCTCCAATTGCAGCACATCCCAACTCACTGTAACTAGAAAGATGAAGAGGTAGGAACCTACAAATCCGCCCAAAATAGTCTTTCCCCCCTCAGTGGAGAGTTCATTTCTAAAGACTAGCACAGAAGCAAAGGTAAGCACACACAACACCACCAGAGAATGCCAGTAGGAAGACCTATTTTAAAATACAAAACAAACGAGTAAAAAATACCCTCTTGGTGACCATAACTCTAGGTTAACTGTTATTTCTCCTTCAGAACCCCCTCTCTATTTCTCTCAGACAAACTGACCCATACTATTGCTGGTAGAAATTGTCTCTGTTTGGTCCAGTTTCTCACTTCCCCTATTGACCCTTACCAAGTCAAGACGAACGAGAGGTGAGAATGACACAACACGAGGTAAGTATAGTATCGGTCCCAGACCCCTTTATAATAAAAAAAATTAAGTGGGTCTGGTGACTTGCCTGTGCATTCCGTGTTCCTTAGGCATCCGTGGAACGCAACCATAAAAACCACAACCACTCATTTGGTTAACCATAACTACATTTCATGAAGTCTTATGTTTTGCCGTAAATATGTAACACCAGATACTGGGGACCACGTCAGAAACATTCCGTCACTTCGAAAAATTTACAACTTTGGCGGTATGCGTAGTTGTAATAAAATCTCGTTATAAAATGATTTTGGTCTGCACCCGGAATGTCAGCGTCAGGAATGTGAGCGCAAGAACAAGAACACGGAATACACAGGCAAGCATCAGATCCACTTTATTATTAATTTTTTTTTTTATCATAAAGGGGTCTGGTAAGTATACATCTCATCTTTTGTCCTATTGTGATGCTGTAATGGTCATCATGTTTATCAATACAAAATAGTTAGTACCCATATATTTGTGCCAAATTAGCAAGGGGGAAAAACAACAACAAAAACATTTCATGAAAAAAGAATTAAGCCAATAATATCATGACATAAAATAATATATGCAATAATATGATATACATTAATGAGAGATAAATGAATAAACAAAGTACTAACTTCAATTTGAAAATGTACATGGGATAAAAGTGAATCTCATTTTCTTGGCTGATATGGAAAGTCTTTCCACTTGAGCACACACTTCTTTCTTTCATAATGGTTGAGCAACTCCTCCCAGGTGGAGTCATACCTCAGCAACATCTCGTTACCTGCATGGAGTGAATCAAAGCAGCAGAACAGGGAGGGTAGGTAAATACCTCCTTGCTCTGTGTGGCACAACTACAGGACAATAACGTATGATGGAGAGAAGGTGTTTAGTTAGGAACAATAATAAGTATTCTTGTGCTGCATTCAAAAGTGTTCTTCAATGTTCCATATGCAACATAGCTATATATATTTTTTTTAAAAAAAGAAAAGAGTTTTGCATGACCACACCCATTTCTGTTTTTGGGTCAGGTCCAAACAAGGGCCAAAAATGGTACTTTGGCCAGACAAACCCTTTACAGACTTAAAACATGGTATGCATACACAACTTGACTTTGGGAGTAACATGGGTGGAATCTCTCCTGGCTACACCTCTTCCCATTGGTGTATAAAGCAAAAAAGTGCCAAAAAAAAACAAACAACTTCAGAATAATGCTTGGACCTAAAGAGTTAGATCACTAATCCACTTTCATATATATTTTTATTCGTAAGTATACATGTAAATTCGTATGTTTGTGTGTCTTGGCATCACAGCTAAACACTTGGATTAAAAAGGTTGAAATTTGGCATGTGCTCTCCAAGAACATATTAGGGAATGGTAGTGGGTGTGGTTTTGCCATAGCCTCACCCATAGAAAGTTATTTTGGCTGAAAAGTTAATCAGGGACCAATTAGGCACAAATTTGGCGTGTAGTCTCCGAGTACTCAAGAAAGCATTATCAATCTCACATATGGGTGTGGTTTGGCCATAGCCACACCTATTGGAAATTGTTTTGGTAATTAAAAGCTAATGAAACGACCAACAAGACTGAAGTTTGGAATAAGGTTTCCAAGCAACCGGGTGAGCATTATTAATCACATGTATATGTCAATAGGTGTGGTCTGGTCATTGCCACACCCATGGGACTCATTATGCCTGCCAAAAACTCATTTATGGACCAATCAGGCTGAAAGTTGGCATATGGAGTCCAAGTAATCGGGTGAGTATTATTAATTACATGTAGGTGTGGCAATGTGTGTGGTTTGGTATTAACCACAACCACAGGAAGTTGTTTTGGCTGCCAAAAGCTAGTTAAAGGACCAACCAGACCAAAATTTGAGTGTCTTCTATGTTTCATGTTGACATTGGCTGGGAAATGCTGGGTGTATATATAAATCCTCATGAATAAGATGTAAGAACACACACACACACAGACTTAACATCAGGTTGAAGGAAGCTGAATTACTTCTGTGGGAACATACACTGGATGCAACATTACAATTGCTTGAGACAGGTGGAAGTAAATTCAATAGCACAATGGACATGGAGATGTTTAACAATGTTGACAAAGATTCTAGCAACACAGTCGATTAACATTACACTGGGATAAGGTACGTTAAAGGATGTCTCAATACATGTGTTGAACAATGTTGTGACAATGATCTCATGGATTCCTTCAACACTATACCACATGGCGGCTGATATGGGTTGAAGTGGGTTGAATACAAGTTCTATGGGAAATCAAATTTGGCTGAGGAAAGCCGAAGTCTGCAGCTCTAGACTCTGGGAAATGGTTGAGGCAAGTTGAAGCAGGCTGACAATCATGGTACACACTGGTCAAACATTGACACTAGACTGGAGAGGAACAGATTGACAATACTGGATCTTCATTTTATGTGCAACCACTACAATATGAACAGATACAAGTATGCTTCCGAACCTCCTGAAAAAAAAAACACAAAAACAACATGAATACGTCCCACCTCTGCCACAAATGAGTGGGTGACTGACTCCTGCACTGGCAAGGAATGTTGGAATAAGTCACATCTATTGAGCACTGCTTCAGACACTATTTGAGCAGGACTATCAGGAGGGAAGTGTATATCTGTGTGTGCACAACCCCACAACATGTGCCTGCAGTCCCACTCAAGATAGCAACAGGACAACCTCCTCAGAGTGATGGAATGAGACTCTATACTCACCAATGATGATAAGGCCATACTTGCTTCTGGTGATGCCCACATTGATCTGGTGTTGATCGGTGATAAAACCAAGGTTTTCCCTCAGCCAGTGGTGGTCTGCCTGAACATGATGCGGATTCCTTATCTTGGCTACAGGTTGAGATCTAACCGTGGACAGGATCACAAATCCAAATTCATTTCCTGCATAAAAGGAAACCAGTATCTAATGTGTCACACATACAAAAGAAGAAGAAAGAGGCATGACTACCTTGACTTTCATTGATGGAAGACACTCTGAGATTCTTCAGATCTCCTGCCTTTTTCTGCACCAACTTCTTGATTTTTTCCTTCTGTGCGGTGTAAGGAGTCAGCACTGCCATCTCACTAATAGCTATCTTGTGTTCTTGATGAAGGACACTCGCTATCTTAACCTGTAAGTTGGTATAAACAAACCAACAACTTTCATGGGAAGTGGGGTGACAAAAAATATATGCTTTATCATGTTCTCATGATATCAAAATGCCTAACCAAACAATTGTTATTTACATATTGTAGTTAAAACATATATACATCTGGCTACATTCCAGTGGTATATATTCATAACAGAGTTTAGGTCAGTGTTGTTTGCAAGCCCAATTAATTTTTGAAGAAAAAAAAAAGAAGAAACCATACCACAAAACAATTACAATATTATCGTACCACTTTCTCAGCCTCTTGAGTATTGGATTTCGAGCCAAATGCAACATGCACTTCATCCTCACTTCCCCAGGTCTTCACATCCTCTTTGCTTACAGCATCCACAAACATTATGGGGACATTACGTCCACAAGGCCAGAACCCATCCAACCTTGTCTCACGATTGGTACGATTAATCACAGACTTATCCGTAATTAGCTGTTTTTCATAGAAGTGCTTTGATGGGAATTCGCAGATCTCTTTATGCTGAAGTTCAGAGAACAACGCAAATATACAAACACTAAACTACTGTACTTGATATTGTTCTGAAGCATGTGCATGCAATTGATACCACATCTGATTCACTCACCATCCTGTACTGAAGTCCCAGAGTGTAGGTAAAGCGCTTCCCATAGTTGACTGCATATCTCTCAAAAAGAGAAGTGGAGAGGCCAAACTTTTTGGCGGGAGCGTAGTCGATGACTGGCTGAAGTTGCTTGTGGTCCCCAATGAGAACTGCATGTTCGCAGATACTGAGAGGACCGATTGTTTCGGGTTCATATGCCATCCCACACTCATCAATGATGCATTGACGAGGGTGCAGGCTTTCTACTCGTGGGCTGGAAGCTTCATTGCATGTGCAGAAGATGATATCAAATTTTTCCTTCTCTAGGAAAGCTTTTTCTGCACGTTTTAGAAGTGCTCTGTATTCTGTACACATTGAGCTAGAGGGCATTCCTCCCTTAGATTTTATCCGGTTGAGTTTCTCCTCTACAGCGTTGAATTTTCTTAACTGTGGAATATCCTCAAACTTGCTGGAATCTCTGATCAAATGATGGAGGGAAAAAGATTTTGCCCAGTCTGGACACCTCGCTGTGTCAGACGGTGATAATTTGTCATCTGAGGGACCTGGATAGCTCTCTTTCACGATAGATGAGCTGTATATCCTTAGAATTCTCAAATTCTGATTTCCCTTGGTTTTCAGCAAGGCACAAAATTTTTCTGTCGATTATATTCAAAAGGAGACATTTAAGCACACACCAAGAGATTTCCTAATCTACAATTAGGCATTTACATATTGGTATTTGCACTTTCAATATTCTCCAATTTAGTAATCTTACTATCACTTGCACTTCCATAGATATCTACAATTCTGGCTCAGTTTCAGGTTAGAAAAGGATTATTAAAAAAAAACCCTTAGAACTCTATGGTCAACTAAATGTGCTACATTGCTCAAGGGGTCAAATAGGCTATACCACTTCATAGAAGTTTATATTTCTAGAGAGCTAACTATTCAGAGAACCCTATTTAATTAAAAAATTCTTCATAGAAACCTATAAAATCTTCTTCATAGAAACCTACGAGAGAAATCTACTTCATAGAAACTTATTTCATAGGGATTCCAGAGTATATCATAATTCTCAGAATGATGCCCATCACGTCATGTTGAGATGATTAGATTGATGCCAGACATCAGGTGATAGATATTCAATGGAAGTGCGTAATTAAGGTTAAAAAAAAAATAATAAAAATTTTTTTAAAAAACAACTCCGGAGCTGAGTGAATTGCTAACGTTCCCTCTTAACCAGTGCATACGAATATCTTCAACTCGGGCTGTGTTGCATCAATCATTAGATGCATATCTTCCACATCGGCCATTCTAGCTTCAGTCATTTGATCTTTCCAAGCAAAAGCCCAGGACACTGCACAAGAATGTTTCTTCAACTCTGGACGTGTTCCAACAATCACAAGGTATCTATTTCCCCCTCCCCTCCCCTCCCCACCTCCTCTCTACTATTATAGCTGTAGTCATTCAAGTTTCAATCAGCATACGACCAGAATATTTAGCAAAAATATTTTTCACTCCATCAATGCACAAGTATTCTTTGTCTGCAAAGTTTTCTTATAAGAAGCAAACTTTACTCAGGTTTAGAGATATTTATTCTAATCAGGCACTGATACAATGGTGACCATTCAAAGATATACATGTGATCATACCTTCCCAATAACAGAGTCAATGAAATAAACTTGATAATGGTCAAGTTGGTCAACATACCGAGGACAACGTCAACAGATTTGTTAGAAGGTCCACAATAGAGCACACTTGCTTCATGATTGTTTAGTCTTGCAAACACATACGCAATGTGAGCTCCAGTCTCACTCTTACCAGTCCCTGTAGATAAATGGAGGAAAGGGGTTTAAATTATAAAACACTTGGTTACTAGTGATGGAGCTAAGGCCATAACACACCACCACATGCACGTGTGCACATGGACACACACAAGGTTAGCAACCTTTTACAATATATATTGTGATTATTTTTTCTTTTCAGGAAGCACAATTCCCCCATATATATTATTTAAGTGCCACAGCTGAAAGAGTGAAATCCTAAATACTGAAAGTTTATGCAAAACCAAACTTGCTGCCCTAGCTTGCCACTATATAAAAGCATTGTTATATATACTAGCACGCAATTGCGGCTTGGCTGCATTGCTTGCTAGGCCCACCTTTGGTGGGCTGTGGTTACAAAATTATCTTAAGTAAGAACATGTCTCATGGGAGGACATGATTTTCTGGATCACATGCCTTTCAGGATGACATTTGTTATGATAGCATATGTGTTGAGGGAGGTCATGCTTTGTTGTAGGAAATGTCATATGGGAGGTACTGAAAGACATGTCTTACTGGAGGTCATGTTTTACTTGAGGGTAGGTATTATAGGAGGCCATGTATTGCTGTTCAAGATGCCTTACTGGGATACATGTTTTACAGGAGGGCATATCTTACATGATGATTTGTTGTATAGGGGGACATCTTATATGAGGACAGGTTTAACTGGAGGGTATGTCCTATAGGAAGTCATGTATTACATGAGAGCATGTCTTACAGGTGGACTCATCTTGTAGTACTATATGTAATATGAGTGGACATGTATTGTTCAAACACATGAAGTAAAGTAGGATATGTCTTACTGGAAGGCATGTCCAAGAAGAGGACAGGTATAATAGGATGGCATGATATGCAGGTGGGCATGCATTACTGAAAGACATGTGTTAGTTGTGGTAGTCATGTCTTTCATGAGAATATGTGTTATGGGAGGACATGTGTAGTAGGTAGGCATGTCTTGCAGGTCTGTGTAGAAGCAACCATTTAAGCTGCTGTGAGTTTAGGCATCTGGTTGGTTTTTTCTTTCTACAGTAAGTTTTGTTTACTCTGAGACATGCTTTCCAAGAATTTATTGTTTGAATATTCTTCTTGGGTATGTAAGTTCATTCATGTGGTTGTTCTTGCTGGCTACTAGCTATAAATGTTATAACCTAGTGTAAAAAGAACAATTACACAGTTTATTATAGCTAGCTATGAAATACCTTGCTCCACTCCCAAAAATGGCAAGCTAGGTAGCAAGTATTACCATAACAAAATACTCATTTTCTGTAGCTATAGCTATAGCTAGCTATTTAATATCTAACTCAACACCAAAGCTAAAAGGTATTTTGCAAATAGCTACTTTTATCATGACAAATCAGAAAGTTTTTGATCCTCATTTTCTGTACCTGAATCAGAGATAGATGAAACTGAAGAGCAGTATCAATGGGATCTGAAGGTATGAATAATTATTGCACTCTCCCAGGGGACAGATCTCTTCACTTATTCCTTCAGATTTCCAACTCCACAACTCTTTTTCAGTTGCTATTTCACTAGATGGCAATGTGTTGTTACCAATCCTGGACTTACCGGTGGAATTAGGCATCCTGATTCCAGGAATTGTTGAAGTTTGTTGAAATAGTGTATCACCGTCATTAAGTTCTGGCTACAGCTGTCCCCCTTGTGATGTCATGAATAGTTACATCCCCCACAGGAAGTAAAATTTTTAGGCTAAATTTTCTTCATGAATATTGGACTAAAAATCTTCAAACTTTTTAATATCAGGTTATGCATCAAGGACAACAAAATAAAACAATAAAAAAATATATATATTTTTTTAGTTCAGTTACCCTTTAAGTGTTTACTACATATATGTAATAGACAGGTTTTATTTGTCCATTCTCTTAACAAACTTATTTACCATTTCTATGAGGGAAATTATAATGCTTGCATATATGTTTCTATGCAACAATAACTAACTTGCTTAACTTCTCACCCGGAGGTCCTTGAATGAGCTGGAAGGATCTTTTTCCAACCAATTTCATGGCCTCCATCTGCCCTTCATTCAGAACTGTGGAGACATCGTCTAGTTTAGCTGTCCACTTGGATATTGAGGTAGCAAGAACATCAGCCTTAACAATAGATTCAATCTGATGTTTGGAATGGTTAGCAATAACTGAAACAATAAGAACAAAAGATATAATTCAAACTTAAGAAATTGAAAGCAATCAACTTACTTGGAAGACTGTGAATATCAACTGCCACAGAGTGGGATAATTTTGATGATGACTTATGTTTTAATCGCAAAAGTTTTGAAAAGACTTTTCTGTAATATTACAGAAAAGTCACAACTAAATTACTGTACTGAACTGAACTGAATTACTGAACAGCAAGCAGTTGGCTATCTGCATGCATGCTGACTTACCTGTATGCTACACTCATCGTGATGATCTGTACCTCACAATTGCAATGCTCTGAAGAAATCATAATCCTCATCGCTTCTGATATGCGGCAGTTTAGCACACCCACGTACTCCATGCACACGACTGTTGGATTCTCATGATTTGCATCTCTTTTAATGTCATGGACCACTAAGTGAAAAACACCTTTTGTTCCCAAGGGTTTTCCATCGTCGTATCGCACACAAATCATGTCCCCCACCCAAATTTTGAAAAACTCAAAGCAATCATTTTCAAAGCTGAGAGGAAGAACCATTTTGATATCTTCACAAGGGATATAGTATTTCTCGTGGATGCATTCCTTAGGAACGATCAATTGTGGCCATTTCAGAGAAGCATTGCGGATGATTACAGGCTTGCACTCCTTGATACTTTTCTCTGCAGCTTCAGCAAGGAGCACTTTCTTCCACACATCAATATATTTGTAAATGTTCCGATATGAGGGCTTAGAAGCTGGAGATAGATTGGGGTCGGAAAAACACTCAGCCGGATGTCTGCTGTGCTGAATGCAGAGACGGAAGAGCGGAGAAAACTCTATCAGCTGAACAATAGGAGAAATCATGTGATCCCTCATGGACCAACTCAGCCAAACTTTCAGGATGCTCACAGATTTCAAGAGATTTTTGATGTCGCAGTCCAAAAAGAGCATCTTTTTCCCAGACTTAACCAGATTGCCAGCTTGTAAGGATGTCTTCTTGTGTGATGCAAATAAACAACTGAGCCTTTTCATGTTCTCTTTTGATAGTGAAGTTGACTGTGATTTGACTACACCAAGGGCTTCTTTCCATTGACTAGCTGGGATCTCAGCAACAGATTTTTGGAAGCAAAATTCATAGTTTTCAATATCAAGTGCCAAGGACTTGTCATCGTCACCTGGAGATTCTGTTGTCGAGTCCACACAGAAGATTTTCATCATGCCATCTGCTAACCTCGAAGAGTCAGAGCCTTGTGTAACATGCAGAGCTGACTCGATTGTTGTCATGTCAAAGTGGTGAAGAGAAGCAATACGGAAAGATGTAGGAATGCAAGAAATCTTCACTTCTGTGGCCTTCCTTGGAAAGAGCTTGAGCTCCAGATGAGGAAACTGCAGCTCGACAAACTTACTATTTGCTTTTTTCACCAGAAATGCAGTGTACTCCTCACTGCTGGAGAGAAGCTTGAAAGAGAGATTAATTTCACCAATCCTTTTTTCAAACATTGAACTATTGCGTGTCTTGGTATTTAGCTTGATGCAGAGTTCCTTGTGATACTCATGCTGGAACTCCTCACCTCCTTTCCTCAAGACTTCAAGCAACACACGCTGAACCTGAATATCAATATAGCGTCTCATGGGAGAAGAAAAATGAGTGTATTGGTCCAACTTCAAACTGTCGTGGCGGTATTCAGATGGCTCAGTCTTGCTCCTTTTAGTACAGCAGTACTCCGAACGTTGGAATAGAGATTTCAGCTCAGAATGGATAACTGCTAGTTGAGGGTAACGCCAATCTGAAGACAAAAGGTGAGTGAGACGTGCATAGTCATTATTATCGACAGCTTTCTTTAGCTTTTGAAGAACATCGAAAGTAACCAGTAATGGCAAAGGGTTGGAATCAGATGAGTCATCATTGGAGGCACCAGCAAAACCAGAGAGGTAGAGAGAGTTCATCATTATACAATTGTGGTTGTTTGTTAGCTCAATTATCTTCTCCTCATTTGGTGAGGATTGCTTCCTGAGCAAAGCGGCATCTGGACAATCACAATGAATACGCTTTGCCACTTCACTGTTGGCCCATATCATCAGTTCCTCCACGAGCAAGTGAGACTGCCAGCACCATTCTTCTTCCAGCTCATTGGTGTCGTAGACACAAGCACCATCAGGTCCTAGTCTTTCTCGGCGCATCACGAACGCAATATTGTACAGCAACATTATCGACTCGGAGAGTGAAGGATCCTTGAATTTATCATTGACACTTGCACAGCCTTGAGGCATGCTTCCTGCCATAATCTCTTGAGCATGTGCATAGGTCAGCTTTATAGCGGACTTGACCTGTGCTGGCTGAATGCTAACTCCAGAAATAGTCAATGCATTACAAGATGATGGGTTCATGGTAACTGTACAGATGACTGATATGACATCCCGTATCTTCCCAGGGATCAAGGAAAGTTGGCGCCTCAATTGGTGAGAAGGAAGCATATGCATGACTTTCCCTTTGCTTCCTCCGTACACCGACAGCCCCATGGCCTCAGCTTCCATGTCCTCACTTGTCCCTGCATGTATGTGTTTGGCTGCATTCACTATATGGACACCCAGCTGGTACACAACTTGCCCGTCTCCAGTCTCCTGCAGTTTGACAATGGAAAGAGCATCGTCAAGATTTTTGGCCCCTTCAGGATCTATAGTAAAAACTTGAGAGTACAACTTCAGTCTTGCGTCTTCTTGTACAAGTTCAACATCGACCAACTGTTCTTCATCTTCCTTGTCATTAAAGACCACAGAGTGTTCAAACTTGAGCAAGCGCTCAGCACTAAATGGAGTGAAGCCTTTGGGGAAAACACCAACTACCATACCAAGAGGGTTGCGATATTTCTTCTCCCACTTCACGTAGGAGACCAAGAAGAGCATGTTTTTTGCCACAGACATGGGAATGACTTGTTTGATGAGAGGCAAGTGGACCTCTTCAACTTCATCACTCTCCAACCCAGGCGGTGGCAAGAACACAACCACATCATTGCATTTCAAGTCAGAAGGATTGATATCGACCATTTCTTTCTTCTTCAGTAAGTGTTGGGATAACCGAGGAAGATTGATAAACAATGGACTCTTCTTATCAATTGGATAAAAGACGATTGGGTTGGTTTCTGATACTCTGCAGACAAAGTTTAGGTTGCCTCCTCGTTTTGTAACTTTTAAGACTTTCCCATAACATTCATCTTTTGGACTGTCTTCAAAAATCTCTACAATCACAGTGTCCCCATCAAATGCTCCTACACGATTAGCCACTCCCTGTACTCTTACAATGCGCTTTGAACTATCCACAGGAATTGCCTCAGCACTGCAATATGTCTTGATATTTATCACACACTTGTAACGATCACTGATGGGATAAGATTCATCCAAGTTCTCCTCTCTCCCATGCTGTTCTCCATCGTCTAATTTCCATGACATGTGTGCACCCATGCTGGAAAGTTGAAGCTTGGCACTTCGGCATTCTTTTATGCGTTCGAAGACTTTCTTATAGGAGTTAATGATGCTGTCCAGTGGTTCCAATGTAGTAATACTTTTTGGAATGGTGCTGTGATACATTTTTTCAAACAAACTATCTTTTACAGATTCAGGTAACTCCCTTTGTAGTCTCTCGGAGTAGCTGAAGGTGTTGCAGTCAATGCACTGTCTGATGTACGGCGTCCAGCACCGGGCACTCTCCCCGTATTTCTCCACCATCTGCTGCTCAAGTTGGAGGAGGAGGAAAGGATTGCCCACAGCTACTACTAACGATCTTGATCTTGTTATGGCAGTATTGAACACATAGCGATCACATATAGTTTTGGTCTGATAAATACTGCTTCCATCTTCACTAGATGTGGGCTCTGACGTTGATATAAATATAGCTCTGAATTCAGTTCCTAAATATGAATAATGAAAACCCTTTAATCTTCACTACCACTATGTGAATAATGCTACTAGTTAGTACCTTGCATGTCATACGCTTTGAGAACATCAACATCACATTCAAAATTCCTGCGACTTTTTTTAAGCTTATCCCGAAATTTTGAGCACTGCATTGTAATAAAAGGACAAATATAATTGCAACAATGATTCTAGGGAAAAGAAGTACAGTAGGAAGCCACTTAGGTTATCCGAACATGTCAGTAAACCGAACATGACTCAAAACAGCACTCACAACAATGCAAGCTAGTGAAAACACAAAAAATGTAGCAATTATTAAATGGGCATGAACACAACCAAAATAAATTGACCCAAGCAAACAGCAGTTTCTCCACTGAGTTCAAGGAGCTCAAAATGTAAGATTAATGTGTAATGGAAGAACTTTAGCTAGTGTAGCTGCCAGTGTGCAACATGAGAAACCAACAGTCCACAGTATTATTACTATGAATGAGGATAAGTAGCAGTACTTCCAGAACACATTCAACTGATCAAAAAAAATTTTTTTTTACTGACAATATATCATACTAGCAGCATATATACGGCATTGCCTGGCCAATGTCAACATAAAACATTATAGAAGTCACTAAAACTTCAGCCAGGTTGTTCCTTCAATTAGCTTTTGGCATGAAAAAAACAATGCACAACTTATTGTGGGTGTGGTTACCAACAAACCACACCCACATGTGGTTAATAATGCTCACCCAGTTACTTTCAGACAACATGCCAAATTTCGGCTGGATAGACTCTTTAATTAGCTTTTGGTAACCAGAAGAACTTCTTGTGGGTGTGGCTATGACCAAACCACACCCATGTGTGATAAATTATGCTTACCAGTTACTTGGAGACTACACATCAAAATCCAGCCTCGTTGGTCCTTCAATTAGCTTTTCGTAGCCAAAATAATAACTTGTGGGTGTGGCTATGGAAAACCACACCCATGTGTGGTTAATAACACTCACCCAGTTACCTGGAAACCACATGCCAAATCTCTGCTTGCCTGGTTCTTTAATTAACTTTTGGCGGCCAAAATAACACCCTGGGTGTGGCTATGACCAAACCACACCCCAAATTTCAGCCAGGTTGGTCCTTTAATTAGCTTTTGATAGCAAAAATGATATCTGGTGGGAGTGGCTATGCAAAACCACACCCACATGTTCAATGATGCTCACCCGGCTACTTGTAGTCCATACACCAAATTTCAGCATGGTTAATAAATTAACTTTTAGCAACTAAAACAACTCACTGTAGGTGTGACTATGACAAAAATATCCCATTACGACTACCACATGTGGTTAATAACACTCACCTAATTACTTGGGAGTCCATCTGTCAATTTTCAGCTTGATTGATCCATTTATAACTTTTTGGTAGCCAAAATAACTTGATATGGGTGTGGCCATGCCAAAACCATACTCACACAACCTAATAATGCCTACCCAGTTCCTTGGAACCACATGCCAAATTTCAGCCAGGTTGGTCCTTTGAATAGTTTGTGATAGCAAAATAACTTCCTGTGGGTATGGTTATGACCAAATCACACCCAATATGGTTAATGATGCTTACCCAGATACTTGGAAACCACATGCCAAATTTCGGCCTGGTTGGTCTTTTGATTAGCTTTTGGCAGACTAAACAACTTTCTCTGGGTGTGGCCATGACAAAAACCACACCTATTACCACACCCACATATGCTAATAACGCTCACCCTATTAATTGGAGAACACATGCCAAATTCCGGTCTTTTAGATCAGAGTGTTTGTCTGTGATGCCTAGACACACATACGTGTTTACGAACCAAAAATGTATGATAGATTGTGTAAATTTGAGCAGCACATGGGCAACTTCAGCTACCTAAACAATTCAGTTACCCAAACCCCTCTGGTCCCAACAAGTTTGGATAACTGACTTCCTACTGCATTACATTCTACACAGTATGTGAAGCTAAAATGCTTATTTTATCACCTGATTGGCTGAAGGGGATATGATACAGACTTTTTTGTCCTCTCGATTCCAATTTTTGGGCCACTTTTTGAAATATTTCAAGATTTCATTCAAAAGCACGTCAGCTTCAACCTCGTTCACTCCAAGAGTGCCCTTGGGGTTCTGCTCCATACTGGAGCACACAAACACGAGAGGAAATGGAGCCTCGGGGTGACTTTCTCTGTCTGGGACTCGGCACTGCAGTGTCGACTGGTAGAATAGGCTAGAGGGAAGCATCAACACACCATTGTGGCAACGGTAGTTGGTGAGCAATGTGACAGAGTATGTATTAAGTGGAAGGTTAGCTTGGTCATAAATGCAATGCATTCTTTCAAGAAGAGAGACTCCCAGTCCATGCTCCTGAGCCTTCTCCCCAAGAACAAGCAGTCTCGGTCCAACCTAATAAAAATAAAATTTTATACATATAGAAACTACAATTGTATTTAGCAACACCAGAGTTGTTATACCTGACAGTGGTCTCCAGCTATGATTATTCTTGTGTTCTCTCCAGCCAACGAAAGAGGTGCAACTGTTTCAGGTTCTCTTGTCTGCGCACCTTCATCAATCAAGATATCAGAAAAAAATACCCTCCTGTTTTGAATTTTATTGAAAAGTTTAGGAGCTGTACCAAGAGTGGTAATGATGAGTCTACTATTCTCAAGAACTCTTTCAGAAAGGTCAGATATATTCACAAAGAAATCTTCATACTTGCTTTTTGTTGCAGATTGGTAGTGACCATCAGGCAAAACACGAACCATACCAATAGGCCAAGGATTGTCTTCATCCCTCTTCATGGCACCAAAATAGTTCATAAAAGTGTCGACTGAAACATGATGATGAGCACAGATTAAGACACGGCTCCTTCTCTTTCCTAGAATGTCATAAGCTGCCCTGGCCAACAATCTGGTTTTACCGGTTCCAAATGGTCCAGCTACAAGTATAGGGAAATCAGGTGAAGAGTTAAGAGTGACATGCAGTGCCTTCATCTGCACTTGGTCCAACTGCAAACAGTCATAAGGTGGTTCTGGACTACGAAAGTAATGTCTCTTTTCCTCCCTTGGGAATGATAGTTGTTCCAAGGTGGGATTCAACCTGCGAACTACATGTTGAGGAAGACGGTTGATAGCAACATGAAGATGCTGAAAGTATGAGTGCTTCAGCTCAAATTTTACCTCAGCTTTGAAATAAAACATAACTTGGTTTGAGCACTTAAATTTTCTCATTTCCCCTTCATCGAATGCAATGGTTATGGCATTGAAGTTGACACCATTAGAAGCTTTGGCATAAACATGTCTTGCATGAACGTACAAATTATTCTCCAGAATAATAAAGGAACCTTCACTCGCTTGCTTGGTATTGGCTAGAGTATCACCATCTTCTGAATCAATGTAGCCATATCTTGTATGCTTCGTTTTATCAGAATCACGAAGCCCATCAGGGATGAACCCGGGATGATAGATGCACAGATTATATATTCCATTACATCTACAGAATGCGAGTTAACAACAATATTACACACCACATACAGTTGAATTCATTCCCAAGATAACTACACAAAGATACACACATACTTCACTGCCAATTGTTCATCATGTTCCCGCTCTTCCCAGCACAAAAGGTGGTGAAATTTTTTCTTGTAGTTCTCCTCTGTCAGATTCTGTTCGAGGATGTGTTGCTCCTTCTCCAGCCGGTGCTCAAATTCATGATACATTCGTGAGTGTGAAGGAGGAACCGACACACAGCTTGAACTAACAAATACCTCACTTGGTTTCTTGTGGCCACCCTTGGCACTAGGTTTGTGAACCTCCTCCTGCTTGAGCTTCTTCACCTCTTTCTTGGATTTCTTTGAGCCCTCACTCAAGCTCTACATAAAGAACATTCTCTTCAAGGACTACAAACATATGAGTTTAGCATCATCTTAATAAGTAAAATAAATGTGTTCTTACAGGGAAGAAAAAAGAATTAGCTTTTATGGATCCTGAAGTGTCAGACTGCCATGGTAAAGGAGCTGTATTTTGACTCCTCCTTGCTGAATTCACAATAAAATATACTGTTAAAATATGTTGCAATATTTTAAATATTAAAATATTATTCTATGTTGATGACAATACTGACAATTATTATTACTACTATTCTTATGCATTCAGAAACTAGGCAACATTATACACTCACACTTCTTGGGGTGTATTTTTGCCTTGGGCACAGGAGCTGGAGGGGCAGAAGGTTTCCTTGAAGGAGTAGCTGCAGGAGGAGGAGGATGCTGCGGGTTCACTTTCACCTGTGGAGGTAACTCCGCTACAAAGTACATTAATATAACATCATTTATTTGATGCAAAATTATGAATTTATTATAATAAACACATACTGATTCCTGCTCGAGTTACTGTATAGTTATCTTCACTACAAACAATTGATGTTATGAATAAAAAATTTTGTAGTTGCCCTGTTTTCTTTGTCGAGATCTTTACCAGGTATTCACTTATCATTTAGTTCCTGGTCATAAACCTTTTCCCTCTGATTTTTTTTTGTGTTGCAAATGTAAGCATTAGAAATGAAAGGAAAGATCCATGCAGAAACAGTTTGGACTCTTTTGGGGTGTTCCACATATCAATCAAATTATTAAAGATGTCATTTGATGTTCAAACGTTTTTTTGGGATTTTTTTTTTCTTTTCAAAATTCACTTTCGATTCTGACATGTGCATAATACTGACAATTCTTAGACTATCTATCTAGCCATTAAAAATGTTGTTTTTGGTTCCCAGTGACTATAATATAATACCAACACTCACTCTTCTTGGGGGGTGGTTTTGCCTTGTGCACAGGAGCTGGAGGTGCAGGAGGTTTCCCAGAAGGAGCAGCTGCAGGAGGAGGAGGATGCTGCGGGTCTACTTTCACCTGTGGAGGTGGCTCCACTACAAAGTACATTAAGAAAATTATTGCTCATAAGTGCAAAGTTATCCATTCACTATAATAGATACGTTCTGATTCCTGCCTCAACTACTGCATCTATCAAAGTCATCTTCACTGTAAATGTTCAATGTTAGCAAAATAGTTTCCCTTCTTCTAAATGATAAGCTACTCTTTTTCCTTTTTTTTGGTATCACACGTATGAATTGCATGAGCAGAAGTAACAGTATCAAACTGCCATCATTCACTGATTTCCCCCCTTTTTAATGTGAACATTCCCAAAATAGCAGCCTAAGGTTCTACAAGGATAAATTTTATCCATATTGTATAAATACAGTAGAATCTCAGAGTTACGAATACCTTGCACAGCTAGCGTGTTTGTAACTCTAAAATGTTTATAACTCGGATACAATGACAATGATTTAATGCATACTCTTCCCCCAAACACTGCAACTGAATGTGTACAATTTGTTTGCAGATATTTGCAACTATTCAACTATTTCAAAAGCTTTCAATGTCATGCAGGTCACAATACATGCACAAATTCTGAATACACACAGTGCATTGAATTTTGTTCCTCATAATCAAATGAATTCAGTGATGCATGTTTACTTCAGGGAATCATGTTTCTTCTTTACAGCCCAAGAGTGCAGCTTCATTGGTGTAGCTTCACTTTGCTGTTCATGTCATACTAAGCCAATGATGAGAGCTTCTTCAGCATCACTATGAGTAATGGTGGGACCAAATAGTTTGTGTTCCTCTGATATTCTCATCAGTCAGTTGTTCACACCAATTTCACTATTGTCCATGGTAAGTCACTCCTCTTTCTGGGCATCAGTGATAGCAAACTGGTTGAAATATTCAAATAACTCTGGCGATTCTTACTGCAGGCTGTCACTCTTTGGACCAAAGGCATTAAGGCCTGTCCACACTGCACACTAAAACCGGTTTCACCCGTGTCTAGAACGGGTTCCATCTGAAATCATCAGAAGGATAGGTTTCAAGTGGCTTATATATATTTAACATTCCTGTGGCTTCATTGTTGATGCATGCTATTAGGAGTTTAGCTACTAACAGCTTTTCCCCACTTCTCTCCAGAGTTTGTGTGATAACATTTCAGAGAGATAAAGGCAGAACAAAGTATATAGCACACGATCAAATAAAATATCTCATTTCTACACTAGGTACACGCAAAACCAATTATCAGCAGTCAATTATTCAGCCCACACAGGTAATGTGGAACTGGTTCAGCACTATGCTGGTGTGGATGCAAACCCCCCCCCCCCCGTTTGAAACCTGGTATTGCTGGAGAGAGGTGTATAAACCCATTTGTAGTGTGGGCAGGCCTTAAGTAAAACTGCATATTTTATTATGAGACTCATAAAAAAATTCTAAAAAATATTTATGTTCAGAGGACATTCAATTTTGCCATCAGCAGATACTAGTGTGCATGAGGAAGAATAGGATGGAGCACAGTCTATGAAGCCACCCACTACTAGCCTTGAAGTCATCTTCAGGTTTACCAGGATATAGCTTGTACAAAAAAAAAAGAAGTTTTTTGGCCACACTTTTCCTGTGGGAGTATCAGGCTAACTATGTGATTTATTAATTGTACTTATGGGCATGGCCAGTCCAGTTCATAAACCAAGAGGCATGCATACACAACTTAACTGTGGTAAGGGTATGGGCTGGGCCACACCTCTTCCTGTGGGCATATCAGTATACACTGGGCGATGCCAGGTATGTCTGTTAGTTGTGCACACTTGTTGAAAGCTGTATTTCACAGTGACTATAATATAATTGCAACACTCACTCTTCTTGGGGTGTGGTTTTGCCTTGTGCACAGGAACTGGAAGTGCAGGAGGTTTCCTTGAAGGGGCAGCTGCAGGAGGAGGACACCAGTGGACGTAGCTCCACCACAAAGCACATTAGCACTACATTTATTTATTTAGTGCAAAGTTATCCTTTCACTAAAAATAGATACATTTTGATTCCTGCCTCAACTACTGCATAGTCATCTTCACTGTTTAGGATCAAAGTTAGCACCAGTTTCCCTTCTTCTGAGCAGATAGCAAACTCGATAGAAATTGAAAGTAGTTCTATCATGTCTGCTATTAGAAAGCCCTTGGCAATGTAATGATGATAAGCATCTCACTTAACATATGGTGGGTACAGCAAGACTATACAACATTGTTGACAAAACAATTAGTAAGTGCACACACAAGAAGAAATAGTTTAATTTAAAAAAGGACTTGAGTGGATTGATCTGTTCAAGAAATAAAGAAACAAATAAGATTGTGCCCAAGACCACAAGTTTGATGACCTTTTACCTATCAAATGAATACACTAATCAAACTACTACATGAAATCAGTAAATTATTAGGGTATCAAATTGGAAGTGTGTCATCTAAACTTTGCTCCAAATGGATACGAAGAGACAAAGCTTGTTGCCCATATTTATTTTTAATTAAGCTGAGAATTGTAATTGTAACAGCAGCGAATAATATGTCAACATCCTCACCTGGAATGGTCTTCTTTTTGATTGAATTGTTGATTAAATTAGCAGCAGTGCATAGAGAAGATTGAGGAGGCCTGGCTTTCTCTCTGACACCATAGAGCTTAGTCTTCAATCCTTCATGAAACTCATGTCTCTTGCTATCATTATGCTCCACTGATTCAGGAATAACAAAAGTTCCGTTCTCCATACAGAATCGCATGTAGAGATTCCAGCACATCCCTTGCTCTCCGGTCATGTGCTGCTCTGTATGCAGAAGAGCGTAAGGACTGCCCACTACCAACACCAATGACTTAGAGCGTGTGAGGACTGTATTGAATACATATCTGTCACAAGGGCTCTTGGTGGGATTGGTGGTCTTCCCCTGGGCATTCAGGGGCTCTGCGGTGCTCATGAAGACAGCACGGAACTCCTTGCCTGCCATTTTATCAACAATATCTCATACACCTGATAAAGAAGTGATCACATTAAAACTATAAACTACCTTGAACCATATAGGTAGCTAGCATAGGGATTCTTCGCAGAGTAGAAAAATTCCTTTTTGCAATGCTCCTTGTACGCACCAACTACAAAAATAATGTCAGTTATGACGTGTATACACAGAGTTCACATTAACCATGCACAATACAACATATACTGCACCTGTGTTCTAGAAGCTGTGACCACACAAACATCAGCCAAATTTTTCTTTCCCCACTCCGTCTTAGGCCACATGTCCCCTGCCAAATATTTCAGCTCGTTAAGGAGTATCCGTGCCTCCAGATCACAGTCCACAGTGTAGTCCAAGCTTGAGCACACAAAGACTAATGGATATAGTGTAAGAGGATGCAGTTGAGCATCGACAGGACAGGGATTGATTGTTTTCTTGTAGAAGAGGATGTTTGGTAAGTTCATGATGTTGGCATGGCAACGGTAGTTGACATTCAAGGACACCATGTGCTTCAGTGCAGCGCCACCAAGGCTCTTGTACAGAAGACACAATCTCTCCAACAGAGAATACTTCAGTCCATTTTCACGAGCTTCTTTTCCCAGTACAAGCAGTGCTGGACCAACCTGAACAAGGAAAACACCAAAGAGAACATTGTTTATGAGTGAGGTTGCACTTTCTTATACACTAAAGAATAAAGAAAATGGGAAATTAAAGGTAAAAGGACAAGTATAATATTGTGTTTAGAGCACACAACTTTTTGGGGGGGGGGGGGGGGGGGGGGGGAATTATAACTTAATTAACTGACCTGGTTTGAATCGCCAGCAATGACCAGCTTTGTGTTTGGAGAAGCTAAACTCAATGGAGCAATAGCCTCAGGTTCTCTGGTCTGCGAGCCCTCATCCAGGAGGATATGAGTGAAGAAGTTGGTTCCAACTTTTTGCTTCAGAGACTGTGAAGTCAGAAATGTAGTAGTTATGATCAGGTATCGAGATCCTTTCAATGAATTAATAATAGAAGCATCATTTGTATAATATTTCTCAAAGTTTGATCCAATTGGAAGTTTGGAGTGTTTAGAATTTAATCGAACCAGTTCAAAATCGTTAGGTTGATTAAGAAGCATTGGTCCAAAGTACTGCTTGACCAGATGATCAGCTGTGTGCTGGTGGTGAGCACAGACTAGAACCCGCACAGGAATACCTCTGACTCTTCCTTGCTCGATGAGACAGTGAGATGTCACGGCTATCAGTTGCGTCTTTCCTGTGCCAAAAGATCCACTCACCAAAACTGGGGGTGACGTAGGACTACTTGTCAAGATAATTTCAAGAGCAGAAAGCTGACCTTTGTCCAAGTGCATACCAAGGCTCAGTGGCAGCTGCAAATAATGCTGTAATTCGGGTTTGATAATGGTGAAAAATGGTAGAAAATCTTCTTTTGAAGGTAATATCCTCTCTATTATCCTGAGTTCAATAGCATCCATGGCTCTGATCAAACTGTTAAAGAAACTGTGCTTCACTTCAAATTCTACACATATATTCACCAGAACAGTCTCTCTTGCAGAAATTTGCTGAGGCAAAATTCTAGAGAGCAAAGCTTCTGTACGAGAATCAAACGATATGTACAAATCATCATCACAGTGCTCAAAGTTCTCTTGCAGTATTTCCAGTTTTGCCTCTTCTTCACCAATAACAACAAACACAGCTTCACTGGCTTGAGTGGCATATGCTATCTGATCCTGATTAAGGTTGTGAATGCATCCAAACCGTGTGCTAGGATCAGTGTTACTTTGTATCCAAGAGGGTCGAGATCCAGATGCATATAACTGGATATTGCATGTAGAGTTGCACCTGTAATGATTGCAGTTATTTACAATTATGAGTGCCTTGAACAAAGTTTAGTTTAACTCCTTGGACAAGAAACTGATTGCCTCTAATTGATAACCTCTATTAAGACATTCTTGGGATAAGGCTAAATATTCTTGTTCATTTGCACACATCAGAGTTAGTTTTTTTAAAAACTATATACTGTACTTAGAGTTTAAAAGAATTTTATTTGAAGAAAATAAATAAAAATTTAATAATAATTCCCTTGCTCAAGGATAGCTTTTTGATGTTAGCTACGTTTTTTCAATAATCAAACATAAAGTTTTAAATATCAATAGAATGCATTATCACATAAGTGACAACTGTTTGTAAATTAAATTTACATGCATATATCTCCTATATATATATAAAAGATGTCTGTCTGTGTGTCTGTGTGTCTGTATGTTTGTACCACCATTCTGGCCAAACCAGTGGGTGGATTTCTCTGAAACTTGGCATGATGATAGGTTTTGACCCAACTTAAAACATGGGCTAAAAAATCTGGAAAATAGTTACAATAGTAATGAGAAAAAGCCAAGAATGGTATTTTTGCCAGAAAAACCATTGGAACTAGAGATCTAAAACTTGGTATTTATATACAACTTCACTCTGGGAGTAACATGGGATGGGTCCCACCAGGCCACACCTCTTCCTTTCTCTGTGTAAGGCTATTAATGCCAAAAATGGCATTTCAGCAAAAACACTTGAACCTAGGGAGTTAGATCAATGAACCCATATATATTTAGAATCAATATAATCTGAGGAATGTTTTAAATACATCTATATGATCACACCCACTTCTGTTTTCGTGTCAGGCCCAAAAGAGACCAAAAATGGTACTTTGGCCAAATAAACCTTTGGAGCTGCAGACTTAATATATGGTATGTATACTTTGGGAGTAATATGGGTGGGATCCCTCCTGGCTACACCTCTTCCCATTGGTGTGTAAAAAAAACTTCCAAATAACACTTGGACTGAAGGAGTTAAATCAACAAACACAATTTAATATCTATTTTAGTTTGTAAATGTTTGTGTCAAGGCATCACGGCTAAATACACGGACTAAAAAAGCCGAATTCGGTATATACTCTCCATGAACCTGGGTGAGCATTATTGAACACATGTGGGCATGGTAATGGGTGCAATTTGGTCATAGCCACACCCACAGGAAGTAATTTTGGCTTTAAAAAATTAATCAGAGACCAATCAGGCAAATTTTGGCATGTGGTCTCCAAGTACCAGAAAGCACTATTAACCAAATATGGGTGTGGTCTGGCCACAGACACTGGAAGTTGTTTTGGCTATTCAGAGCTAATGAAACAACCAACCAGAATGAAATTTGAAATGAGATTCCAAGAAACTGGGTGAGCATTACTAATTACGTGTGTGTCAATGGGTGAGGTTTGGTCTTGGCCACACCCATAGGACATCATTATGCCAGCCAAATACTTATTTATGGATTAATCATGCTAAAATTTGGCATACAGAGTCCAAGTTATCGGGTGAGCATTATTAACTACATGTGGGTGTGGCAGTGTGTGTTGTTTGGTATTAGCCACACGCATTGGAAATTGTTTTGGCTATCCAAAGCTAATAAAGGGCCAACCAGGCCAAAATTTGAGCAGCTTCTATAATGTTTCATGTTGACATTGGCCGGGCAATGCCGGGTATATGCTGCTAGTCCCCTATATATATAAAAGGAGTGTCTGTATATCTGTTTGTCTGTCTGTCTGTCTGTCTGTCTGTCTGTCTGTCTGTCTGTCTGTCTGTCTGTCTGTCTGTACCATCATTCGGGCCAAACCTGTGAGTAGATTTCTCTGACACCTGGCATGATGATAGGTTTTGACCCAACTTAAAACATGGCTAAAAATTTTGGAAAATGGTTACCATAGTAACAAGAAAAAGCCAAAAATGGTATTTTTGCCAGAAAAACCCTTGGCACTACAGATTTAAAACTTGGTATGCCTATACAACTTCACTCTCGGAGTAACATGGGCTGGGTCCCACCTGACCACTCCTCTTCCTTTTCCTATGTAAAGCTAAAAATGCCAAAAATGGTTTATCAGCAGAAACACTTGAACCTAAGGAGTTAGACCATGAATCCATATTTATTTGGAATCAACTTAATCTGGGGAATATTTTAAGTATATGTATATGACCACACCCACTTCTGTGTCCATGTCAGGCTAAAAAAGCAACCAAAAATGTATTTTGGCATTAAAAACTCTGGAGCGACAGACTTAAAACATGTTAATACATGGTATGCATTGTCAGGGATCAACCTGACTGATGAACAACAGACATCGCAATCGAGTAACAGTGGAAGCGCAAGGAATGTGATTGACATGAATGGAACGGATGTGGCCAGTATGGCTATTGGAAGTTGGACACAGTGATGTCAGAGATTTCAAACAATTTGGATAATTAAAGGACAATAGTAATGATAAACAATAGATACGGCAGGACTGGAGTTTTTGTGAAAGTGACTTTGTAGTTGTCATTTTTTTAAAAGTTTGTGCATAGTGTTTGGGTTTTTGTGACAGTTGTCCAATTAAACTAGCCTATCTCTATTTCTATACTAATTCCTAGCAAAGTGCTAGTCTTCCTTATTTTCTAGAATAAGGAAGGGAAACAGCAACCAGGATTAGGTTGTCTGATTTTGGCTTGTTGAAGACAACTGTAGGGAGACAGTTGTACCATCAGGCGTCGTGGAGATTTGACTGCTTGTCTGGCTGTCAACCTTCGGTTGAGCAGAAAGAATCAGAATCTCTCACAGCACCCACAGTAAGTTATTTTGGCTGTAAAAAGTTAATCAGAAACCAATCAGGCCAAAAATTGGTGTGGTCTACAAGTACCCAGGAAAGAATTATTGAACATGTGTGTGGGTTGGCCATAGCCACACCCACTGGAAGTTGTTTTGGTTATTAAAAGCTAATCCAATGACCAACCAGACTGAAATTTGGAATGACGTTTCCAAGGAACAGGGTGAGCATTATTAATCATGTGTGCCAATGGGTGTGGTCTGGTCATTGCCACACCCATAGGACATATTATGCTTACCAAAAAATTCATTTATGGACCAAACAGGCTGAAATTGGGCATATAAAGTCCAAGTAACTGGGTGAGCATTATTAACTACATGTGGGTGTGGCAATGTGTGTGGTTTGGTATTAGCCACACCCACAAGAATTTGTTTTGGCTGCAAAAAGTAATTAAAGGACCGACCAGGCCGAAATTTTAGTGGCTTCTATAATGTTTCAAGTTGACAATGGCTAAAAATCTGGGGAAAGGTTACCATGGTAATGAGAAAAAGCCAAAAATGGTATTTTTACAAGAAAAACCATTGGAGTGGCAGATCTAAAAGTTGGTATGTATATACAACTTCACTCTGGGAGTAACATGGGCTGGGTCCCACCTGGCCACACCTCTTCCTTTTCCTGTGTAAGGCTAAAAATGCCAAAAATGGTATATCAGCAAAAACACTTGAACCTAAGGAGTTAGACCAAGAACCCATATGTATTTGGAATCCATATAATCTGGGGAATGTACATGTATATGACCACACCCATTTCTGTGTTCATGTCAGGCCCCCCAAAAAAGCCAAAAATGGTACTTCGGCCATACAAACCCTTGGAGTGACAGACTTAAACATGGTATGCATACACAAATTGACTTTGTGAGTAACATGGGCGGGATCCCTCTTTGCTACACCACTTCCCATTGGTGTGTAAAGAGAAGTGCCACAAAAAAAAAGATTTCTGAATAAAGATTGGACATAAGGAGTTAGATCCACAAACCCATTTTAATATATAATTTTTGGTTTGTATATATGTATGTATGTTTGTATGTATGTGTCTAGGCATCACAGCTGAACACTGGAACCAAAATGGCCAAATTTGGCATGTGCTCTTTAAGAATCCGAGCGAGCATTACTAAACACATGTGGGCAAGGTAATGGGTGTGGTTTTGCCATAGCCTCACCCATAGGAAGTTAATTAGGCCGAAAAAAGTTAATTAGAAACCAATCTGGCAAAAAGATGCTGTGTGGTCTCCAAGTACTTGGGACAACATTATTGACCACATATGGGTGTGGATTGGCCATAGCCACACACACTGGAAGTTGTTTTGGCTATTAGAAGCTAATCGAAGTACCAACCAGACTAAAATTTTGAATGAGGTTTTCAAGCAACTTGGCGAGCATTATTAATCACATGTGCATGCGACAATGAGTGTGGTCTGGTCATTGCCACACCCATAGGACATCATTATGCCTGCCAAACTCATTTATGGACCAATCAGGCTAAAATTTGCCATGGAGTCCAAGTAACTGGGTGAGCATTATTAACCATATGTGGGTATGGTAATACATGTGGTTTGTTATTAGCCACACCCATAGGAAGTTGTTTTAGCTCCCAAAAGCTAATTAAAGGACCAATCAGGCCGAAATTTGAGTGGCTTCTATGATGAGTCATGTTGACTTTGGCCGGGCAATGCCGGGTATATGCTGCTAGTATATATATATATATATATATATAAGGAGATGTCTGTCTGTCTGTACCATCATTCTGGCCAAAAGCGTGGATGGATTTCTCTGAAACTTGGCATGATGTCAGTTTTGACCGAACTTAAAACATGGGCTAAAAAAGTCCAGAAAATAGTGACCATGGTAACAAGAAAAGATAAAAAAAAAAGTACTTTTGGCAGAAATACCCTTTGAAGCTACAGATTTAAAACTTGGTATACATATACGACTTCACTCTTGAAGTAATATGGGCTGGGTCTCACCTGGCCACACCTTTCCCTGTGTAAGGCTAAAAATGTCAAACATGATATTTCAGCAAAAACACTTGAACCTAGAGAGTTAGACCAATGAATCCATATACATTTGGAATCAATATAATATGAGGAACGTTTAAGTACATGTATATGATCACACCCATTTCTGTTTTCATATCAGGCCCAAAAAAGGCCAAAAATGATACTTTGGCTAGACAAACCCATGGAGTGACACACTTAATACACTGTATGCATACACAACTTGACTTTGGGAGTAACATGGGTGGGATCCCTCCTGGCTATACCTCTTCCCATTGGTGTGTAAAGCGAAAAAGTGCCACATAAAAAACTTCTGAAAAATGCTTGTACAAAAGGAGTTAGATCTTTGAACACACTTTAATATATATATCTTGGTTCATAAGTATTTAGGCATCACGGCTAAACACTTGGACCAAGAGGCTGAAATACAGCATGTACTCTCCAAGAACCTGGGTGAGCATTATTAAAGACATGTGGGCATGATAATGGGTGTGATTTTATCATAGCCGCACCCACAGGAAGTTATTTTGGCTGAAAAAGTTAATCAGAAATTAATCAGGCAAAAATTTGGCATGTGTTCTCCAAGTACCAGGGAAAGCAGTATTAACTGAATATGGGTGTGGCCTGGCCATAGCCACACCCACTGTAAGTTGTTTTGGCTATTAAAGCTAATCAAACAACCAAGAAACTTCCAAGCAACTGAATGAGCATTACTAATCACATGTGAGAATGTTATTGCCATACCCATAGGAAATCATTATATTTGCCAATAACTCATTATGGACTAATCCGGCTAAAATCTGGCATGTGGAGTCCAAGTAACCAGATGAGTATTATTAACCACGTGGGTGTGGCAACATGTGTGTGCTGTGGCATTAACCACACATACATGAAGTTTTTTTGGCTACAATAAGCTAATTAAAGGGCCTACCAGATGAAATCTGAGGGACTTCTATAATGTTTCATGTTGATATTGGCTGGGCTATGCTGGGTATATGCTGTGTGTGTGTGTGTGTGTGTGTGTGTGTGTGTGTGTGTGTGTGTGTGTGTGTGTGTGTGTGTGTGTGTGTGTGTGTATAAAAATAATTTAAAAAAAATTTATATATATATATATATATATATATACACATATATATACACACACATACACACACTAGTCTGTCCGTGTATCCTAGATTCACACTTAAAGTTAGAGTAACATATTTAGAATCAGTGTCACCAGGGAACGTCATAAGCATATCTATATGGCCACACCCCTTTTGTATTAAAAAAAAGCCAAAAATGGTACTTTTGCCAGAAAAAAGAATGGTCAATGTCGTGGTCTTCCATGCTGAAAGTTCCAGGTTCAATTCACCATAATTCAAATATTTTCCAAGTTCCCCCCCCCCCCCACTTCTTCCCAGTTTTTATTTCATGTTTTTTCCTTTTCTTTCTTTTTCTTCTATTTCTTTCTCTCTCATTCAATTCCATTTTCCTTCCATTTCTTTTTTTTCAATTGATTAAGATTTGAAATACTGTATTTGAATGTATGTCTATTACTGGGGCTCATTGGCTCAATTTTAAATCTACAGACTCAAGGTAGGAATCAAGAGAAAGAGAATCAAACTATTCTTACAATGGTTTGGTCAGCTATTTTGATAAAATTTATTCTTCGCTTCAAAAGGATAAACTGACAAATACAGCCATGCAGCTGTATTAGAACTTCAGCTACATTTAAAATGTTGGGCAGGCGAGGGGGGAGGTGTTAGTGGAGGGATCTGTGTGGCATGCTTCTACAGAAACAGCAACTAATGAGCACAGAGGAGGAAAGGTAAAGGGTAAGCAACACCATAGAATTGTGTAGCATTGTTTTAAAGGGAGAACATGTCCTTATAAACAAAATTTCACTTTAGACTGAAAATGAAAAGGAGCTAGGAATATATTTCAAAAGAATTTAAAAAAAATATATATAATTATGGTTATTCTTTCCAGGTTTTCTAAATAGGATAGGTGGTTGTGAGTTGGAAGCACAGTACTGTGGCTGTTCCTTATGGATATGGTTTACAAAATACAAATAGACAGCTGGAATAAAGGACCTTGGCTTTGAGATAATATCACCAAAAGGCAAATATTTCTTCTCTCTTGACACACAATTTAGTCTGGATTCTGTCATTAGCACCGTTTTCTTCAAATTTATGTTTCAGCTATATATTCAAGGCTTGGGCAAAGACCCTACATACCAAGTTTCACACATGATAGTCTACAACTTGAAAAGTTTAAATCAGAAAAAGGAATAAAAGTAATCTAGTGATTTTATAAACTGCACAAAACTGTCAGAAACTGAACAGCAACACAGCAGAACCCTGAAATGACGAACCACCCAATGATAACCCCCAGACGATATTCCATGTAGAAATTTCCACTAATAATTACACGAACTCTTTATGGGGTCATGTAATGCTTTGGTTCTATTACATCTTTGTCAGATGTCTATTCGATTAATTAGCTTCTGAAGGCTTCATTTTAAATATATTTCCTATTTTATATTTACAGTTCATTTGTGGTCAATGAAATATAGCATGATGTTTATCTACTTTGGTATGGGAACTAACTGTAGCTGGTTTCAATCTTTTAAAATATCACCCAGCAATCTAATGAGTGGGTTAAAAATGAGAGTGTTAAACATGGTCATCATTTGGAGTTGAGATGGTCCCATTATAAATAGAGACCATTCTGATTGCTATAAATAGCATTGGACATAAAACACACTTTGTTTAAGATTTGGTAATCCTGAAGCATTGACTATAGAATGCAATGTATGCTCCCTGCGTCCATTTTGTTAATCAAATTCAACAAATTTAGAGGCTTTGAAAATCAGAAACAAGTGGTTTTGGGTAAGTATATATTCTGACATTATTTTCTGAAATTTTCTAAAATTGTACCCGAAATTACATACAGGGCTGAAAAATGTACCATAAGGTCACCCAGGACGAGGTGTTGTATGTGGAAGCCTCCTACACTGGCTGTGCAGGATAGTTCCAGAAATATTGTCTACCCTGAGGCTGTTTAAAGTAAGAGTCCTAGGGTTCCAGTACTTCTGCTAGTATATATATATATATATATATATATATATATATATATACACATACATACAAAACCCACAGTTATATGTACCTACCAACCTACTTACCTGAGCCTTTCTGCCCACCTGCCCACCTACCTACTTACACCTACCTACCCACCTACACCTACCTATGTGGCTAATGGCCTACCAAACACCTAGACCTAGAGACTTGACGTTTGGCATGTGTATGAAACTTGACCCAGGGAGTAACCTGGTTAATATTAGAATCCCGGGAAGGGGGGGGGGAGGGGTTCCTGGGGCTGCAGGACCTGAAAACAGGATTCTTACACATGCTAAGTAAAGTGTATGAGGACCATAAAAGTTGTTTTACAAAAACAATGTAAATCTGATCACACAAAATTATAACTCAAGTGGTTCAAAATGACTATTTATTTACTGACTGAAAAACTTTCATCCTGGAGGACAGGTACATTCGCTCCTCTAACAAGAGGTACATCCACAGCTCTGTTGAGCTTAGTGAATAGGACAAAAAAAAATTTTAATGCTAACATAACTCATTGTTACTGTGCAATCCAATCACACACCGAAATAATAATCCAAGTGAGTTCCAAATCATTGGTATCACCATCAGGAAGAGAAAGCCAGTGAGTGAATACGCTACAAATATTATGCCAACTTATAAATCTGATTGTTCAGCATTACACCACACCTCCAAACATTCTGACCCTTCTAAAAAAAAGAAGGCAACCGGGTGTTGCAACAATGCTTCTAAAATATTCTGGCCTTTCTAAAAATCAACAGGTAACCTGTTCACTGCCTTCTAATAAACTGCTGTTATCCGAATCAACTCTTATTTCCCTCCCACTATATCAATTGGTTTTAAAATCTTTAAACATTTCACAGAGCACCCATTAAACTGAATCTTGCAAATATCTTTCTTTTTTTCCTTTTCTTTTCTATCTTTTCTATTCTTATAGAATAGTGGATATCTAGAAATGGTGTTTTGATTGTCTTTAATCATGTTTCATGTTGATATTGGGTCGGGCAATGCCAAGCATACCGCTCTAGTACCAATAATATACTAGGTTGATGTTGTTTGTTGTTACTTTTTAATATATATTTTTCATGAAGTTGTCGTGGACTTTTATGAATTTGCCAGAGTTTTACTAGTGTCAGAAGATAAGAAAATTACTATAATACAAAGTACAATACTTTATTAACCATGGACTGTTTTGCCATCCGATGACTTCAAGCTTTCCATTGAACTTGAACAACCTTGTTACCTTTGTTAATGGCTTAATTGAAAAAAAAATCAAAAAATCAGTACTTTGTTTTGTTGCTGGCCTGACAATTCAACAAGTAAAAGTAAAAAATATTTCTTTAAAATAAAAATGGTAAGTAGGGATGATGTGTCAGCAAAGATTCCTGTAAACTTAGAATTCTACATGATAGTGTGACAGTCTGTGTTGCGAAATTCCTGTGAACTAAGAATAATTATTCTACATGAGCTAGCTACAAGCAAATTGAAGAGGTGGCAGTCTTTCGGCATAACATCTTACACATTACGTGAGAATATGGAATCAGTGAAGTAGGGATTTCGTAACACACTGTCACAGAATTCTTGTTTCTGCACTTTTGCTGACACGTCGTCCCTACTTAACATTTTCATTTCAAAGAAATATTTTTTACTTTCATTTGTTTCCTTTAGTTTTTGCACACTGTCAGATAGCTAGCTACAGTACTGGATTGGCATCTCGGTATACATCTGATTGGCATCCACAAGTGCGCACATATTTTTTACTTTCACTTGTTAAATATAACATTAATACCAATACTTGATAATCCTGCTTGTAGACGATTAGTAGTGTCAAACATGGCAGTTTGAACTTAACACTGCAGCTGCTAGTCTAGGATATACTTCGATAGTTTGTTAGCATGGCATAGCAAATGAAGAGGTCGTGGACCTAGTCCAAAGAAATAGCAAGCAGTTAGTATAACTATTGCATGATTTGCTGTAGCCAGCTAGGCTCTAGCCCTGGAACTGAAGAATAACAAGAAGAAAGATGAAGAATATTTGGCATATTTGACAAGCCTCGACTCGCTACTTTAGCGATTAATTTGGAGGATAGAAACTATCTTGGTAGTTTGTGTTGCAGCTTATAGGGACTGCAGGTAAGTTTTGTGGCCTAGGTTTGAGCCATAGCAGAGAAAGTGAAGCTTTTATATTGCATAAGTTGATGAGTCCGCCATTTTTTTGTGGTCATCCCTACTTAGAGAGTGCTACTATATTCTCTGATACTCTGCTCAGGGCACACCCATATATATTCCTTTTTCTTCTTTTTTTTTAATTTGCAAATCCTCACTCACACTTTTGCTGAAGTGAAGGAGTGCCAACTTCCTTTCATATGGGGAAACTCTGAAAGTTTAATCTACCATGGCCACTAGATGTGAAGTGGAATGGGAATGTCCGGCAGGTGCTGACAAAAATGATGCCTTGCACTAGTTTTGTTGTTATAACTAATAAATGTGGTGGCTGGTTGCTGCAATTGGAGCAGATCAACTGTGTAGGATGGGTAATACCAGGGGAATTCCCAGGGAATTTCCTTGTTAGTTTCCCCACAATCTTGCCCAATCCTATCGATTGTTCATCTGGGTTGGCTGAAACAAAGGAGCACTTCTATTGTTTCACATATCCAATGAACGAATGTAGGCGTGGCAGACACCACAGGCCCCATTCATGCTGCGCTGCAACTGCATGTAATCTGACAATGGTGGAAGATGGTTGTCAGTATTTAAGGCTACTCCTTTTAAAACTGGTACCTTGGCCAAATTTTACCTCCCCCCCACCTCCCTGAAAGATATTTTAGCATAGCACCCATCCTATGGACAGAGACAACAAAGACCTCTTAATATGATCATAGATCTCTTGCTTGCTATCTCATCCAGATGTTTGGGCCTACAGGGCTAAAATAGAAGTAAAGAAAATAGCTGAAAGTGGTTTGGGCACAGTTTTGCTGACGTATACGGTTACACAATTGTAGTTAAGTGGAGTGGTTTACTAAGCCATACAGTTGTGATCACAACCAGGATCTTTTGGGGTTGAAATAGCCCACGGGCAGGATTTTACTCTAATCTTCACCGAAATTGCTTATAACCACCTCAGGGTGACCCTCATTAAATCTCAATCTTTGAACCCTTTAGGCCCAAATGTCTGGAAGGAGTTAGCAAACAAACCAATTTGACCAAACTTTGTTATAACATCCCCAGGGTGACCTCCATCAAATCCCTAAAATCTGAGCCCTTTAGACTCTATTATCTGGGAGTAGTTACTAGATAAACAAATAAACAAACAAATGAATTGATAATTATCGTAAAATTCCCACTGCAGGTGGTTAGAGGAAAATGACATTAGAGATAAGTCGGGGGGGGGGGGGGGGAACACATCTGGTGATGGCTTACACATAAGAATCATAGTGTTCATCATTCATGATTCATTTTTTTAAAGGTTCAAATTCACTCTTAAAAAGTCGGTGAAGCTGATCTGGCCTGAGTCCAACAATCAACCAGCAGGGACACCTGCGTAGAGACCACAAACCTCTCACAGTGTATTTTGATAGTGTCTTTTTGTTGTTATTGTTAAAGTCACCAATTAAATTCAAGTACTTGTGGGTGAAATAATCTGCATTCAGTATATTGGAAGTGGAGTAAACTTACCCACTTCCCTCTCTGAGGTTTCACAACCACAAGCCCCCCCCCCCACCCCTCCCCTCCCCTCCCCATCTTGTTTTTATACAGTTCCTATCAAATATTAGATAAAAATGGTCGATGGGCTAAGCAATATCTCCATTAAACTCACTTATCTCCAAGTAGGATAATGTGGGTCCTCTCCTCCCAGCAAATAAGGTGAGAAAATTTTTCTTTGTAGCTCTCTCTAGTGAGTTCAATTTGAATGGACTCCTCACTCAAAATTACACTCTGCACTCTATCATCAAAGTTGCCTTGGCTCATAGGAGAGATCACTTGGGGAGTGTTGCTATGAACTATGGAGTTAGGAGACAAACCAGGCCTTGAGTCCTGGTGGATAGGAGGTCCGTTGGCAAAGGTTGTTAAATTGCCTTGGCTCATAGGAGAGATCATTTGGGGAGCGTTGGTATGAACTATGGAGTTAGGAGACAAACCAGGCCTTAAATCCTGGAGGATAGGAGGTCCGTTGGCAAAGGTTGTTAAATTGCCTTGGCTCATAGGAGAGATCATTTGGGGAGCGTTGGTATGAACTATGGAGTTAGGAGACAAACCAGGCCTTAAATCCTGGAGGATAGGAGGTCCGTTGGCAAAGGTTGTTAAATTGCCTTGGCTCATAGGAGAGATCATTTGGGGAGTGTTGGTATGAACTATGGAGTTAGGAGACAAACCAGGCCTTAAATCCTGGAGGATAGGAGGTCCATTGGCAAAGGTTGTTAAATTGCCTTGGCTCATAGGAGAGATCATTTGGGGAGTGTTGGTATGAACTATGGAGTTAGGAGACAAACCAGGCCTTAAATCCTGGAGGATAGGAGGTCCGTTGGCAAAGTGTGGTGGCTATATAAGTGGAATAAATTACAAATAAGTTTGTAAATACAGAGTACATGAAGTAAGAAAAATTAAGTTCAGCGAATAGAAAATATATTTTGATGACTAATATATAAAACAACCCTCCTCCAAACAATAATTTAAAAAGAAATTAAAAGAAGAGAAGAAAGGACAAAGAAATTAGAAAAAATCTACAACATCCAAAGTTTTAGGTGTAAGCTGCTCTCATTTCATTCAGTACTATTAAGGAGTGTGCTAGCAGTCAACTAACCCTATAGCATTGGGCTCATACAAAACTAATCTCTACTTTGCCCTGCTTTAGATAATAACAATCCAAAGCTTTCATATGCTGTGTTCTGGAGTCTCCAATGAAGATCAATGCCAGCTTTCTTAGCCAGAGAGCTCCTGGAAATAGAGGGAGAAATAATTGAAATTCTCCTTCTCCTATATGTTGCCCTTCCCTACGAGCCAGGCTAACTACAATTCAGCAATATTAGTACCTGTGTTAGTACCATGATCTGGTAGAGTTTCAACTAATCTTAAGTCTATGGCCCATCGTTTTTCTTCGTTGGGTACTTAATTACGTATGCTTATCACAATCGAATAATGATCTCCTCTGTTATGGCTGCCACGTTTTTGTTTTTAGCATATGCCCAAGGTACCACCAAATTGCTGATTGCAGACTATGGATAGGGCAATTGGTCAACTGAGTGCTTGGTTGACTGAATGATTGCTTGCCAGCCGTGACTTCTGATTCTAAAAATATTATTTGGAAAAGTTGGGAGCTACAAAAAGATACGGAGCTATGAAAGGATACTGAAACTAGAGATAAAAAGAAAAAAACATTTATTTTTAAACGAAAAAAAAAGAACATATAAGGAGTTAGGTTCTCTGAAAAGTTAAGCAACAAGAAAAGATAATTACATAATTAAGTAATGAAACAAGGCATGAACACTCAATTATTAAGTGTCCAATTCTACATCCCTAGATCACTGCCTCAATAAGACTTGACAAGCCGACCTAATTCTACTCCTGGAAAGTTTGATGAGGTAGTCACCTATTATGTTTCCATACTATCAAGAGTCTCCTTTTTGGGGTTCTTTTCAATATAATATAGCAAATAGAAATAATCCTATTATTTACCCATGATAATAGTGATTCTGGTCTCCCTTCTTTTTTCATAGGAGCAATTATATATCGTCCAACTCCAGCTCTATCCCAGCCTCAGTTGTAACTTGTCTTCATAAAATCAGAAGATCAATCAACTTCCTTAATTTTTGTGTAAAAATTACAGACTGGTGTATTTTACCATCTACTATAGCTATCTCCATCAATCTTCAAATGGAAGACATGTTTTTCGTTTTGTTTAAATAATGAGATATGAATATAAAACATGCTTCGGTGCATAAGATTTACTACTACTAGATAATTGAGTTATAATGTTCTAACCAATAGGACATGGCCATATGAGTAAAACAAACATCAGTAATGACAACAGTAAAAAAGCTAACCACACCCATCCTCATGCTCTAGCCTTCATTCATACAATAATGACACAAAAAATTGGAGCAGAGGGTCTATATTATCACTTTGGCTAAAACTTATACACCAACAAAATTAGTAAAAAAATTATCCTAGAAATAATGCAAAAAGTTTCACACTTACCCACACGTGTTCCATGGCTACTGCGTCTGAAATGGGCCCCAACCGCCATAATCTCAGGGAAGCAAGGTACTTGGAAGTTGAAGGAGGCTTGTTGATCATGCTGCTGTGCATATTCAACCCACCAATGTTGATCTCCGGCTGCTGAGGGAGAGTTCAATGTTAATCTACTCATCTTACATTATTATTATTATATCCATCAAATAGTCAAAATCTCAAGTTATGACCTGGTCAAACAATTCTTTAACTCAGGAAGCCACAACCATTTTTAATTCAAAGCTCATAAAACCAGCTAGAAGATTAGAACTCATATCAGTAGCTTTTTTTACAGCATAAGCAGCTGGACTTAGCTGATATTTGGCATTCCTGGTGTGCATCCGGGGTGGTTTATTTTTCTGATTTTATTTTAGTTTAAAAATATATATACTAAGATTTGGTACTGTGTTTTTTTTTCATTGTGACTACAATCATCTTAGTTCCATGTTACTGTAGTAACAAAAAAGAAGAAAAAGAAATGCCCGTTTTCTTCAGGAAACTACTACTTGATCCTTAGATTTATGCCAAAATAATTGTATGGGAGTATTTATTACTTTTTTCAGGCTATTTTTTTTTTTTTTTTTTTTTTTTTTTTTTTTTTTTTTAATGTAGATTTATTTTGCTGCCATTGATGGAGAAAGTAGCATGCTGTGGAAATCAAACTTGGAGGACTCCCTCAGGAAGCCAAAAGGACGATTTGTGTCAATTTTAGCTTCCTGGGCGTTTCCTTCTAGGCGAGCCCCTATTTTAATGCTATGTTTTCCCTTGGGGTATGTATAAATGTTGACCTAAGTTTCAGTATAATCGGTCAGCCCCTTTGGGGCATCCCTTGCTTAGTGAGACTATAAATATTCTTCTTAATGAACTATCATAATAGAGAGAGCAGGGGTTTGTCCGGATTAATGTGTTTAAGAAGTGTGTACATAGATAATTTAAAATCTCTCCAAGTAGTAGTCCACTTGAGAAGCCAATGCCATAAGCAGAATATTATAGAGTACAAATACACAAATAAAAATCCCATCACATTAGTATATCATTACATGTTGTTTGATCTGATATTCTTAATGTATTGTGGTGCCAAACACACAACACAAAAATAATTGTGTCACTTCAGGTTTCACACATTTTTTTTTTGCACTTTCCCAGGGGATTCCCATTAGAGAAATTGCATCATTAGCAATTTTGGATATAAGGAACTCATGCAAGTCTGAGTTTCACCCAATTGTGGGCTAAAAACATTGCTATACCATCACAAAATATATCAATTGCCACTCGCTTTAGGTTGTGGAAATCAAAACATATAAAAGAAACTAAACAAACCTGAAGTAATCAGTAGCTTACCCTATAATGCTGGGGAGTTGGCCTTCTCATAGGTTTACAACCTGTTGGTAATGAATAATGAAGTGTTCATATTTTGCATTTTCAAGCTTATTAAAGTGGTTATTTATTTATGAAACACACACACAAAAAAAAGAAGGAAAGTGCAAAACATGACCCCATTCATGCAGCTGGATTTACCTCTCAATTCAACCAAATGCGAATTCCACTTTCTCTGCTCATTACTTCCATGTGCGAATGAGCAGGCATCCCCAGGGCATGTTCCTCTCCGGGGGTCACACAGCCTCACATTGCCCCATACTCGCTGGGGTAGATCACTTAGTGGATTTCGAACAGCTGTGGTCTCATAGAATTCTTCAGTATCGTTCCAAACTACATTTATTCTTCCAGCTTGGTGAGCGGGACTACACCGCGCTACGATGTCCCCCGCTTGTGCACGGTATTTATAAAAGCAATCTTTGCAAACTTCGGACATCGCTCGACCAACTCAGTGGTTCCCACCCACACCCCGAAATAAAGATAGATGTACCGTGATTACAATAGTGGGTGGGGTTAGCCTATAATTTATGCCCATATTTATAACTACACCGAAAGTGACCTGCGATCATGCGCTTAAAAGTTTTCACAGTACTAAGCACGTGTACTTCGTAAGTGTGCTTTTCCTCTGTTTGAGTACCAGCCTTAGTGAACCCGTTGTACGTATTTCAAACCAGGTAACTCTCACTGATTTTTTAAGTTCTACACCGCTTTTTAACCTGTTTTATTTCTTGATCCTTTTCCTATGGCTAGGTTATTTTTCTACCAAGTTGCCGGAGTAGAATAGCTACTGAGATGGCACCAGGATCGAACAAGCAGGTACTTTACTGACCCTAGTAGTTGAAATGTTCAGGTGCTGCTGGTGTTGATGTAACACTCGCTGTCTTGTGTAAGTATTGCCATCTAACGTGGAGCCCAAATACCCATGGGGCACTACTGTACTAGAGTGGTCCCTAATAGTAGAGATCATCACTGGCACTAAAAACAAAAAATGCAAAAGCTGTTGAACACCCACACCCAATTAGCATACTATTCATGCACCCCTAGGGCTAGAGCCAGCTTTGACTAGGGCTATATGGCTGTATTTAAAGATATATCCTTCAAATATAGCCCTAATACACTTTAGGGGTCGAGACTTCAGTGTAGCGTGAATGTGTTAATTTTTTAGTTAATTTTTTAGTTAATTTTTTAGTTAATTTTTTAGTTAATTTTTTAGTTAATTTTTTAGTTAATTTTTTAGTTAATTTTCCTCCATACTTCCACCTGTTAACCGGTTTTCTTTTGGGACCACTCTAATACACTTGTACCTAAACATGGATCAACTGCTATGTGGGTTGATCTTGAGCATTGTGAATGTATGTTGTTTTCTTTAATAACCACTTGGTAAAACTTGGTTTCAATCAGCTTGGGCTAAGGAAATATGATAGGTATAAAATATGCCTCCATTAGGAAAAGCCCAGCCAAAACTGAAATTTGCGACCAGAAATTAAGGGCTAAATTGAAATGGTGGTGGAAAGAAATTAGGCTAAGGTTACACGACACACACACACACACACACACACACACACACACACACACACACACACACACACACACACACACACAGACTCTGGTTTTTAATACCTGATCGCTTTTGTTAGTAGTATGTCTGCACTCCTTCCAATGTGGTCATGAAAAAGAGTTGACAATGCAACAACCCCATTTTTTAAATGGTGGATAGAAAAGCCACAAAACAATTTCACGAATTACAACCACGAGTTCTAAACGAAGAACTACCAAGAGAGAGGTGAATTTATCCAATTTGGGGAAAGGGCATATTTTGGGGGTACTTTTGGGGTCCTAGGCAATTAGTCAGCTGTAGACTGAGATTAACTAAGCTGAATTTGAGCTAGCGATAACTTAAAGAAAAGACGACTTATTACACAGTAAGTGTAGTCAATATTGATCTAGCATGTATTTATGGTCACAGCATCCAGACCAAATTATTATTTTAGAATAGTGGCAGACATTTATCTATTTGACTTGCCTCCATTTTTAAGATTTTTGGTCATCACAATGTACCAGTTCAATTTAGCTAAATTAGATCTGATCATAATGATCGTACTAGGCGATTAAACCCGAATTGTCATTGACACTATTATCTTATATGTCATATTTTAATTAATTATCGACTTGCCCTGGTCTTTCATTTCCTGTTGCTATTTTCAGTTTTGCTTGATAATCTTTTTGACCTTTGGGGGGGGGGGGGGGGGGAGGGGGGTTCATAAGTTGCATGTTGCACTATATCAATTCTCAGTTCCTTGGATGATTTAGGACGGTCTCTTTTCTTTCCCAGAAAAAAGCCATGGAGAGTATCAACTCTCGTCTTGCGCTGGTCATGAAGAGTGGCAAGTACACACTGGGCTACAGCTCTACCATCAAGACACTGAGGCTCGGCAAGGCTAAACTAGTTATCCTGGCCAACAATGCCCCTCCACTCAGGTAAATAAATGCCAATCAACTGTAGGTTGTGTGGATGATTGGGATTCTTTCTCTCTTTAATTTTTTTTTTCCCTTACAGAAAGAGTGAAATTGAGTATTATGCTATGCTGGCCAAAACTGGTGTGCATTATTACAGTGGAGACAACGTAGCCTTGGGCACTGCTTGTGGCAAGTATTTCCGTGTGAGCACACTTTCCATTATTGACCCTGGGGACTCTGATATCATCCGTTCCGCTCCCGAGGCTAAAGACAGCTAACTTGTTAATATCTTCTGCATACGATGAATTTTGTGTTGTTTGTTTTTAACAACATAAAAGGAAAATAAAACAAATCGCAGATTTGTAGTTGGCTTTAATTGGGTGTATTATAAGTGGCCATAAATTGCATGCATCGTTTTAGTGGGTTAACTTTTTCTCTTTGATTTCTAAATTGCTACTAATATTTTCTGCTTGAAGTAAACAGATCCTCTAGCAAAGAAAATGATTTAGCATAAATTAACTGCTTGACTATCTCAACAAAAAAAATTGGTTGGCACTAATTGTCAGAAGTGAATAGATAGGCCTTGGCGAAGGAGAATCTATGGCTATGTATGTTATAGCTCTGAAAAGGGAAACCTGAAATGTTAACTATGTTTCGGTTTCAAAATTCATTATGAAACTATTCCACAAGTGTATTTTTTTAATTTTTTTTTTTTAATCAACACAACGTAGATAATCAACTTTATTTGGTTAATATTGCCTTGTGCTTGTTGTATTGTGTGAACTGTCCATCCTTGCATGTATACCAACCACACCATCCACTTAAACTTCCCTTGTATAGATATCATAGGCCTCATTTGAATAGTGTCAAATACACTACAGCAGTCATACTGCATTCGAACGTGCACAAGTGTTTGCATAGTGTTTGTCAACATGCTGAGTAGCGTATTTTCAGTGAATTAGATTGACCAGGTTTTAAGTGTGCCTCAAATAATTCTGATGAATGGAACAATTTCCCCCCTCCCAAATTGATCATTTATCAACAATTTCATTACTTTCTTTGGCAGTCCAGTTCTTTTCAATTCACTATTATCAATTGGGGGGGGGGGGGGGGAGAGGGGGGAAATAGGCCAATGTCATGCTGATAATACTCATAAAATTATGGCAGTCATTGTCTTGCTAGCTGGACTCATTGTCATTACTGGATTGGTGAGCTCAATGCAGAAATTTGGTAAAGGTTGTAGCTGGCAAGACTCTTAACCATGAGGGAAATTTGTGCACAACTCAAACTGAAAAAGGGAAGGAAAATGGAAGCTTTGCCCAGCATCTCTACTTGATCAGTTCTTTTACATCATGGACATTACTTAGATTTAACCCCTTGCTTTGCTAAAAAGGGATGCACTATGGTGCCATCATGGTGCCATCAAGGTGGTGTGCAATACCAGGTTGTGGTGGGCTACCCCCATGGTTCCAGGGATTTCCCCAAATATGTCATAAACTTACTGGCTTTGAAATCCTTAACAATTGACTGGTTTATTGTGTTCAGTGATATGATGCGGCAGTTGGCATGGCAACTTCCACTGCCCAGAAATATTTGCATTCAGCACTAATGAAAGTGGTTTACCTTTGCCTTTGAAGAATTACATGAGAGGTTTTGTTTCAAGACATTCTTCTTTGCCTTTCTACTTCCACTGTGGTTGTGGAACAACTCATCAAAATAATCAATTCCATTGTTTGCACTTGTAAAGCTTCGACTTGAAGTGGTGTTATGATGCATAGATGAAGCAGTAGGAAACTATTTCCTGTTCTTATTTATTCTCAATCAATTTGCCAGAACATATGAAGTATGGCACTGCTAGTGTTCTATGCTGTAATTTCAATATTACTATCAGTTGTATAATAAAAGTAGCTTGAAACTATGCATGCTTCCAATTCCTATTGTGGGTGGTGCATAATCAGTGACCCAATTATTACATTTCTCATTCTCTCTCTTGAAGAGAAGTGTGAAAACTGCTTCTCCAGTTTCAGAGATGTGATTTTCTTTCCTTTTTTTATTTTCTTTTTTTCTTTCTTTTTTTCTTTTCTTAAGTGGTCACTAATCAACTAGAACTGAACCAGTTGTTATCATTTTATGCATTTCGTTGGTGATCTGATTTGAATAGTCTAACTAATACGTAGTCTAACTAATACGTAATCTAACTAATACGTAGTCTATTTTGAATACAATTGTTAAAGTCCAATGCACCAGTTGTTTCTGTTCTCTGTATACATATACTCCCAGACTGGTTGCCATTGGTGGCCACCTCTGCAAATGAATGAATTATTATTTCAGTAATTTAGCTGCAGGACAGTGCAGCATGGCATAGGTCACTGACAGTCATAGGTTGCAAACAGCTCTAGTTTTTCCCCCTTTCACTCATAGGTTACAAACAGCTCTAGTTTTTTCCCCTTTCACTCTGGTCTACTAGAGTGAATCAGCTTGATTTTTCGTTTTTTTATGTTTCTTCAATTGACAAACTAACAGCCTGATTGTAAATGGAGTCCTCTAAGGTTGCCGACCCATGGACCTAATGGTGTGTGTTTGTGCAATTGTCAACTCTATATAAAATATCGAAAAATTACTATGGCAACCACAACAGACAGCGGATGTGGACACACAAAAATGCTGTCAGCAAGCAGGGCTATAGGGACCGCAACATTCATGCCAAGTTTCATCAAAATTGGTCCACATGTCTTGGAGGAATTCCCCGACATAGCTTACACAGACATCGGCTCTTTATTATCAGGATATATATCTATGTATAGTAGTGATAAAAATATTTATAAATAAAATGGGGGGGGGAAATGATTAAGATTTAGTGTTTCCCAGAAAAAGTATGAAACAAGAAAAGATCATTACCGACCCAAAAAAGGTACGGAAACAAGGTTTTAGCACTTATTTGCAATATAGTAAAACAAAAACAAAAAAAAAATCATTCCATTTTATTTACTCATGATATGATAATAGCTCTCTTTTTATGACACTAGATTTAAAAAAAAAAAAACTTTGGAATTTGTGATTTAAGGATGTAGAATTAGGTGATCATAATTGACCACTCATGCCTTGTTTCAATACTTCTTGGGTAGGCAATGATCTTTTCTTGTCTACATACTTCTTTTTAGGAACACCCTAAATCTTACACTAGTTTCTGTGCCTTTTAAGTAAGCCTCCTTTTGGGGGTGGGGGGGGGGAGGGGTTTCTTTGCAATAATGTGAATGGGATTTTTGTTGCAATATTGTATAGGGAAATATTCACTCTAATATTTACCCATGATAATAGCATTTTAAAAAAAATTTTTTTGGCACTAGATGAGATTGAGTGAGTTTGGGATTTAGAGGTGGGCTAAGCCACTGCCGAAGCTACCACAGTTGAAAATTCCTTTTTTGCTGCCTTATTTTGTCATTCCATTGCTTATTCTATGCTCTGTGTTTAGAATTAGTCAAATTTGACCTTTAGTGGTCATGGCCTCATAGCCTGGAGTAAGTAGTTCACAATTTGCTGACCTCATTTGGTCATTTTTAGAGTGATCGTGTGTGATTACATAGTTTGTTCATTGGGGAAGTGTACAACTCAAAAGAATGGTAACTCTTACCTTCTTCTTGTGTATGCTGCTAGACTTCCAGTTTGGTTGAGGCCAACCATTGCAGTGTGTCTTTGTCTAGTTCTCGTAACCCATCTTCACCTCTTGGTGGCTGGTGGATGTGGCATTCTTCCATGATGTGATCAACTGTCTGCTCTGGTTCACTGCACACACAGGCAGCACTGTCCACCAGACCCCAGTTCTTCATAGAAGCATTGAAGCAGCCCAGGCATGTCCTCATTGGTTTAGGGTTGTCCGCTGCTTGCGGGGGAGATCTTCGCCATTCACTCTACCAGGAACCTTGATGAATCGATGGAGTCGTGATGGTGGGGCCACCTGCCATTGGGGCCCTTCAAATGTCTTTTAGTCAGGTCTTCTGTGTGACATCGGGTGGTACACTTTGTAGGAGGTGTCCAGCGCTTCCTGCATTGTTCATTCAGCCTATCAAATAGGTTTGTTGCTGCGATGGTAGTCTCTTCCTTTGTCGTGGCTTCTGTGTGGGTGCATAGTAGTTCTTGGCACTCACATCTCAGCATGGCAGGTATTTCTTCCTCATTCCACGTGGTATGTGTTCTTTTGCCGCATTCAAGAGGACTTTGCAGTAAGCAGCATAGGATGCATCCAGATCTTCCAAGTCTGGCGATGGTAGTGTGTCTGTTGCAGTATTGGTTGCCTCTTTGTATGTACCCCAGTCTACTTTCTGTAAGTTCCATCTTTTCACTGGCTTTGCTTCGGTCGGCTGTATCAGTGATGGGCAGTGGTGCGAGCGTAGTAATCGGTCTGAGATCTGTCTTTCTGGCAGTGGGTCATAGCTGTTTGTCTATGCAACAGCCAGGTCAGGGTTGGTGTAGCTGTTTGTCTATGCAACAGCCAGGTCAGGGTTGGTGTAGCTGTCCCATCTGGCGGAGTAGAAGCTTAATGGTTCTTTCGGGTCATATAAGAGAACTGCGTCTGCTGATGAAGCCCATTCTGTCACCGTCTAGGTTTGAGTGACTATACCCCCATTCAATGTGTTGGCAGTTGAAATTGCCAATGTAGATGGTCGGTGCTGGGAGGTCAGGCAATGATGTTAGCTCAAGTTATGATGGACGCTAGTACACATTCACGATGTTTGTCTCTTGTGCCCTGGTGATGATCCATTCTGACTCTTCTCCAACAGTGGACTGGGATTCAATGGACCAAACGAGATCAGACTTCACGGAAGTGGCGAGGCCATGATGCTTGCTCTTTGTATGATCAGTCAGTGCATACCCTGGTAACTTAAGGGTGGTCGGGTTCTCACGGTGTGTCTCTTGTACTAGGACTGCTGCTGCCTTGTTGATAGTGGCAATTTGTTCAATGATGTTGAGCTTGGAAGTGGTTAGGCCCTCAATGTTGAGCTGCAGAATAGCAAGACTTAGGTTTACAATGGTCGAAGTGGCTGCCCGTCCTGAGAAGGACTCACTGCTTGGCTTTAGTCTTTTGGTGCTGTGATGACATTAGTTTCCCAGGTTTGTTAGGCCTGCTACTTACAGGGAAGGCCGAACGTGAAGGCTGTCATCGTAACTCTTGCCTTAGGCATGATAAAAGTGCTGATTGGAGAAGGTCTATTCAGTGGATGGACAGAATCAAAAAAATTTTTTTTCCACAAGCTCCTCTATGAGTACTTTCTCGGCTACCTCAAACCAACTTGACAATTAAACTTCCTAAGTATCCTACACCACATTTTGGCCTGCATGCCCACACATGAGTAAAACAAAACAAGCATTCACTGAAGCTGCTTGTAAAAGGCATCTGTCATTGGACTTAGATGTAATGCATTGGAATTAATGACAAAATATCTGGTGAAATTCCATAGGTTCCAAGAAAACAAGTTGGATGACCCTTTACCAATTCCAACCAGTTTGCCGATCATCCTACTGCATGAAATCATTGAATGATTAGTGTCTCATTTGAATACATATATGTATACATACTTTTTTGACACTAGATGAAACAGAGTTTGGAGTCAGTGATTCTGTGATGTAGAATTAGACACACTAATGCCTTGTTCAATATTTCTTGGGTAGGCCTTTTCTTGTTTTCGTATTTTTTAGGGAAACCCTAAATCTTTTTTTTCTCTCTCATTTATTTACAAATGTTTTTATTACTAGTTTACTGAAATAATAATTCATTAATTTGCAGAGTGGTGGCCACCAAAGGTAGCCATTCCAGGATTATATATGTATATAGAGAACAAAAACTGGTGCATTGGACTTCAACTATTGTATTCAAATGCCGAAAAATTACTATGGCAACCACAACAGACAGCGGATGTGGACACACAAAAAAATGCTGTCAGCAAGCAGGGCTATAGGGACCGGAACATTCATGCCAAGTTTCATCAAAATTGGTCCACATGTCTTGGAGGAATTCCCCGACATGGCTTACACAGACATTGGCTCTTTATTATCAGGATATATATCTATATACAGTAGTGATAAAAATATTTACAAATAAGTGGGGAAAAAATGATTAAGATTTAGTGTTTCCCCGAAAAGGTATGAAACAAGAAAAGATCATTACCTACCAAAAAGTATGGAAACAAGGCTTGAGCACTTATTTGCAATATAGTAAAACTGAAAAATATATACATTCTATTTTATTTACTCATGACATGATAATAGCTCCCTTTTTATTACACTAGATGAAAAGAAAAAAAAAATTCTGGAATTTGTGATTTAAGGATGTAGAATTAGGTACATCATAATTGAGTGCTCATGCCTTGTTTCAATATTTCTTGGTTAAGCAATGATCTTTACTTGTTTACATATGTCTTTTTAGGAAAACTAGTTTCTTTCCCTTTTTTTCAAAGTAAGTCTCCTTTTGGGGGGGGGGGGGGGGGGGGGGGGGGGTTTCTTTGTAATATTGTGAAAGGGATTTTGTTTTGTTTTGTTTTTTCGTTGCAATATTGTATAGGGAAATTTCACTCTAATATTTACCCATGATAATAGCATTCTTATTTTTAGGCACTAGATGAAATTTAGTTTGGAGTCTGGGATTTAGAGGTGGGCTGAGCCACTGCTGAAGCTACCACACTTGAAAATTACTTTTTTTTTTGCTGCCTTATTTTGTCATTCCATTGCTTATTCTATGCTCTGTGTTTAGAATGAGTCAAATTTGACCTTTGGTGGTCATGGCCTCATAGCCTGGAGTAAGTAGTTCACAATTTTGCTGACCTCATTTGGTCATTTTTAGAGTGATCGTGTGTGATTACATAGTTTGTTCGTTAGGGAAGTGTACAACTCAAAAGAGTGGTAACTCTTACCTTCTTCTTGCGTATGCTGCTAGACTTTCAGTTCAGTTGAGGCCAACCATTGCAGTGTGTCTTTGTCTAGTTCTCGTAACCCATCTTCATCTCTTGGTGGCTGGTGGATGTGGCATTCTTCCATGATGTGGTCAACTGTCTGCTCTGGTTCACTGCACACACAGGCAGCACTGTCCACCAGACCCCAGCTCTTCATAGAGTCATTGAAGCGGCCCAGGCCAGTCCTCATTGGTTTAGGGTTGTCTGCTGTTTGTGGGGGAGATCTTCGCCTGTATCATGTCTCAGGCTTGGTGGTGCTATGCCAGACAGGATTGGCAACTGGTTGACTGGTGTGGACTTCAAGCATCCAGAGATTATACATGTAGTACTATTGAGGGTCGAGTCCAGTTTCTTTGTGTGACAGCTTCTACTCCAGATGGGTGCACAGTACTCTGCAGCAAAAAAGACCAGCACTTGGGTTGAGATGCACAGTGTTTTCACTGCCACTCCCCACGTTGTGCCAGCTAGACTTCTGATGAGGGCCATGTGGGATATTACTTTGCCTTTACTTTCTCCAGGTGTTGTCGATATATCCCTAGCCCTAGCATTTGGTCCAGCTTCACACCAAGGTAGGTTGGGGCTGCTTGGAACTCTAGGTGCTTGTTTTTCAGCAGAACATCGAGCTCACGAGTGGCTTCCCTGTTATTAAGATGGAAAATCGTTGACACAGTCTTGCTTGTGCTTAGCTTCAGCCTCCAGTGGTCCAGATATGATGAAAGAATGGACATGTCATGCGTAAGCCCTGCTTCTATTTCTTTCCAGGTTCATCTACTGAGGAGAATGGCAATGTCATCAGCATAAATGTACTTGCTCACTAAAGTTGTTGGCAGATCGTATGCATACATGTTGAAGAGCATGGGAGCTAAGACCGAACCTTGAGGGATGCCATTCTTCAACATTCTTACTCTACTCGTCTGTCCACTTCCGGTCGAAAGGGTGAAGCTACAATTGGTTAGAAGCTCCATGATGAAGTGTATCATGTGCTTGTCTGGGATGGTTTGTAGTAGCTTGAGGTGAAGGCCTTGATGTCAGACGGTGTCGTATGCTGCAGTGAGGTCCATAAGAATGACACCTGCCTTTTCTCCTACCTGGTAGGTGTCTTCGATATTTTGTGTTAGAAGTGTAACTTGGTCTGCTGTTGACCTGCCATGATGAAAACCAGCTTGTTCTTTGGGAAACTGTGGGTCAATTACTGTCACAAGTCGTGTGTGTATCAGGCGCTCCAGGATCTTGAATGGTACACACAACAGGGCAATTGGTTTATATGATTTTAGGTCATCATTTGGTTTTATTTGGCTTTGGTAGGGCTATGACCAATGCTCGATGCCACTTCTTTGGAATGCTGCATCTGCGAAGGCATGAGGAGAAGAAAGAACATAGCCACTTGGATGTTTTATTGCCTTGTTTCACGAACTCAGGGTGTATATTATCGCTTCCTGGTGCCTTTCCTGCCTTGAGCTTTAATGGCATTTTCTAGCTCCTTGTTGGTGAAATTGCTGGAAAGGTCTTGGTCAGCGGATTGAACTCTGATCAGCTGCTGTGTTTTACGCAGGATGGAGCAGGCGAAGACCTTATCTGCATGCTGGAACTGGCCGTTGTTAAGTAGCTGAGTCACTATACTGTTTGCTGTTATGGGACATTTAGTTGGTTTTCTTGCCCTTCCTGTCATTATATTGTCTGCCATGCCCGACAACTTGAGTGGGTGAAATCAATGGATTCTACCATTTCTGTCCAGCACTTCCTGCATTGTTCATTCAGCCTATCGAGAAGGTTTGTTGCTGTAATGGTAGCCTCTTCCTTCATCGTGGCTTCTGTGTGTGCGCATAGTAGTTCTTGGCACTCTTCATCCTGGCACGGCAGGTATTTCTTCCTCACTCCACATGGTATGTGTTCTTTTGCTGAATTCAAGAGGACTTTGCAGTAAGCAGCATTGGATGCATCCAGATCTTCCGAGTCTGGCGATGGTAGTGTGTTGGCTGCAGTATTGGTTGCCTCTTTGTATCTACCCCAGTCTACTTTCCAGAAATTCCATCTTTTCACTGGCTTCGCTTCGTTCGGATGTATCAGTGATGGCACGGTGATCAGCAATGGGTGGTGGTGCGAGCGCGTAAATCAGTCCAAGATCCATCTTTCCAGCAGCGGGTCATAGCAGTTTGTCTTTGCGAAGGCCAGATCAGTATTGGTGTAGCTGTCCCATCTGGCAAGGTAGAAGCTTGATGGTTCTTTTTCAGGTCATATAAGAGAACTGTGTCTGCTGATGAAGCCCATTCTGTAAGTGTGTCACCATCTTGGTTTGAGTGACTGTACCCCCACTCAGTATGTTGGCAGTTGAAATTGCCAATGAAGATGGTTGGTCTGGGAGGTCAGGCAATGATGTTAGCTCAAGTTTTGATGATGGAGGCTTGTATACATTCATGATGTTTGTCTCTTTTACCCTGGTGACCATCCATTCTAACTCTTCTCCAACAGTGAACTGGGATGCAATGGACCAAACGAGATCAGACTTCACGGAAGTGGCGAGGCCATGATGCTTGCTCTTTGTATGACCACCCAGTGCATACCCTGGTAACTTAAGGGTGGTCGGGTTCTCACAGTGTCTCTTGTAGTAGGACTGCTGCTGCCTTGTTGGTAGTGGCAATTTGTTCAATGATGTTGAGCTTGGCAGTGGCTAGGCCCTCAACGTTGAGCTGCAGAATCACAAGACCTAGGCTTACGGCTGTCGAAGTGGCTGCCTGTCCTGAGAAGGATGCATTGCTTGGCTTCAGTCTGCAAGTCTCTTGATTCATTTGAGTCTGTTTAGTCTTCATAGTCTTTTGGCGCTGTGATGACATTAGTTTCCCAGTTTATTAGCCCTACTATTTACAGGGAAGGCCAAACATGAAGGCTGTCATCTTAACTCTTGCCTTAGGCATGAATAAAAGTGCTGATTGGAGAGGGTCTATTCAGTGGACACACAGTATCAAATACAAAATTTGCCACAAGCTCTTCTACAAGTACTTTCTCGGCTACCTCAAACCAATTTGAGGACTAAACTTCCTAAGTATCCTACATCACTTTTTTTTTCCTGCATGCACACACATGAGAAAAACAAAACAAGCTTTCGCTAAAGCTGCTTGTAAAAGGCATCTGTCATTGCAATAAAATGTAATGTATTAGAATTAATGACAAAATATCTGGTAGAATTAGGATATATGATAATCAATCACAGGTTTTCAATAACAATTTCAAGAATCAGAAGTCACAGCAGTCAGGTAATCCTCAGTCAAACAAGCACTCAGCTAACTAATCAATTGATCAATGTCTGAAATTTGGTACTACTTGTGCATGCATTTATGATTAACAAATACAATACTTAAAAGGTTTAGATTAGCATAGTCTCACTTGCCAGACCCTCTGTCTGAACACTCCAGCAGAGTAGAGACTAGGCTTAGTGGTGGGTTTAGCATACAGTTTCATGTGCATACTCAGCAATTGGAATGAACTACCTTAATATTTTTTAAGCTCATGAATAAAACCATGATTTAATAGTTCAGATTGGGTGCCTGGGTGTAGTTTTTTCAATGGGTGTGGTTTAATGACATGAACATCTCAAAGAAATGACCAAGTTCAATGAAATTTGGCATGTGGTCACCACATGACTGGGAGGATGTAGCCACACTCATTGCAACTTGTTTTCAATGCCAAAAGTGAATGTTACTATCACAGAAGTGATTATTAATTGTATCATGTTGTTTGATTAATGAGATTATAGTGTCAGGACATTTTTGTTTTTTTTTTAAATCGTGTGTGATTTGACTATCATTTTGCAAAAATCCCACCAAAAATGCATTTAGAATCCACAGTTGCTCAAATCTGAAGACAATTATGGGGTGAATTTTGGGGTGAATTTTGGGGTGAATTTTGGGGTGAATTTTGGGGTGAATTTTGGGGTGAATTTTGGGGTGACTTCAATTGAAATTACTTACTGAAGTTAAGCACTGTTAGGCCTGCTTGGTATTTGGATGGGTGATCACCTCACAGTTGCTCAAATCTGCAGACAATTTTGGGGCAAAACCCTCTTTTTTGTTCAAATAAACACTGTTAGGCCTGCTCAGTACTTGGATGGGTGACCATCCAGGGACAGCAGATCTTGTAGGTGGTTTCCCTTTTTTTCCTTATTTTCCTCCTCATCCTCTGCTCTCTCCTCTTACTTTACCACAAAGGGTGTAATTTGACATGCTAAATTTGAAATCTCAACTCCTCACAAATTTACGTCTACTCTTGATTTTTGATTTTGCTAGTGCACATAAATATTTATAATAGTAATTTTAATGATACTTGTTTATTGATTTGATAATATATGTAAGACAAATACGGTAATAGTCTTATAATCAATGAATCAAGAAATATCAATGTGGGGGTGGCAACAGTATAATGGATCTGGAATGTGGGTGTACATTCTTGCTTCATACCACCTCTTCCTTACATCCCTGTATCTGACCTGCCCAATATCAGATACTACTATACAGCTATAAATTTACCATTTGTTAGTGATGACCCTTACCACTTTACCAGTCCGGTTTCACTGAATCAAAAACCATTTAGCTGACTGAATCAAAAACCGTTTAGCTAATTGTTGGCAATTATTGGAATAAACAGTGAGAGTCTTCTGATACTAAATTATTATGAGAGTGCCTATGACAAATGATTGAATTATGCTTTAAGTGGGGAGGGAGACAGGAAATTTAGAATTTGTTGTGCTTTTTTTGAGAATAAGCCCCCCCCAAAAAAAAATTAAATAAAAAAAATATATTAAAAAAAATACACTGCATGACAACAATAAACCCCAAAACAAATGAAATTAAAGGAACTATTTTAGTGATGGTTCATCAATTTCTAATTGATATTACAAATCCAAGATAGAAAGAGTCTTTAGGAATGCATATGTTGAGTGATACAAAAGTGATGGCTAATAAAACGATTACAAAGATGTGGAAAATACAGGTGTAGTTTATATACAGTATTTTATGTATATATTGATAAGCAGTATAATAAATCATTTTCTAACTTAAAATCCTGGAATACACAAAGTTTACATACAAATAGCATAAACATCAAATCATTCATACATATATGGTTTGATCCTCCATGATTAGCTACACTACAACTCTAGTTACTGCAGAATTTGTGGTCAAGGCAGTAGTGGTGAGGGTTTTTTTTAAAGAGCTAATAGCTAGAACAAACATTTAGTCCCATTTGATACACAATGAGTAAGTGAAGATTGTATCCTGCATACCAAATTAAAGAACATACCTTTTGAAGATTACATGATAGAAACCAGCTTTTAAAATAATATTTAGTTATTCATGAACCGGTAGCTTGCACATTAATTATTGAAATTAGTAAATTATCTGTTAGCATAAAGGTTATGCCAAATTTCCAACAAATTTGTCTTTGGTCACACGTTTAAATGTATAACATGTAGCTACCACTGTCAACAATAGGCTGATCTACAATGCTAAAGAAATGTGCAGGCTGAGAGAAATGCCATAATTGGGAAATATCATATTTACCTCGTTGGACAGCAGGAAATTAGATCCTGTCATCCGGTCAACTGAGACTTAGAGGTGTCCAACCGAGGGACCCAGCAAAACAGTCTCTATCATATTACATATCCGTTTTGTGTAACTGTGTGAACGTAGAGATGCTCAAATCCAAGCACCAAGCAGGTGCTAGCGGCCCCAGCAAAGATTGGAGCACCACAGGAACTTTCTTGAGAAAACCTGTAGGAGGTTGGCTACACGAAGACAACGAGTTCTTGAGCGGACTCTCAATTAACTACACCGTACAGGTAGGTCGCTGCTAGCTAGTCCAGCCAGTCGGGTCTAGTTGCTATATGTAGAACAGGCCTTTAGTTGGATGGGGTGGTGAGGTTGATTTTTGGTAAGGTTGATTCTTGGTAAGGTTGATTCTTGGTTATGATTGGCTACTATTCTTTGCTATTATCCTAGAAGAATGATACCAATCATGAATATAACTGGATGTTTGCAATCTTAAATTATCTCCTTTTGTTCCTATATTGCTTGACAAAGAAATAATAAAATCAGACTAAATTGTCACAATATAAGTCAAATTTACAGCCCTATTCTTTTATCTCCTCTCTACTCTCACCAACTTCTTTTCCCACATGTGATCTCCAGTACTTGGGCTCTGTCCTTGTGAACACATCCATGAGGACACTGGAATTCAACACTCGTATTCAAGTCACCAAGTGAGTGGAGTACTTATATGAGCTCTTTCTCATTCATAAACACCTGGTAGTGGTAAAATCTGTTTGTTGTTTACTTGGCAGTGGTGTTGCCATGGTGGAGAGCCACCCAGGCAAGGTGTTGACCAACTAAATATGTGTTGTGGGACTGTTTGGAAGTTATAAATGATAAGCTTACTGTAAAAGATGATTTATGTGCATGTTCAGCATAAAATCTGATGACTTGTGGATGAAGGGGAGACGACAAATGTTCATAATTAACATGCAAATCTTGTAATGCCACAGCCAAGGTCTACCTCCAATGTTTACCCACCTGTCTTGATTAGCTTTCTAATTTCCTTCCTTCCTCCTTCCCCATTTATGCTTTCTCATTTTCTCTAGTTGTGTTTCAAGAGGGAACATTGTCCAATCCCAGCAACCTTGCAATGCAGCATGCACTGACAATGCCAGCATATGCTATTCTGATCCACTCAGTGGTTGATGCTGAAACACATTGTAAACTCTAGTGTATCTATGGACAGATTTTATATAGATGGATAGATAAGTAGGTAGGTAGATAGATAGAAAGATAGGGAAATAGATAGGAAGGTAGGTAGGTGGGTGGGTGGGTGGGGTGTTTGCATTCTTGCATTATCTCCTTGTGTTCCTGTAATGCTTGACAAAGAAATAATAAAATTAAACTAAGTTGTCATAATATAAGTTAAACTTACTGACCTACCTCTTCCCCTCTTCCATTTCCTTTATCTCCTCTCCACTCTCCCCAATTCTTCTCCCCACTGGTGTGTGCACTTGGTTGTGAAGAAAACTTCAGGTGCATCTATGTTGTTTTTTTTCAGTCCCAAGTTCTAAACTGAAGTGTAATGAAATAACAATAGATACTATCATGATTAAATACTAACAAATAAATAATTAAACTAAAAAAAATTAATAAATTTAAAAAAATAATAAATTAAATGTACAATGACGATGATGATGTACAAGTTCTTCACCACTATGGAGGGATTTCAGACAATACCCTAACATGAGTACCTGCATGGTGTCTACCAAAGACTAGATCAGCGTAATTTTTAAACAGCTGCAGATATTTCCCTTGCAGCAGTTTGGAGCATCCTTGCTCAGTTTTAGAGTGATGCTAAACTTTATGGATAAACAAACATGTGTCTCTTTAGTTCCTCACACCAAATTTATTAGATTTGTTTTCATTTGGACCAGTACAACAAAAGAAAAGAAGAAAAGGAAGTGGTTGTGGAATGTCCTTGTGAGGAATAATTGTTCATATGTTGTTTTTGATCATGATCAACATGTCACAATTAACACCTTTATATGTGATCCTTTTGATTTTCTATGGCTGGTTTACAGGGAAGCCATACTGAGGCTGGCTGAAAGGGCAGGAACTGTGGCCATGGGCAAGAGGAGAAAAGTGAGTTTGGACTAATTGAATGGCTTCTTCAGTTGTGGAACTTACTCTACTACAAACACATGCCCACAATGTCTGGTAGTTTCATGAACTGCACAATGAATAATAGTTAGCCCCAGTGCCCTGATGTTCACTTTATCTCCAACAGTACACCAATTTAGAGCAATTAAGTGTCATTTCCTTGATGAGGTTATGAGTCTAAGAGATGAAAACCAATTGTATAGACTCCTCAAAATTCTATTGAAGTTGCTGCATGACATGACATGCAGCTGCCAACTGAATGTGTCCTACAATGTATTAGACACGTTGATGTTTATGCATGTGGCAGATTCACCAATATGTAGGAACGCCTTGATCCTCCACAAGCTTACTAAGCAAACTTTGATTGGAGCAGCTGGTGAAAGCAGCTGCCTCCAAGTGGGTACAAATCTGCTTCATATAGCCACTTATAAAGAAATTGTGTTCAAAATAAAGATAAAAGAACCATCAATGGCCAATGGTGAATAGCCTGAATAAGGCTGCTCTCTGTATGTCCCTTTCAGTTTTTAGACAGACTTCATAGTTGAAGACCTTATAGGTCATAGGTTATTCCATATTAGTAACATTTCCCTGATACTCATCAGGTTAGTTGGTTTCTGTATTCCATAAGAGTATTGTGTAAACTACTTGCAGTTATCTGTTCTGTAATTGAGTTTCATGTTGTGTTTACCTGTAGACTCCAAAACAAGTGGACAAATTGCTTGGAGGTATGTTTACATGTTCAGCACATACACGCCATAGCCGGTCGTGGGTGGTGGAATAGGTTGTGTGCAAGGACCCACATCTAGGGAAGACAGTCTGAGTATGGGGGGGAAGGGAAGGAGGAAGGAGGAAGTTAGGATGGCCACACCTCTTTGTCTTTAAGGAGCAATGTTTGTTTGTATTGTGTATCCATTTTCATCCAATGCATAAGCAGGTTATCCAATGGGCTCACATATGTTAGTGCAGTTTAAACAAGACTGGAAATTTCCAGCCAAAAACCCACTTGCTTATGACTTAATGTTGTCTTAATGTTGACTTAATGTTGACTTTGGTTATGCAATGCTGGTAACTTCGCCTTGCCAGACATTGGTGGCTGTAGCTCAAGCGGTTTTCAAGGATATAGCGCACTAACCATAGATGGACAGTTCATGTATTATATATAGATGTTAACTTTGACTTTCAAATCCACTGAATTCCCACTAGGGGGAGGGTGAAGGGGAGGGGTATTGGGAGAGGAATTGAAAGGGGGGAAATTAAAGGGGAAACAACAGCGACCATAACCAGGAATCAAACCAGAGACCTTTCTATTGGAAAGAGGAAGTTTGACCAGCCCAACAATAACAAAGTAACTTTAAGACTCTGCGAGCAACGTGTAAGAAAAAAGGTTGCCTCAAATATTTTTCTGAACTGCACATGCAGACAGGTTCATGTGATTATTGATGGTAGAGATACTAGCAAGAGCTGGGAGCTTGGCCAGTAGAAAAAAGAGCAGCTGTTTGTGATGGGGATAGACTTTACTGGTCTGTAGGGAAGCATTAGATGAAGAGACAAGAGGACTCACACAGACTGTGATATGTTCACACAACACTATTTGTTTTTGAGTATTTAAGAATGAATTTGATGATTAGTTGTTCACATGAGAGCTAACTCTAACTGTGAGGCCCTTGTACCGCCATGATAAAGGCAGTAAAGGGACTTCATATCTTAAATGCTACCAGTTATAAGACTCTATATGATAGCTCCTTTCTTTCTTAGTCCCTGTGTATGGCTAGTAGATGCAAGGTTTCTATTCTAGAGTGTTAATCAAAGGACCTTCACTTGGTTTGAGCTTCTATATCATCTCTACATCAAAATGGTTGGATTGACTTGGTACACCAATATTTTGAGATCTTACTAGAAGCAACTCTGTAAATATTTTGCTTCTCTCTGTGGAATTCCTCAGTGTGGGGCATGTGGAAAAGTGCCTTAGATAGCCAACTAATTGGCCGTGTGAATATCGCATGCTTGTGTGAATGTCTGTGTGCTAATGTCCGTGTGCTAATGACTGTAAAACATGAGATTGGTACTTATGTATTGGTTCCCTGTAATACATACTACCAAGATGACTCAGTAAGCCACATTCCATCAGTTGCCATGGTTTCATCATTGATAGAAGGGGTTTTCGGACATATATATATATATATATATATATATATATATATATATATATATATATATATATATTTTTTTTTTTTTTTTTTTTTTTTTTAAAGAAGGAAATAGACACCCATATTCATATCAAGCTGGTGGAATAAATGCCTAATGTAACACTCACTCTTATGGCTCTCACAGAAGCCACTAAAATTGGTTTGAATATCCAAATCTGAATTAACAATTTATGAAATACTGCAGACCTTTTCCTCTTCCTTTTGTGCATTTTCTGTCACTTGTTTGTGCTTGCTGCTGCTGCAACAGAGCGGGAGTACCTATAATGGGCGTGTGATGTCTGTGGGTGGCAGTTGATGGGAGTGAAGCCGATAAGTCTCGTGTTCTGATCACAGCGGAGTTGATTTCACCTTAAGGTCTGATTCATGCACGTGTGAAGTCATGAATATAATGCGAAAGGAAAACAAACAAATAAACATACTCCCTATAAGTGAGTAGCATTTGGTTTGGTTCCTGTAATTTGAGCTTATGTAGAGGCTGTTAGAACGGATACTTACTCAGATCTCATTTGAACTAGTAATTGCTACTGGATCTTGTTTCCCATATGGGATGGTCTGTATCTATTGCGTGTCTCTTGCTCCCGCAGACTGAAGTGGCAATTTGAGTGTTCCACATTATACTGCTTTCACATGGCTGACTGTTTAAACTTCTCCAAATGTGGTTCCCAAACAACACAGAAGATGTGTTGTTAGGGGAGGGGCTAGGACTGGTAGAGCCCCTCCTCTCCATCCTCAGCTGCCAGCATGTTTTTGTGCATGTATTAGGTAGAATATCATTTGAGATGTAGAGCTTCATTTATGAAATATTTATGAAGTCACCATCAGTCCAGGTCCACCATTCCAATCATATGGTGTCACCTGTCAGTATTCCTTTATGGGTAGGGAGGTAGGTGGGGCCAGATGGAAGGAGTTGTACTTTAAACCCCAACTCGTCACACACTAGTAAGGTAATTCTTACAACCACTTGTTTCTCTCTCTCTCTCTCACTTGTTGGATTATAGCTGTGTGCTTATGTTATGGAATGAGAGACTGTATAGGAACATAACCACATAGGCATGTTGTGCCTGGATATGATATGAGTTGACCACACCCACTAATGTTGTAGGTATGGATGCAAGGTGGGCAGGTGAGGTGAACCTCTCTGTCAGTGTGGACAATCTCAACATCAGCGATGAAGTGGGAGGCATGGTGAGGTAGTGTGTGTGTGTGTGTGTGTGTGTGTGTGTGTGTGTGTGTGTGTGTGTGTGCACGCGCGCCTTCTTAGACACAACATACAAACACATTCAGTGGATGTTCATTTTTATTTGTCAGGTCTTGAATAAATGTTGTTTTTTGTTAAGTCGTGGTTTTTTTAATCAGTTGCCATGGTGAGATAGGTGAGAATATGGTGCAGGTGATGTTGTATGGTTTGTGGTACAGAGTTGAGGGCTTAATGAAGTGGTTGTGGCTGGGGCGTAATTATTTAGTTTCTGTCCATGAAAGGAATTGTTAATTTGAAGATGGCATGTCACACTAATTGAGGAGAAGGGGAAGGGTGGTTTTCATTTCATACTATCTCCAAGAAATTTATATTCAATAGTTTTTCTTTCTTTTTTTCTTTTTGAAATTTGAGTTGAGCTGCTTTGATCACCAAAACTGTCACTAAAGCTATTATAAAATCCAGTGGCTAAATTACAATCAAGTTGGTTAGTATTTCGTAAACATCTTTGAGCACATGCTCCCGGAAACATGGTTGGTGAAAGACATGCTTGGCTGGTTATATGACTGCCCTTCCTTTAAAGGATTGGATAGTTGGTTTACTGAAGAACCAGTTTCTTGGCAGTAATGATGGGCCCCACCCCCCACCAGAGTGCATGGGGTGGAGTCAAGTAATGATGTATTACTCCTTGTTGTCCCCCCTCCCCCCTTTTTTTCTTGTATGTGCAGGTTATTTTGAATCATTCGCTACCTTCCATATCTTTTGCCAGTGGAGGAGATGGGGTGAGTGTTTGTTTTCACTGTCATTCATTGCACACTGACTATCACATCATCTCACAGAATTGTTGTTTCAATACACTTAAATAACTGACAACAATTATATAGTTCACTTTCAGTGTTAATAACAAGCAACAAACACTCGGGTTCCTAGTTTATTGTCTATTGAATAAGTGTACATGTATTGGTTGTACAGGAAAATAATTTACATGTACATGTAGTGATAAACAACATGTACATGATAGCAGTTGCATATATGATATGTGTGCATGCACTTTTTCCACTTGTTTTATGTTCCCCCTAAATGACTTCTCCCCTCCCTTCACTTCCTGTACTATGCCCCTCCCTTCACTTCCTCTACTATGTCCCTCCCTTCACTTCCTCTACTATGCCCCTCCCTTCCCATTACTTCCTCTACTATGCCCCTCTCTTCCCATTACTTCCTCTACTATGCCCCTCTCTTCCCATTACTTCCTCTACTATGCCCCTCTCTTCCCATTACTTCCTCTACTATGCCCCTCTCTTCCCATTACTTCCTCTACTATGCCCCTCTCTTCCCATTACTTCCTCTACTATGCCCCTCTCTTCCCATTACTTCCTCTACTATGCCCCTCCCTTCCCATTACTTCCTCTACTATGCCCCTCTCTTCCCATTACTTCCTCTACTATGCCCCTCCCCCCCCCACTTCCCCCTCTTACTTCCCCGTCTCCTCCCACTCATGGCAGGCCACAGCGGACTATGTTGGCTATGTGGCCAAAGACCCGGTCCATGGCAGAGGTAACTAACGTCGTATAACATGTACCATGTGATTCCTTGACCCTAGTGGTGTTAATCTTGTATGTGCCTATTTTGTGACATGTTATGGTCAACCCCTTCATTGGAAAGGATAGGGGGGGGGGGGGGGGGAGAGTGGGGATTCTAGCCAGCATTCACAGGGAAAAGGTGGATGGAAGGGAGGGGGGGATTTATCTGTGCTATGCTTCTGAAAGTGTGGTTGTGTTGGGAATTCTGCCTTTATGCTAAGTGGTTAGTGAGTGCTCATGTGTGTTTGGAATTCATGCGGTGTGTAGTTGTGTATGCACATGAAAGAGTGCTGAGTAATGAGGGGGTAGGTGTGGTTTGGAGCATGCATCATCGGTCCCAGTTTATACATGGATGGTATAGAGTTCAGAGTTCAAATACTGTAATCCTGATTTCACAGGAAACCTCCCAGACACATGCCATGTGTAAACCAATCATGTCAGCCTCATTCATGATTTCCATGTTTCTATGTAGAAATGTGGAAATACTGTTTAAACTCAGAATAGTGCTATCCATGGAAGAACTAGGACTTGGCAACAACTCCAGTAGACATATATATTGTTGCATGGTCATGAGCATGGCTGATATCTCTTGGCCTGTTTGTTTGTAAGCTAACAATGGATACATCCATAGCATGCTGAAGGTGGTAAGCTGGTGTTACACCATTTCATATCTCCTTTGTTGTCTTCCAAACAAACTCGAGAACAACTGCAGGTGATGCAAAGATAGTAGTTCCCCTGCAAACATTCATCACATCTGAAATCATATTCATAGCAATTGTTACAATTTTACTACAATTAGTAAGTATCTGCCATGACTTCTACTAGGTTGGAAAGAACATGTCAACACCTCATTGAGTATCATTTTACCTCATTTGTCATGCCTAACTCAATGTGTTCATTCAAGTAGACAAACTTAGGGAACTGTCCTGGTCGGCTGGTTCTTAGGTATGACAGTAATAACTTCTGTGCTAGACTAGAGTGGAATGGCCAGGTGTGCTAGTTACTCCAGCAATATTCACGGCTGTATCTAAACATTCCAATGTCTACCAATCCTAGACATTATGTTGCAAACTTTGTGCTCCTCAAGCCCATGCAATTTTAAGTTTCCATAAATGGTGGTTAGCAGAAGCAATTTTCATTTAAGTTTTATTTTCCTCCATTGCTGTGCAGAGCTGCCACTGCTTGTATGTCCGCTTGTATGTCCATGCCATGAGCAGCTACAACATGCAGGACATGTTGTTTGGTCTACTAGTAGCTATGTCTGTCATTATTGTGTGGCAGTGTTTGTAAATGTGGATTTCCAATGTTGCCAAATATCAAGTCTGTTGGGAATCACAAACAATAACGATAATGGCAATAACAATTGTATGAGTATGGAATTGAATTCACGCCCAGGGGCAGCCGGACTGACAGACACACTGAGATTAAATTATTGTAAAGTGGGAAATACACACACTAGAAATAAATTTGTCCTATTTTTAACAGCTAACAGGACTTTTATCTGGGGGGGGGGGGGGGGATGGGAGAAGGATCTTCCTCCCTCCCTTCAATGCTGTTGGGTCATGTGTGTCAGGACAGGTAATGCTGTATGGCCAAGTGAACTTTTAAATTTTTTATCAGTTTGTATACATGACAAACCAACCTTAATAACCCAGGGATTGTGAATGTGCTATACTCTGATGGTGAGTATAGAGCCATTGTTGGTGGGTTAGTAACTCCAACATGGCTCTGAATAAGATCTGAGAAAGCTGTTTAAGAAGTGGGCTGATTAGGACTCAACTGAATGTGACAGCACAGACAAGCATTCTAAACTGACATAGTCTGTGATTGTTCCTCAGTTTGCTTAACATCATATTCTGCAAGTGAGCTATCCACTTCTATGTCACCAACGAACTGAAGTAGACCTAGTTATATGAACAGAAGTTGACTTGTAGACCTGAGTATAAGAAAGCTCACTGGTGGGTTAGGTATGATGAGCAGCCTGGTGGCAAAAGCATGTTTTGTTCTGTGTGTGAGAAGTGGGCTGACATATCAAAGGGAAATCATGGCACCCAATGTGGATCAAGGCTTCCTTCAAGACTTGGTAAATGGCTTATAAAATATTGCGCTAGCATGAAAACTCTCTAAGTCACCAAAATGCCAATATTATATGTTGCCTCTAAAATTTGTGTTAACACACACAAACACATAGGGCTATGTTTGAGAACACTCTGTATTCCTCCCGTCCAAAATATCCTAGATCCCTGGCTATGGTTACAAAAACAAACAAAACAACAACTACTGCAGTACGAGTGGAAATTAAGCTTGTGCCTTTTTTGTGTGTGTGTGTCGTGAGTCAGAGTTTGACCACTCAATCTGTATTTGTGTGTGTTGCTGTTGTTGTTGTTTTTAACAGTATCTTTCTGTACCATGCATGTACGAATGCTCTCATTGCTAAAAATTAACTCTAGTCAAAATTCACTGTAGTTAAATTATTTCAAATTAACTATAGTCAAAATTAACTAGTCATATTACCTGTAATCCAATTTTACTCTAGTTAAAATTAACTAGTTTAAATTTACTGTAGTCAAAAAATAATTACCATAGTCAAAATAACTCTAGTCAAAATCAACTGTGATTAAATATCATCAATCTCGCTAAATAAAGTCATGTTTGTGCATGCAAGTGTGTTTGTTTTATTTGTTGATAATGTTATAGCCTTGGGCTAGTAGCCATACAGCAATAAACAGCTCATTTAGACCTCGAGCCTTCAGCTAAGCTGTACCCCCTCCCTATATGTGTCTGCACCTGAACTCATAAATTATCTCAGTGCCAAAAGAGTGGGCATCTTTTAATTCTCCTGCACTAATCCATGCAGTTGAGTCTAGTAATGGAATAGCAAGTCCATATGTGTGTGTGCGTGTGTACATATATTGTCTATATATTTGCATCTATTGTGTATACAGTGCCATGAGCAGTGTGTGTTTGTGTGTCTGTCTGGCTTTTGTTTTGGTCTTTCTATATGGCACATTCCCGATCAAATTTAATATAAAATTTTGCCTGATACTAGGCAATGGCCAGGAGCAGGTTGCGATGCTGCAACTCTCTCTCTATCCTCTTCCCAAAGTTAGGCACTATCCCAAAATGCCCTGGACTTGACCTGTTTTACCTTATATGGATGTTAAGAAACCTATAAAAAAAACATATTGTACATATCATGTAGAAAGACCTTAATCAGTTGGTTGTGTTTTAGAACATTCCCTGTTATTCAGCTAATTGACGTCTACAAGGTTCCCTCGGGTGTATAGAGGACTGTAGTCTTGTCTGTTGGAAGGATGTTCTCTGGGTCAGCTCAACTGGTAACTAACCAACAAAGTCAACCAGGATACTTTAAATTAAACCACACACTCATTTACTGCTGCTAATAAAATATAAACATGATTCTGTTTTATCATTACATGCCATAATTGTATGCTAAATTGGTATCGACTATTGTCATTATTCAGTTAGTGCACACCAAGCAGTGCAGCTGGAGCTGTTCAACAAATACTAGCACATGTTTGGTCCTTCTTGAGGTTTGCAGTTCATGTTATAATACCACAACGCTCACCAACATCCACCAGTAGTTGTCCCTTTGGCTGGCTGAAATAGATGCAATGACCACAGAATGTAGACAGAATTGTGGATAGCTGCAAAATATATTGTTAAAACAAATAGAATGCTTCACCAAGTGGCATGCTTGTGTGTGTCTGAGCGTGTGAGTATGTAACAACAATTTGGTTCCTTGTAGCATCAAATTAGTGTATGACTTTATTAATTTGACATGAGGGCAGCAACTATATAGGAACAGTAACTATATAGGGGCAAACACTATATAAGGAAAGATATGGAGAACTAGCTTTTGGCGGAGTTGCATGCTCCTCTCTGCCTCCATTGTTTGTGTTCAGTGAGATGACAACCCTTACCTCTGTCTGTCTGTCTGTAGCCTGCCACGTGTTTTCCTGTCCCCAGAGTTCTCAGTTTGTGCTGGCTACCATCGGGCAAGCTTTCGAGCTCCGCTACAAGATGTACCTCAGTGGATCGGTCGCACAGCCTAATAGACGGAGGTATAAGTCCATGCATGCATCATGTGACCTGTCTTTGTACCAGCTGCAGAGTAATTGAGCAGGCAGTCATGTATGCATGCACAGACTGTGAGGTCCAGGTGTTCTGTCCATGGTGGACCCTTGGGTGTCTATAAGGTTCTCTCTATTGGGTGTTTGCCACTAGTCTCTGTCTCCATTAGGGCTCTCTCTGTGGGGCTGCCTTATCTCTCTGTGGGGCTGCCTTATCTCTCTGTGGGGCTGCTTTATCTCTCTGTGGGGCTGCCTTATCTCTCTGTGGGGCTCTCCAGTTGCTCTATGTTCATGAGACTCTGTATGTTTAGATAATATTATTGTGCTACATAAGTTCAGACTTCTAAGTTAGCCTTCTAAACTCCACCCACTGTATTGATATTGGCTGTCCAAGGGCCAATCAAGTTTAGTGTGGAAACAGGTCAACTTTCCTGCATATTATTTCTATTGTGTGGATGGTCAACAAATGTCCTCCTCCTGTGGGTTTTAAGTTGGAACATACATGTATATACTAGACGTTGAGCTCTCTCTCTTCCTTTGTGCACACTCGGCAGTGACGACACGTGGGACACACAGAACAGAGTGGTGCAGTCAGAGCTGTGGGTGGGTGGGCCACATCGGGTCCTCGCTGACGTCCACACCCACACAGAGGAACAGAGCATAACTGAGATCAGCTCCAGTGCACCCACCAATGGAATCTACTCCGACGCCCAAGGGGGCACCCCTCCCACCCTCCCTGAGGTAAGACAGCACTATGTAGTTTGAAATGTGACTACACTGAATAATGTAATGAATATCCTGGTGGGTGGTGTATATGTCTGTCTTTCCTCACTGAGCTAGCGAGCTAACCTTAAAGGCTGGTGGTATGTTTGGTATTTGGCAGGCATTAACTTAAGTAAGATAATAGAGCAGCTTTTTTTTTTTTTTTTTTTTTTTTTTTTTTTTGTTGCTGTACTAAATTATTAATCGTCTAATAATATGAGTGGTTGCCAAAATTGTTTGTTTGTTTACTTTTTTACGGTTAATAATGGTTGTGAAAAAAATTAAAATCTATATTTAGGGTTCAATACACAGGTATTCAGGACCTGTAAAAAAAACTTTCCATTAATAGCTTGAACTACCACAAACTCTTTATCCTTGAGAAGAAAAAATTGTTTTTATGCATCCAAAAAGTACACTGCAGCTGTGTTTGTGTGTGTGTATATGCTCACGAATATTAATTGTTCCTTAAAATGGCTAAAATTATTATTCTGCAATAATGCCAGCTTTAGTGCATTATGTGGTTTTCTGGCTGGCTGGCTGGCTGGCTGGCTCCTGTGAACTCAGAAGTAGATGATGTTTGTTTGCCAGTCTATCTTCCACTTCCTTTGCCATGTTTGTTCCTCAACTGTGTCATGCTGGGATGGTGGCACACCGAAGGCATTGTGGGCATACAGCACACTCATGGCTAAAGTCTTCTCTACTGGGCATGTGGAATATGGCCTACAGTTCGTAGAGCAAGTTTACTCTTAGAACATCTGACTGCAAATATGCACTACCAACAAGCTCACTAAAGGCCCATCCACACTGCACAAAGATAGAGAAACTTGATGCTCCCAATTTGAGTCGCTTAAATCTAACATGTTTTCAACTGTTAAGAAGTAACCACACTTCCCATTATGCCAGCTGCTTCCTGGGGGAATGTCCCTGACTTAACACTTGGTGAGACTTTGTCTGCTCCCAAGTCCAACCACTCACTATTCTCTACTATGACTACGTCCTTCTCTAATACGCCAAGCCTTACTGAGCGTGTGCATCTTACCTGAATTGTATTTTGTCGTTGTTGTTGCTGTTGTTCACTAGCCAAGCCAACCCCTCCAGTGACTTGTGCTGAAATTGTCGCAGCAGTTGTAGTAATGGCTGACAATGATGTTTTGTGAAGGACTACAGATGATATCAGTGGGGAGTAGTGCAGACAAGACGTAACTAACTAACCAAAAGGTGGCATTAACAAGTGAAATAGATCCCTAGTTCTATACTGGCTGAGTGGTGTGAGCCCTCCAATAATGTAGTTGGCCCACACCTCCTGGCTAAACCAGGGCATTGTAGTTGGTCATACCAACATTGGCCTGGAGCCTGAAGGCCCATAGAGGTTACTCTGATTGACTGACTGAGAGGAGAGGCTCGATTATTGACCAAGGCATGATGAACAGCCAGCTGTTGCACTACACATGCACCTGAGCAAGGGGCTACAGGGGGAAAAGGTGAGATTTTTTATTGAGTATGTGGCATTCGTGTTTATCAAACCATCTAACCTGTGAGGACAATATGGATTCTCTGATGTGTTAGTGCAATATTTTCCTGTGCAGCACATGTCCCCCACTCCCGCCCTCCCTCTCTTGCTCTGGATAAGCATGTGCAGTCTCTGCTTCTGTGCCGACATCTCACACATGCTCATTGTGCACTGACAGCAGCTGCTGCAGTCCTTTGTAATTGGTCATCCTGTTGTCAATGAACCAACAGTGCAGTAATGCTTAGTCAGCACCTTTAGCATCATTGAGACTGTGGAGTGCATTGCTGTGAGCAGCCAACCTCTGTGGTGTGCCATTACTGATGAGCACACAACACACACACACACACACACACACACACACACACACACACACACACACACACACACACACACACACACACACACAAACACACACACACACACACACACACACACTGGATAATTTGGGGAGCAAAGTGTGTGCATAGCTTCCCAGACATTCCTCCATTATGCCTTTGATGGTGTGGCATCTCCAGGGAGGAAGGGAGGATGGGGTGGGGGGGGGGGGGGGGGGGGGGGGGGTCTGTCTACACGAGTTCTTACTAATCTGCTACATGCCCTGTGGCAGGAAGGGAGTGGTTGATCCATGACCAATAGGAAGTGCTGCATCAGCACTACATGACAGTGCTGAATGTGCATCAGCAAGTGTGGCATGACTCGTTAACTTGGTACCTGTCACAAGAATGTTAAATAACGATTTTTTTTAAAATAATTAATGAGATAAAAGTATTATAAATTATTTTTAAAGTTCGTCAATTCCTCTGATAAGTTCCTGATATCAGCATTGCATTCCCACGTTGCCGTTATGTACTATCATAGCAATCCTCTGAAGGAGATGTTGTGAGAATTGAGAGTGTCTGTGGTTACCCTTGCTCAGGTTTAGTGGGACCAGGAGACTGCCCACTAGAGGGGGACCTTGGGAACAGCCAGAGGGATGACAATAGGACGATGGTATGGGAGATGCTGTAAACGTAATCACATGATACTCATCAACTGCAGTATGTCAACATTGCTGTTGGACACACATTGTAATGTGCAGGGGGTGCAGTCTCCCAGCACTACCAATATGTTGCCAGCATAGAAACATGTGACGAAAGAGTAGGCAGTCTTAATGGCTGCAATGTCTGTTTACAGCTTCGTTTTTTTCTGCATTGCTAATCAAGATTACAATATTTTATTGGCAACATTAGAAGGGGGAAAAAAGCCATTAAAACTGGAATGATGATAATCTATCTTAGTTAGAACTTGGCGATCAGTTTTCTAATTTATCCTTAATAGTAGCTTGGCAAGTGAGCATTTGATAGTAGTGCTATCTTATACTGAGAGATGGCTCAGAGCTGTACCATCAGTGTATGGTTTAGTGAGTGTGATGCCTTGACTCTCTTGAGAGCTCAAGGAAGAGAGGAACCTAGCCTCAGTGATACCAATGTGACAGTACCCCCTCCCTGTATTAGACAGACCGAGGTTTTAAAATGGCAACCAGAGGAGATTAAAATTCAAAGCTTTTTACCTCAGCTAAAAGTCACAACTGTGTTTATTTTAGCTGCACATACGTAGCGATTTTATTTGCTACACATTCCAAGAGACTGTAAGAATGGCTTTGAATTCTGTGGTGTGATGTTAGAAAGAGTGAGAAAAACAGCGTGGTACTTTACTCCAAGGATTATCCATCTCTCTGTTCCTTTCTCCCCTACCTTAGTACTGTGTGGGTCATTGTTTTAATACCAAAAGACTGCAAATTTTGGTATAATGTTCATGGCCTTAAGCTGACTTATCAATTGACTGAAAATATATAGAGAAATGGAAATTGGTAGTGTCACCATTGAGAGGACAATATAAGTCTGGTATTGGGGCGGGTCTGTTACAGAACTTTTGAAGAAGAGGTGCTATAAAAGGTTTGCTATCAATATCTGTGTTGTGTTAAAATTCAAAATCTCTTTCAGTTGAAACTCATCTTTGCTATCTACCTCAGTCCTATTGATGCAAATAATACAGAAAGTACTGTTTGTCATTCCCATAAATAATGGAGACAACTTTAAACATGAATAAAGAATAAAAAGGTTCATTTTAAATCAAATTGGATTAATTTGTTCATGAATACACAGGAAACACAACCACAGTCATGTGGACCACAGTTCAGACACAACAATCATTGTGTTGATTTCATTGAAGTACAGAGACAGGCAAATCTGATTTATATTGGTAAAGGTTTAGAACACTTTTTGGTGTCGTAATACAATGTTGTTTTCCTTACTCTTTTGTTTGTCGATCCTTTGTAGTTCTTTGTTTTAACTGAAACCTTACCCACTCTCTCATGTACTTACATTCCTGGCAAACCAATTGGCTGGTGAATATCTCCACTGGCCATTGTCAATACTGCAAATGTACACTTCAATGGGAAAGGAGTGTTTATTAACTCTTACGAGTGAAACCAGAAATGGAGTTACCTTGAAGTGGAATCTCGACTCTGACCCACTCATTGTAGTGAGGCAATGGTCAATGTGGTGCTCAATGGTTCAAGGGTCACAATCACTGATCAAAGGTTAGCAGCTGCACTGTTGTTGACAGTTGAAACCGGTCAAAATCATAACAGTCAACTATCAAAGCCAATCACTCTTTCTCTCTGTGTTTGTGTTGTCTCTGAGAAACTGTCAATGTTGCTTAAGGAAAGAGAATGTCCATTGCTGGGGCAGAGAGCAAAGAAGCGTTAAAGACTAAGAGGCTCAAGAGTGCCAATTTCACATTAGTTTATTTGAAGCCAGTGCATTGGCAGTGTGGTGTGGAGCAGTTGCACTAGAGAGAACTCTGGCCAACCAACACCTGTCAATTTAAGCCAAAGTGTCAGCATCATTAGTGCAGCTGTTAAAAACATACAATCCTGAAGTTTACACTGTTTGCTTGAGGTCTGTAATAATAATGACCTTTACCAAACAGCTGAGCAAGTTGCTTCATTCTTTGTCATTGTACATCGCTGAACTACTCTGTAATGTCCCCCAGTTAATCAGCACATGCTGGACTGGACGCATCCATACACTCACTGTGCACACTCACACTAGTTGGTGGCACTGGATATCTTGGCTCTGGATAAACTTCCCCCCTTCCCCCCCCCCCCCCCCCCCCAAAAAAAGTGTATTGCACACATGTTTCAATATTATATGATCAATGTAGGTGATGGATTCTAAAGTTTACCAACAACTCAATTATAACATCTCCCTCTCTCTTCCTTCTCTTTCTCTGGCTTCAGGAGTGGACTGAATCCCATCCAGGTAATAGACGCACACCGTCAATACCAGGGGCCATGGGGCTGCCTCGCCTGGGAAATCCGTATGACACCATGGAAGGCAGCATGCCCAAAAGAGGTGTGGATCAAACTCTGGTCCCTAGAGAGGATGAGTTGTCCGGTACTTACGAGGAAATAGGTGAGATATTGTTGTCAAACTTAATATTTAGCATGAAATCGAATGCAATATTACTTGGTCTGTATCATGTACTTTATTATGGGAATGTGGTGCAGTGCATGTTCAAACAGATTAAGAGTGTATTCATAGCTTTCCTACTATACTTAAATTGTGGCAAGGACCTTTGTATGGAGGGGTTCACCTTGAAATAAGTAGCTAGATACTAGTTCAGATTCTCTGTGTATTCATGTATTTATCAATCAGCCGTTTTTTTTGTAAAACACCTCGGCAAACCACACACTACTGTGTGTAGAGGTGCACTCCAATTACTCTCCTCATTGAGACTTCCACTGAAGGTCAAGTGATAGATTTTAAAAAACAGCAACTATATGTGCGATTAGAAATATATTAACTCTATTGTATGCATAATTATGTACTGTGTTTGTGTCTTTAAAAGTATGTCTAAAATGGAAAATACACCTACCAGGATCATGATGTGTGTGATTCTTGAGCATGCAAACATGTGACCGGTATACTGCACGTGTGCAATGAACTGGTTATGTTTATGACCCTATGTCAGGGGGAAAGGGTGAACATTGTATTTTATTAGGCCATGCTTACTGTTGGTGGATGTGGCATAATCATCAAAGGCTGGATGGACACACAACGCAGTGGCATCATAATAGCTTACTTGCTAGGGTTTGTTGTGGGTGTGTGTCAGAGGGTTTAATAATTGGCTTACATCATAGGAGTATAAAATGAGTGTTGATCCTTGATGCAGTTTGAGAAAAAGTGAACTTTAACCCTGTCCATTCATATTCCTTGTCAGTCTACACAGGTGGGCGGGGAATGTCATTGTGGGTGTAGGAATTGTGGAGTCATGAAGACGTGGTAGCTAATGGACCTCACAGAATCTGTAATAACTGGTTTACAATATTTAATACATCATGTGTGGGTGGAGAAGTGCTTGTGTTTGGAACTCTTTTGCACCAGGATTTGGTCAAGGATGGCACACTTTCTGCCACCCCACACTTGTCCAATTCTTATATCCCTATCGTCCTGTGTTTGCCTTTGTGTAACCTTTGGACTCTGTGGTATTGCAATGAATAATTTGCGATGCATTATGTGGTATTATGCAATATCTAAACACCATATGTGACACGCTCTCCTAACTTTACCTATGGAGATTGTCATGGCCCATTACAATTTAGTTATCTCCCTCCCCTAATAGATAGCCTTTATAGTGGATATGTTTCAAGTTTATATAAATGTGGTGCATATGTTGTCTAGATCAACCGAATGCCAACAACTACCAAGTCACAAACAATGATGTCGTGACGATCGTGCCCAGGAGGAAGCGGGAACAAGACACAGGAGTGCGGGAGTACTCGGACACATTCATCTCCATCCGGCAGTCCACAGTGAGTGACTTTGTGGATGAGATAGACCTAACTCCCGCCCCTCCGTCACATGACTATTCCAATGTGGATATGACAGAAAAGGAACTTGCCAGCAAGAACAGCACTAGATCACCAAAGAAACAGAGACCTACAAAACCAATTCCAAACAGACCAAAACCTGGCAGTACAAGGATTTCACCAACGCAGACGAATGGTTCCTTTTCTCCTCCTCTCCCTCCTCTCCCTCCTCTTCCTTCAACTCCTCCTTCCATGCAGAAACACAAAAGGAATGACTCTCCAATCCACAGCAGACAAGGTGATGGTCAATCAGCAGCGAACTCTTTCCAGGTTCCCAAGCCCCCAGCTCGATCAACTGTTGGATCCCCCAGCCACCCTAAGCGGCCCAGCCGAGATGGCATCAAAGCAATGATCGCCCCCAAAGTCCCTACTCCTTATGATATCCCTTACCAACTAAAAACTAAGCCCATACCACCCACTAAGAAGAAACCAACCATAGTCCTGTCCAAGACCAAGGCAGGGGCATATGATGAAACCAGCGAGGTGATGGTGCCCAAGAAAGAAAAGCCAAAGAAGCCATCAAGGGAGGGCATCTTGGTGGCAGAGAATGGGAATGCTGAAGGAGACGACCCTCTTTATGATCTTCCGGAGGAGAATGTATACAACACAGCTGAAGCAGTGTATGACGAGAAAGGATGCAATATAGCAGAAGGGACTGGCTCCTCTCCAAAGTTTGACGATGGGATTTACATGTCCAGTGGCAATGGAGGAGGAGGAGGAGGAGGTATTGGCAGCCAAGGTGAGAGACTGACTGTCTGACTGGTCCCAAGTGCCTGAGTGCTATATTTATGGTTGTCACTGCCTTTCCTAATGCTTGTCTTGAGGCCAGTTCACAGTATGGCACTCAGACACAATGCAACCCTCACTGGAATTGACTTTTTTTCTATTCCAAATATTTTTAGAAGCAATGTGGAATTTGTATTGTGCCCTGCCTGCATCATTTTGTGAACCAACCTTTACCAACACGTAATGTTGGCATTTACTGTGTTTGCCTAAAACCCTATGTAATAGGGATTTTCTTTTAATTTTGCCTTTACCTAATATTTTGCCTTCACCTAATAATTTGTCTTTACCTAATATTTTGCCTTTACCTAATATCTTACCTGTACCTTATATTTTATCTCTGCCTATGCATACTTGTTGCCATAATACAACTTCCATCTTAGCCTAACTTTACTGAATAACTGCTTTGATTTTATTCCAACATTTACCAGATCAAAGTGCCACAATTATTCTTGGCAATGATCGATCAATCCATATTTAGAACCTGTGGCATGTGATCTCCACATGATTTTGTTTGCACGACTCTGCAAGGCATTGTCTTAACATTGACAATCTATATCCTCACACACACACACACACACACACACACACACACACACACACACACACACACACACACACACACACACACACACACACTACCTTAGCTCCTACCAACCAAGCTCCTACCAACCAAGCTCCTACCAACCAAGCTCCTACCAACCAAGCTCCTACCAATCCCTTGCCTAAAGCTGTTCACCCACTCTCCCAGCAGAAGTACTACCACGGTGCTCTCAGTCGAGTGGAGGCTGAAGGGTTGCTCATATCTGATGGTGAATTCCTGGTCCGTGAGAGCAGCAAGAAGCCAGGGCAGTATGTGCTGACTGGTATGGCCGATGGCAAGGCACAGCATTTGCTGTTAATGGACAAACAGGGAAAGGTACGACTACCAACATTATTACACACAGTTGAGCAGCACTTTGAAATGGCCAACATGTTTTTCTTCTCTCTCTCTCTCCATCCTTTTTTTTTTTTCATCTCTCCCTGTCTTCCTCCTCCACCCCACCTGAGTTCATATTATCTCATCTAATACTCAATTAGCACTTCCTTTGCAGACAAAACAATGTCTTGGACTGTTTTATTGCAACAGAATCATTTACTATGTGCCTTTATAATAAAATTGATTTTTATTATTTTTTCTTCTTTCATTTTGTCCCACCCCCTCTTCTATTTGACACACTATCTTCATGCTGCACATAGTTACAACACATCAGAAAACTTAAAGATGAATGAATAAAGTGAGGTGAACAGATTATGTGCCTAGGATGGAAACATATAGCACATGAATTAAAGTTTCAATTCCCACCCACCCCCCCCCCCCCCTCTCTCTCTCTCACCCCAACACATCACATGTGCATTGTAAGCTACTCCAGCAATGTTAGTCATTTAAGTGGTGTGTATAAGTCACTATGTGCATGTGGTGCTGATGGTGCCAATGCAGGTGAAGTCTAAGGACCGAGAGTTTGAGGGAGTGCAGGATCTCATCAAGTACTTTGTGGAGTCAAGACTTCCTCTTGTCATTGGCAACTCACAAGTATTCCTCAAGAGACCAGTGGTGAACAGTTTTCTTGCCACGTAAAACACCATGATTTCATTGTTGTTGATGTTGTCTGATTAATCAACTTGTTTGTTGTTTTTTTTTTAATTCCATTTTTCTGCACATGTTCAATATTAATTCAAAAGTTTGTCTCTGGAATGGCCTGTATAATAAATTAACTATTGAGATTATACAATGCAGTGGACCTTGTGGTTGTGTTAAGTGGCAGCTGTCTGTATGTTGTGGCAGCTGTCTGTAAGTTGTTACTGCTGCTTGCTTCAACAGGACCAGCTGTAACTCAAAAAACTAACTTTTTAGATAAATCAAGAATTATCTATTCATAATGTGTGAAGAATTACTCTCTAGTTAGTTCTTAGAAAACCATCTTCCCATTTCAGTAACACTTTTATAGCACTCACCACATCTTTCTTCCCCCCCCCCCCCCCCCCCCCCCCCCAAAAAGTCATTTTTTAAGCACATGGGCAACTTTTGAGCATGAAACCATCCCTATGGGGGGGGTAGGGACATAATTTGGAACTTGTGAGCATTTGCAGTTGAATCTCACTTTTAATCTTCAGGTCCTCCTTTAAATAACTTAGTTACAATTGTAGAATAACAGGCATAGTGTGAATGGAGAATCAATGAGTTCAGATATTAGTTTTATTTAAGTCTGATATAGTTTCTGTTCCAGACATCTTCAAGTTTTATTTATTAGACAATTTCTGTGGAGACTCAATGATTATCTTCATTAGTAATGATTAACTCATTTCTCCCAAGTATGTTTTAATCAGCTACAGTGGAACCTCCCTAAATAGACTCTGAAATAGGGAAAACCTCTGTACAGCAGACCTTCCAAACTCCAAACTGTGTACAAAAAGCTGGGGCAGCTTCCAATAAATCCACTGAAAATGGACCTCTCAAAAGGAACAAAACTACACCCCAGCCTTTTGTGCATGAAATTGAAAAACAAAAGTAAAGAATAAAGATAGACACGCTAAATGAGGCTCGTGGAAGATTGTCCAAAAGTTCTTTTTACATCTCCATGTAGGATTTAGTCCCTAGACTTGGGTACATTGTTTCCAGGCAAGAACAAGCAATTCTGTTCATAATTTTGCAGCAGAATCCCTTGTCTCTGTGCAAAAACAAGAGTAATTGTTTATATATATATTTTTTTAAAAACAACAGAGGCCATACCAGTGGAATCTCGAAACAGGGCACAAATGCTCAGTTAGCTAATAAGTTCCTAATTCTTCATTCATAATCAGTCTTTGTTGCTTTCCCCCCTTTTCACTCTGGTAAAAGGAAATAATCCTTGTATATATATCCCCCATGAAGTAGTAAGTTGATCCAATTAGCTGTAGTAACACGAGAGATTACTACAATAGATATTTAGTGGTTGATTTTGGGCATACCTATGATGCAGGACAACTCTCTACAAAGGATAGATAAGTGGGTCCCCGTGTCGTCCACCATTCAAATGTTCCACTGTATACATTTTAAATTATATATTCTGGGAGGGAAACATGCTTTGATCTACCCTCACCAGACCCCAAGGCTTTTAAAACTCACTACCGGTTTTAACCTTTACTTGAGTGTCAGCCTCCCCTGCCCCCAGCCCTTGGAAATCCTTTACCTTACAAATTAACCTGTCAAACTGCTGGGCCTATGCATCACAACCAGCTCAACTTGACATGGACTCAGGAACCAATCCAATTGGACTGTTTTAGAGTGACTATAAATTTGGGGGGAGGGGGAACAAACAAAATTGTATCTATTAAATAGGCTAAATTTTTTAAATTTAAAAATCACCCAGTAAAAAATTTCAATTATTCATCATAATCAGAGTCATTGCAGTGTTAAGACAAACTTTCAACACAGAAATAGTTTCGTGGGATGAAATGGTTCCTCTGTTGGATCAAAATTTTGTCCAAAATAAGGTGCATTCATGTCAGCACTATATACCAGGAAAGTTTACACATAAAATGAAGCATTCGACACATCTATAGTAAAATCTATACCCAAGCCTTTTGACTACTAATGGTTTTTAATCAGCATACATAGAACATTTTGCTTCAAGAGTTATATACAGTACATATTCATTCCTCTTCAAACACCCCCCCCCCCCCTCACCCCTCCCCTATCTGCTCCCTTTTTTGTGAATTAAAGTTTCCTTCTTCACAGTACCCATAAAATTTGATTAATTAAGTTAAAAAAAAATTTTTTTTTGTTAGTTTGTTTTTCCATCACATTCATGCACAATGAACAACAGTGCAGTTATATTATAATACCTGTTTGATATATATGATAATTTATGGAATACATTTGACTGTCTTCTTTTTTTTTTCTTTTTTTTTTTCTTTTTAGTTTTTAGGGTGAGGTAGAAGTCGTGGAGCTTTAGATGCCCTAGAGGAAAAAGCGGAATAACTCGTCTCAAATTCATCCTCCGAATCAAATTCCATAGCATCATAAAAAGCTTGTTTCTCAGGCAAAGGACTACTGCGTGCCACCATATCCCCAACCTTCTTCCTCTTTCCTTTCCCAAGAACAGGTCGTAGCAGTTCCCCTCTCTTGTTTTGGAAGTAAACAGAACTCCTCCTATCACCAGAAGTGGACCCAATCCTGGAGTTCCTAGAACTAGACACCTTGCCAATCTCCTGGGCGTACTCCTGTGTGATCTTCAGGAACTCTTCCCCCTCAAACTTGTTCCACCGTAGCTTTGTATAACCTTCCACACCCAAGAGCTCCTCCTTGGATGTGGGGAGGAGTTTCATCATATTCTGCAAGGAAGCATTAGATACCACATACTCAGGATTCTTTATTTTGTATTTGCCAGCCACACTAAGCCTGAGGCTACACAATGCCTTGTAGCACTCCGCCTTCAGTCTGTCTTCTCTGGTGTCTGAAGACGCTGTGGCTGATTTGGACGCAGAAGCCGATCCTTTCCGTCCCTTCACTTTAAGTATAATTCCCTTGATCCTCCCTCCCAGTACATCCTTGGCTTTAGAGCCGGTGTGGAGGTAGCATATCACGTTGCTGTGAACACCAATGGTCACGCTCTCTGACAAGATGTCCTCCATCACCAACATGTGTAGCAGTCTCTCCAGGTCGTGCTTGGTCTTCTTGCAGCCCTTGTTGTAGAGGGGGAGGGTGGGCATAATACTACTGGAAAACTTGCTAGGCATGGAGCCCTTCATGGCATCCAAGTATTGGTTCAGCGTGAACTGTCCTTTCTTGACCATCTGGATGCTTTCAACAATCACTCGCACCAATTCTGTCACATCGTCCGATATAAAAGGGATCTGTGATTGGCAGTTGTCACAAGGAGTACTTCCATTCTTGCATAAACTAGCATCAAAACTCTCCGCAAAATATTGCAGGAGTTGTACTCGTCTACAGTCTGTCTCATTCTCACAATATTGGACCATGCGGAAAAGATTATCCATGTGAACTTTCTCCTGCTCATACTTCTGCTTCTCTGCCTTGATCATCCAGCGCAGTCTAGACATGTCCGAGTAGTTGTAGAAGAGGATGCACTGTGCTGGGGCGGCATCCCTCCCCGCCCGCCCGGCCTCCTGGTAGTAACCCTCCACTGACTTTGGCAGGGAGTGGTGGATCACAAACCTGACGTCAGGCTTGTCGATGCCCATGCCGAAGGCTATGGTGGCACACACCACCTTGCACTTGTCTTCCTGCAGCCACCTCTGCTGCACCATGGACCTGTCATCGTTGGAGAGTCCAGCGTGATAACACAGAGCGGCTATGTTGCCCTTGCAAAGCTCTCCTGCCATCAACTCACAATCTCTCCTGCAGTGAAATGAGGAGCATAAAGAAGATCAAAGTTTAAAAACAAAACAAAACAAAAAAAAACAACTTTGATTTGATTACTGGAGTTTACCAGGTGAGTTGATAAACACAATATATCTCAATGTGGTTAGATCACACAGCTTGAGGTAATCATGATCATTTTGAAATTATTTATTAATGGTTGCTATGGAATACCTGGACAAACAGTACACGATGCCAGATTGCTCAGGGAAGGAGTTGGAGATAAGCACCACTATATCTTGCATCCCTTTCTTTGGTTTCTTCGGAACCACTTTATATGTCAAATTGATCCTGTTGAAACTCTGTGTGAACCTGCCAAACAGTGTCAGATATATAACCAACCTACAAATGTCCATGTCCATATAGAGAAGTGAAGTGGCTTACTGGTATTTCTCACTCACACATACGCACATGCTATATTGACACTTAAATCAAGCACACATAGATGCACTCAATATCAACTTTTTGACCACACTCCTCCCACCATTCCACTTGAGACACTCACCACTTCCTGCCATGCTGGACAAACACCTACCACTTGCAGGTCTTGTCCATCTTCAGCTGGCAGAGAATGTCCGTGCGAACTCGTGGAGTGGCGGTGGCAGTGAGGGCCAGTGTGGGAACGCCAGGGAACTTCTGCCTCAGCTCACTCAACTTCTTGTAGTCCGGACGGAAGTCATGTCCCCACTGACTGATGCAGTGTGCTTCATCTATGACAAACCTGAGCAGCATCAGAAAGAGAATTATCCTAATAGGGAATTATTCTTAACAGTCTGTCATGTTTCATATAGGGGGAAGCCCTGCCCCCCCCCCCCCCCCCCCCCCAACCTAAAGTAAGATTACATGTAGGATGTAACAGTAGCTTAGACACAAAGAAGTTCTAGTCAGCTGGATGCCCAAAATACACCAAAAATCATATCAGAGCACCTATTTTCCTTTGGGGGCATTCCCCACAACCCCCCCCAAGAAATAACAACAACACCTGTATTGCAACCTGTTCCATCACAGTAATGCCAAGCAGGTTTGTTATTCTAAGTTCCTCTATCTGCCACCCTGCTGATGACACTAGTGATCTGAACAATAAGAACAAGAGGACCTTTTCACTTCCTCCATCCAAACTGAAAATTGAAGTATCCTATTCAACAGTGAGGTCATCCCCATTGATAATTGGTTGTTTTTTGTCGTATTTTGAATAAGCTTTCCCTTGCTCACCAGCTTCCATCACTGCAGCAGATCTTTAGACCAGCACTTAGCCCCAAATGTAACTGTTCTTCATCACTTCTACAAAATCAAAGGGCTCAGCCTCACACTTGATAGCTTAGGCAAGCTCACATTTCATGGGAAGGGCTCTTTGAAATATTTTACAGTATTTATAGTATTGATCGGTCATTTTATGACCTCATGTTGAGAAAACATATGCAATGAGGCCACCGATGCATTACATCCACTTGTGCAATGTAAATGTTGATATACACGCACCATAACAAGTGCTGATCTCACAATCACACAGCATGTAATGAGGATGGTGTGCTGGGGTTTCTGACTGACCTGGCCAGCTTCTGTCGATTGTGCAGAGCCTGCAATGTTGACACCAGTTTGTTGCTGGCACTGAGCTGCAACAAACATGCACACACACACATCAACCACACTAAATCACCAGATAATCATAAACGCACACCTCACTCTGTGAGACTTACCTTCTCTGGAGTGACATAGAGCATCTTTGTTACAGGGTCTCTCAGCGATAGTGAAGCATACACTTCACCCTCTTCAGATAGCGTGAGGTCACTAGAGAGATGCTTGGCAGGAATCTGTGACACAGACAACACACACACACACACACACACACACACACACACACACACACACACACACACACACACACACACACACACACACACACACACACACACCAGTGGAGAAAGAAAAATGTTAAAACAAGTCCACCATTCATTAACTGTGTGCGCACAACACCACAGAATCTGACTCCCCACCCCCAGACTGGTCAGCTTCAGGACTTGGTCTTGGATGAGTGAGCGCAGTGGGGAGACAACCACAGTGACTCCAGAGAGCATCAGGGCTGGAAGCTGGTAGCACAGACTCTTCCCACCGCCGGTCGGCATGAGTATGAAGCTATCCTTGCCCAGAATCACTGCATTCACTGCTTCCAGCTGGTTGAGACGGAACTTCTTCAACCCAAACACCTGAATAAATCATCAACAACAATTCCAACAGTGCCAGCCACTAAAGCTCAACGTCTTCCTCCTCTCATAACTTACCTGACTGAATATCTTGTACATCTCCCGTGTGTGCTGGTATTGACCTCTAAATTCTGAGGAATCATCCCTCGGTGCCTTATTTCCAGAAGATGTAAGAGAAAACTTTCCCATGAAGGAGCTGTCCTTTTGTGCAGCATTTCCAGATTTCAGGAATGGAGGCTTGAAGATCGATTGATTAGCAGGCGTAGATGAGTTACCAGCACAGCCAAATGAGAGAGTGGGCCTATTGGTGACGGGCGAGAGAGATGTGTACTGCTGTGGCAGAGATGGAGCTCCTTGGGTTTCACGATTATCAATTTCTTCAAGATCATCCAGAGACAATATCTCTTTGTTGTGCCAGCCAAACTCCTCAGCCTCAATTGCCAACAGAGCATCCTCGTCATCGTCTGCATATGTTTCCTCCCTCTCGTTCATTGCTTTCACTGATGATGCAGCTGCCATAAAGTTGTCACCCTGAGGGGTGTATGTAGGGACGCTGGAGCTACGTGAGGTATGGATGGGTGAGTAGCAGGAAGCCATACCAGTGGAGTGATCTGCCACGGAAGGGAATGAGAGGCCACCAGAGGAACTGTTCAGCAGGCATTTCCGCAGGTCCTCTTCCTTCAGCTGAAGTTTCTTCCTGTGTGCAAACACAAACAACCACAAAACATTGATGTGAACTAACCATGACCAGTAGTCCCTCTTTTATGAGACGCCTCCACTGGAAGACCACCTCTCTTGTAAGACAGATCTTTTGTCAGATTTAAGAGTGGTCTCTCAAAAGAGGGAACTACTGTAATAAAATCAACTATGATGATACGCTGGCAGTTGAGCTTTCTTTGTGGTTCAGTATTTTGTTACCAGGCACTTTCATGCAGCCATTCTTATTGAGAATAAACTGCTATCACTTATGGCATTGGAACTGGACTACAAACATGGGCTGTAGTTTCCTCGTGCTGCTATGCATACAAATCTTAAACTATTGAATACTGATGGTACTTTCACCTAAAAAAAATTTTTTTAAAACCCAATAAAAACCCACCTTATTGCCAGTTTCTTCTGCACATGCCCAGCAGAGTGCTTGAAAAGTAAAGTGATCTCGGAAGACGGAAAGTCAGACAAGATATCACACACATCATCCATCACAGACACCCTCTCTCTGCATATAGCGTCAATCTCTGATTGGATATCTCGTGCAGTGGGGGAAGAGTTGGGAGGAAGAGGTAAGTTAGGGTAGCAGTTAGCCAGACTAGACCCAGGAGTGTTCATCGGAAGGGAGCGGTCACTGCCCTCCAAGCTGGACAGGGAAGCATTACTTGATCTACTTGCAGATGGTTGAATGCTCCTGGGTGGTCAAAATAGGACAGGTTGAAACCCCCATGTCTAAAAAAGTTCTAGGGTCAAAAGTATAACACTAGGAGGTCAAAATTAGATTTACAAGGACATTCACTGAATCAACACAAAATGAATTGATGATAACTGTTGGGATGCACACCCGGGTGGTAATGTTCAATGTGTTGAGGTTAGTAGACAATAACTCTATGGAAACACTTACTACAGTTAGGGAGAAAGTGAGTTTACAATCGCTCTACTAGGAGAACGCTGACTCAATTATTACATTGGGTTGAGAAAAGTTTAACACAACTTTATGGAGACACACATTAGCTCAACAGAGACAGATACCAGATCAACATCACACTGAATTGAAACAAAATCCAAACTGGAATAAATGACATTGGGCTGTATACACACACCTTCATTTTCAGATTATGGAAATACATAAGTGTTCTTGCTGAGCTCTTACCAAGGTGCAGGGTTTGTTCTGGCTACCACAGGGGTAACAAAGGCCACTGGAGGTGCTGACTTTGATGGAGGAGCTGGTGAATGTTGTGGAGCTGGTGATGGTTGTGGTGCTTGTGATGATCGTGGAGCTGGTGATGGTTGTGGTGCTTGTAATGATCGTGGAGCAGGTGATGATAGTGGAGCTGGTGATGGCTGAGGAGCTGGTAATGCTTGTAGCCGCTCATTTCCACTGGAGACTCCTGAGTTTTCGACAGGAGAAGAGAGGAATGAAGCTGGCAATTTGTTCTTGTCATTGTTCAAGATAAGAGGCCCAACTTCGGCCTTAGTGAAGCGTTTGGGTGGAATGAAAATGGAAGAATGACCCACCTTCTTAAAACTGAATGACCTAATAGAAACAAGAACAGCTAGTTATATATCCACATTTTTCTTGAGACTGGACTATCTAGTAGACACTCACCCTGAAGTGACACGGCTTTCAGAGTTTACTATCTTGTTGTTCTTCGAGCTGTGCAGCGCTAGATGCTTATCCAGGTTATTCTTAGGTGCACCGCTCCACGCCATAGCATACACCAATCATCCCAAAGGGAAAGAATTGGTGAGTTAAAAAAAAACCCAAAAAAAAAAAACACTTTAACTTACGCGCCAAAGGCCCTGGGGCTGTAGACACTTTACCTGAATAAAATCAGTGTGGTAGTCCATGGTCTGCTAAACTTATAAACTTCTTATCTTCAGTACTCAACATATTTTTGGTTGAAAATTTTTATTGCATTTACTTTAACCATTCTTTACAACTTACAAGTAGGTACTAATGATGTCAACTTCCTAAAATACCAAAGTGAGCAGAGCAGTTCAGTCCAATCAGACTGCACATATCAAATTTTATCCCAATGAGCCAAATGTTACCCCAAATTTAATTGAGGTTTAGTATCATCATCAACATCATTATTGTTAGTATATTATTAATTTGTTATTATTTATTATCATCATTTCAAAATAGCTCATTTATACAACATTCAGTTATCAGTCAAGAGCCATGGACAACAAATTTTAAAAGCTCTTGGTATCATGGTTGTGACAGTATTATTTGATCACTTTAATTCCATGTTTTCACTTGCTCCATCCAGTATATATAAATGGGGTAATTTCAATATAAATTGTCAAGAAAACCACGAGTGCTGAAACATTCCATTAAAATGTTTTCATAATTATGTTTGCATCATGACACGCGCACGCATGCACACACACATACATACAAGCAAAGAAATACTTATGGCAACAAAAAAATAAAACAAACAAATAAATTAGACATGAGAATAATTGTATTCATGATATGTGATTGCAACCATAAACCACACACACTTTATATTGGAATTAAATTAAACATGAATGAATAACTATCTACATTGTAATTAGCACCCATTGACTGCCAAAATAATTGACTACTACAGGGAAGGAAGATAGCTGGTGGGCACAGCCACAGTCAGATGTCGATGGGCTGTGGCTGTGGTTTGCGGATGTGTCGCATGGCTCCACCAGGCTGAGTGGGCTTGAAGGGGGCACAGCTACCATAGGGCCGAGGAAGAGGGAGGTCCTCTTTCTCTGAGGGGATGTAGGCGTTGGGGCGTTGGTCTGCAGTGGTGATGGTGCCGTTGGCTAGTGAATGAGATCTCTCATCCCTTTCAAGCTATTAACAAAAAAAGGAAGATCATTAAACCATACAAATACACAACGCAAGTGGCAATATTGCCGTAGTCCATGACTGTAATACACATCACCAAACGAACTAACTCACAAACACCCACCCCATCAGTCTTTGAAATGAATGGGTACATGAATATAGTACACTAACTCTACAGGACAAGTGCCCACTAGACAGAAACTTGACTCCATATGTGCATATTCATAGAATGATGCTGAGTAATCCTTTCTTAACTAGCTAAATCAGTCAATTGGGCCTTGTCATTGGGGATCTCAAGCTCCCTAACCACCATGTTGTCCTTTTGTTGAGGGATGGCCAGCAAAAGCTAGGATCTCCTTGGCCAATATGTGAGAGAAGGTATCCCTAAGATGTAGAGAAGTTGGACGAGAGGCAACAACTATGAGGCTCCAGTTAGAAAACTAAGAAGATAAATGCTTCCTGAACCGGTCAGCAACCTATTTCCAGCTACTCCCATTACTGTTTGTAAGCCAAGCTCTACATGAAATAGGCAGATGCTAACTATTACATACAAAATGTATGATACTATACATGTAGAGGAAAACTGCATTATTTCACCTTCTCTTTTCCCTTTCTATCTGCTGCTCTCCATTGCTCAAGGAGCACCATTCTCTCCCACTCAGCATGCATCTGTGCATCAGGGACCTCCCCATTCTCCAGCCGCATGTTGGCCAGTTGTACTTTGGACTCCCACTCACTCACCTCCTGCACCAGATGCAAACACAGAGCCTGTATGGAGAAACAAAGAAGCTTCAGTTCGATACCTAATGTAGTGGTATTCAGCATGTACCTGTTGCATCGAGAGCTCAGAGACTAAAGCCATCATCTTCCTGGTAACCTCATTGATGCTCGACTGGTAATAATTGACCTTTTTGGCAACAGCCAAGGTAGAGGACCTGCGATCTTCAACAGTTTTCTTTGCTTGTCCTGTTAGTTTGGAAACCTGTTCAAGGAGAAGTTCTTTTTCAAGGAGCTGCATTTCACACCAAGAAAGCTGAACCTGCAACACCACATCAGGGAGGATGAAATGAATGAGTTCAGCTATTGGGAAAACCACTGCCACCTCTGTACCTCCATTTTATCTAGCTTCAAATCAAGATTATTACAGGTGGGGTCTTCCCCAGGGAGAAGACGGAGTCTGCTTGGGTTGCTGGAATCCTCCACTGCACTCTGTAAACCTCGCATCCTCTTATCACACAACTCAAGTTCTTTGGTGGCACTTTTCAGTTCCAACTCCAGCTTCTCCTTGTTCAGAAGTTTCTTTCGATCAACAAAGATTTCATTCTCAAGTTCCCTCAACTAAAAGATGTAGTATACATTTTAATTTGAAATAGGAACAATGGTAGCCTGCAGAATATCAAGGAAGTGAAAAAGAAAAAAAGAAAGAATAATGGAAAAAAAAAGGGAAAAAAAAAAGAAAGAAAAAAGTGAAGAAGTTTGTAGAGAATCTTAGAGAGAATTTATAATACTTTTTTTTTCAATGTGCACCTCCAGAGGAAAAAGTCAATCATAATCCATATTCCATCAGTGATCTAGTATACTCAGAAGGAAGTTCAACATGCTAACGATTCGACTTAATTTAACTTCAACAAAGAAAATAGAAAAAATAAGTGAAATATTCTCCCCTATGAAGCTTCCATACAGACTTCATGTCAACCTATCTCAAGTAGTTCAATGATGTGATCCAGTATGTCCTTATACATTTACATGCTCTATTCAACATTCCATCTCAGCTCACCTCCAAGTTCAACATCTTGATTTCCTCCTCACGGTCCTGTAAACAGATCCTAGCATTCCTGATGATATCCTCCTGTGCATTGGTCTTCTCGTAGAACACGCTCACTTCCTCATTCCTCTCAACTAGCTGCAAGCCTAAGTCATTACGATCCTGCACAGACTTCTGATACTGATTGCGAAGCTAGGGGGGAAAACCAAAACCAAAACCAAAACCAAAACCAAAGTAAAATTTAAATAGAGAATAAAAATAGAGTACATTGTAGAATTATATTGCTGTTGCTGTTCTATTTGTTGGTTAATATTGCTGCTATTGTATTGTAATTATTTTGCTGTCATTGTTTGTTGTTGTAATGAATGTTGATGTTGTCTTAATATTACTGCTATTGTATTGAATTATTTTTCTGCTGTTATTGTTAGAAGCTGTAAGGAATGTTGTTGTTGTAGTTGTTGCCACACTATGTCTACACACCCTGTTCATTTCTTCTTCAATGATGGTGAGATTGTGAACCAGCTGGTCCAATGTGGTCCGCTGCAGGTCCAGGTCCTCATGAAGCTCTGCCTGCTTCACTCTCACTTTGTTGACCTCCTGACGCTTGGCATCACGCTCTGCTACCTTATCAGCATGCGTCACAAAGCAATTCTGCAGAAGACTTAAAAAAATGAACAAAGTTATCATTCTTTATTACCATATGATTAAAGGTATGCTTATGTAAACTTAGAGCGTACTTGCTCTTTTCCATAGATGAGCTTAAGAAAATTTTCTTCTCATTAGCTAAAATTTTGTTCTTTTCTGTCAATTCTGTGTGGACCTGCCGTATGTAAAATAGCTGTGAGTCTTGCTTACTCTTCTCTGCTTTCACCACCTGAACATACATGCACAAACAAACAAACAAACAAACAAACATGAGTAGAAGAAAAATAATGTCCCATATAAACTGAATCACACTTACAGCACACGCCTGTATGAAGTCCTTAAGCTCCTTGTTTATTAGATAGATTCTCCTTTGATGATCACTAATGAGCATTTCTTTTATGAGTAGGTCGTCTCTTGCAGCATTTGACTCCTTCATGGCCCGGTAGAAAAGGAAAGTCTCATGGTCACGTTCTTTCACCTGCATCAGAAGAGAACATTTTCCATTTTGAGTGAAATTTATACTTTTAAAAATGTTAAGGTTTACAGCTTCCGATGACTAACTAATTGTAATTGAGGTATGAACGAATGATTTATGTGATGTTTATGTGATGTTTATGCAATGCTTCATAAGAAAGATTTGCTTGAAATGAATCGATAGCTAGCTCTTCAGCAAAAGTTTGTTGTCAGCAGGAACTACTATGCCTCTATGTTATGCTCTGCGCTGCTTCACTCTCTTCCCAGGATACACTGGAGACTAGACACACCCACCATTCACCATTAGCCATCACACCCACAGAATATATTATCACACATAAGTATAATAATGAAACAAAATATATTTAGGTGACTAGATTAGAATGTCATCAACCAGACAAGATAGTTGAAAACTCCACCAGCAATTATATTCACTCTTGGTAGTCAAAGTTACACATACATCCTAGTTTGGAGATGAATATGCAACAATTTTTAAAAAAAAAGAAGAGGAAACTCAATAGGCTTACCACAAAAGCACTTCACTACATGTGCACTATTTGTCACAGGGAAGCTCCTATGTTCACCTTATTGATTAAGTTCAATACTTTAGCCAAAATTACCAGTGGCCATTACAATAAACTAATTAAGGTGATGCTTAAAAAAAAGAAGTACTTTCAATTAACCAAAAATTAAAATAATTGGCTAAATCATGTGATAATGACATCTTCAGCTAAAATAGTTTGGTTTGTGGCTTCTCAGCACCTGCAATCCCATTCACTTCCATATCCATAAGATTCTAATTGAAAAGTCAGTGCCAGCGCTCTATTCCTGGTTAATACATTGCTATATGCACAGATATTTATCAACTCTTATCACAATTTACTATATTTCATTGCATGTGTATGTGGTAGCTGGAATCTCACTGTTTCCATGATATCTTTGTTGAGATTCTGTACTACAGTTTGTTGTTCCTTAGCTGTCTTCCTCATTCTTGCATCTTCTGCCAGCATGCCATCCAGTTGTACCTGCTCTGCTTCAGTCATCCCACCCTTGAACAAACAATAACAACAACAAAAGGAAGATTTCCAGTGACAACAGGCTAAACCCCCCCCCCCCCCCCCCCCCCCTCCCTGAGATTTTAATCTCACCTTCATTTTCATTCCTTTCCTCAGGGTGTTAACTTCCTTGGTGGCCTCTTCCTTGGAGACCACAAGCTTGTTATAGCATTGCAGCAGCTCTTTCTTCTCATCCCCCAAGCGGGACATATGTAAGCTAACCTATGATTATACAGCGCCATAACTCCATGATTACTGTATGATATTAACTTCTGAATACTATACAATATTGCAGCTTTAACTTATGCTCCTCCACCTTTTGCTTTGACTCCCTCTGAGTAGTAAGCTGCAGCTCAGCTTTCTTCAATGCTCTAGGAAAAGCAACATCACTTCAACACAAACAACAATAACAACATTCGTCCATACTTGAGTTCTCTGTCTTTTTCTTTAATCTTCATAGATTGTGCCATTAAGAGTGACTTGTACTCCATCTGGCGATGCTTTTGTCTTATCTCCATAGTGGCCTTGTCCTCCAGCAAACTTGCTTCTCTCTCCTTGATCAGTATAAGGTCCTTCATCCACCTCTCCAGACTCACCTCCTGTTCTATGTGCCAGTTCCTCTGCTCCTTCAGGTCCAGAGATATCAACCTGTAGTCTGCTGTCAGTGTGTCAAGCTGTTTATGAGCCTCAGACAGCTATAGAAGTGGAGTGTTGAGTGAGAGAGAAGGAGTAACTGAGCAGCTTGAGCTGCCACTGAGTGTATGACATAGAAGCATAAAGTCATACATACGTGTGAAGATAGCTCATTCAGGTGCTCATCCAGCGCTTTCATTTTGTCTGCTGTTTCACTGCACAGAGATAATGCACATGTGCACATATTCAAGCCTCATTTCCCACTATAAGTACGGAATGAGTTTACTAACTTGAGGCACCGCTTGCCGATTTCTATCTCCTTAGGAAAATTACGGCCATTGAGAAGGTTGACTAGATTTTCTTGTAAAACTTCCTTTTTTTTACACATTTCTTCCTACACATGTTAATTCAGTTGATAGTGCAGAAGTAATGAAAAGGAGGTGAGAAGGGAGGGGGTTAAAATAAGAGATAAGAAATTAGGTGGATGAATAGGTGCATGGCAAAGAGAAGGAGGAAGAGAAGGAAGAGGAGGAAGACAAAGATTGAAAAATGGGTGGAGTTAAGGAAAGGAAGGTCAGTGTAGTGGAACAGGGTGAGAAATAAGGCTATTCACCGTTTCTTGGTTGATGCCAGCTATCCTGACCGTCTTTTTGTCCAACTCATGTTGGTAACGTTGCACATCTTCAGAACGCTAGGAAAAGATGGACAAGCTAGCACATCAATGCAGCTGCAGAAAGTTGCCTATTATACCACACACACTCGCACTCTACCAGGGAGGATTCATCCTTCAGTTCAGCCACAGTGTTTTCCAGGTCCTTGATGTGCTGATCCAACTCTTCCCTCTTGGGCTGTCTAGCATATTCCTCCTCCAGCAAGACATGGTCGGACTCCAGTCTAGATGAGATCAACAGCAACAATATGAAACAGCAATGTGTGGAAGAGATGGGAGAAGTGGCACTTACTGAACCAACTCCTTCTCATATGTAATGAGGTTTGCGTTCAACAAATTCAGGTCATTCTGCTGTGTGAGGAGCTATCTCCCTCAGGAAAAGCCATTCCTTTGTCAAGAATCTTTTTCTGGTAGTTCAGCTGGTGCTCAAATGCCTTTACTTTGTCCAGGAGATTGGTTTCCAGTTGTGTTGAACTATCAAAGGAGAGGTTGTTTTTACTCTATCATCATATTTGGTCCATGCATTATAGGATGGAGATTTTACAAGTAAGTATAATATGTGGGCTAGTATAGAGATGATACCTTTCCAAGGCCTCCCTCAAGGTGGTGTACTTCCTCCTCAGTCTGGCTGCTCTCACCTTTCCAATGCCATTGCTGGCAACAAGCTGTGTGGATGCAGAGCAAATAGTCAAGAGCAATACATATATACATACATATATACATGGTTTCACTAAGCACACATGAAGTATTATAAATCACAATGATATGATTTAACAGTAAAATAACTGGAAAACATAATTGTTTTGAATACAGATGGTATGGGTGCAGGTTACTTGGAGGGTATCAAATCCTATGTTATATATCATTCATGGTCATTAATGTCACACTGATCTATATTTAACAAACAACAACAAAAAAATAACAATAAAAGAAGTTTAAAAGCTATTATCACAAGACTGCAGGATACTATATCCAAAGCGAATCACACCCACTGGGCCCAACAAACATACTTAAACGATCCCCAGGAGACACTAATACCCACTATATACCCAGGAGACACTAATACCCACTATATATAGGTTCGTGGGTTTAACTCCTAGGTCCAAGCATTTTCCCGAAGTACCATTTTTGGCATTTTTAGCCTTACACACCAAGAGGAAGAGGTGTGGCCAGGTAGGACCCAGCCCTTGTTACTCTCAAAGTCAAGTTGTGTATGAATACCAAATTTTATATCTGCAACTTCAAAGTTTGTCTGGCCAAAGTACCATTTTTGACTTTCTTTGGCCTAATGATTTACTTAAAATGTTATCCAGATAACACTGATTCTAAATAAATATTGGTTCATGTGTCTAACTCCCTAAGTCCGAGTGTTTTTCTAAAGTACCATTTTAGACATTTTTAGCCTTTTTGAATACAGGATGGGGTGTGGCTATATAGATATCCATAAAATGTCCCCCTGGCAGACACTGATTGAATGTAACTTGCTTATTCAGTTTTAGCCCTAGCCCTAGCCCTAGGAAAAGGGGGAAGAGAAAAGGGATAAATAAGGGAAAAAAGAGGTTGCCCAGCATTGAACTCAAGGACTTTTGAACCATAAGTATCATTTATGACACTCTTTTTTTTTTTTTGGCCTGCGATACCCACAGGAAAAGGTGTGGCCAGTTGGTTGGTCCATTGTTTCTCAAGTTTGAGCATGGACAGACACGCAAACGAATAGAACCAGCCTCAATATGGTAAGATTCTTTCTTTTTCTTTTTTTTTTAATTTAATTTTTATATTCTTATTAATTATTTTATATGGAGGGAGGGGAGTAACACATGCAATAAAGCTTGCTTATAAATTACTAGGGGAAAATCCACCCTATGGGCATTTTTGATGTACTTACAAAATTGTCTAAATTGCACTTGAATAATGGGGTGTGGACAAATGGAACATAGCCCAGGTTACTTTCACTTACTTGAATATCATATATCTCCTATATATATATATATATATATAAGGAGTTGTCTGTCTGTCTGTCTGTCTGTCTGTCTGTCTGTCTGTCTGTCTGTCTGTCTGTCTGTCTGTCTGTCTGTCTGTCTGTCTGTCTGTCTGTCTGTCTGTCTGTCTGTCTGTCTGTCTGTCTGTCTGTCTGTCTGTCTGTCTGTCTGTCTGTCTGTCTGTCTGTCTGTACCATCATTCTGGCCAAACCTGTAGGTGGATTTCTCTGAAATTTGGCATGATGATAGATTTTGACCCAACTTAAAACATGGGCTAAAAATTAGAGAAAATGGTTACCATGGTAATGAGAAATAGCCTTAATATGGTATTTGGCCAGAGAAACCCTTGGAGCTACAGATCTAAAACTATCTTAGGTATGCATATACAACTTCACTCTGGGAGTAACATGGGCTGGGTTCCACTTGGCCACACCTCTTCCTTTCCCTGTGTAAGGCAAAAAAAAGAAGCCAAAAGTGGTATTTCAGCAACAAAAAAACCCAAGGGAGTAAGACCCATGAACTCATATATATTTGGAATCGATGTAATCTGTGGAATGTTTTAAGTTCATGTATACGAGCACACCCATTTCTGTTTTTATGTCAGGCAAAAAAAAAAAAGAGAAAAAAATGGTAATTTGACCAGACAAACCCTTGGAGGAACAGACTTCATAAATGGTATGCATATACTACTTGACATTTAGAGTAACACGAACGGAATCCCTCCTGGTTACACCTCTTTTCATTGGTGTGTAGAGAAAAAAAGTGCCAAAAAAAGATATTCTGAATAACACTTGGACCAGAATTAGATCTATGAACACACTTGAGTATATATTTTGGTTTGTGAGTATGTGTGTATAGGCATCACGGCTAAAAACTGGAACTGAAAAGGCTGAAATTTGGCATATATTCTCCAAGAACCCGGGTGAGCATTATTAAACACATGTGGGCATGGTAATGGGTATGGTTTTGTCATAGCCACACCCACAGGAAGGTATATGGCTGAAAAAAGTTAATCAATGATCGATCAGGAAAAATTTTTGGCATGTGGTCTCCAAGTACCAGAGAAAGCAATATTAACCAGATATGGGTGTGGTCTGTCCTTAGCCACACCCACTGTAAGTTATTTTGGCTATTAAAAGCTAATCATGTGACCAACCTGACAAATTTGGAATGAGACTTCCAAGAAACTGGGTGAGCATTACTAATCACATGTGTGCGTCAATAGGTGTGGTTTGGTCATTACCACACCCATAAGACATTATGCCTACCAAAAACTCATTCATGAACTAATCAGGCTGAAATTGGGCATATGGAGTCCAAGTAACCCGGTGAGCATTATTAATTAAAATTAGGTGTGGCAATGTGTGTGGTTTGGTATTAGCCACACCAACAGAAAATAGTTATGGCTGCCTGAAGCTAATTAAAAGGCCAACCATGCCGAAATTTGAGTGGCTTCTATGTTTCATGTTGAAATTGGCTGGGCAATGCCAGGTATATGCTGCTAGTATATATATATATATCTTATACTAGTAGAGCTAGTGATGCTTATATATTTATGTGTATACGTGTATGAGAACCTGCCAAATGGCCGTAAGGATTTGGTTGAAAATTGGCAGATGACATTCATGTCTATATCCAATTTGTCCACATCCCAATTGTTCAAGTGGAGTATCTAAAAGAAGCCCAAAAAAAGGCTCTTCCATGTCCGCCATTTAATTTCCATTAAAGGAAATTTGTAGGTGTTCACATGATACCACATTAAAAAGATGGCATGTGGTATCAGCTGGACCTCCCATCATTATTGTCTGGCTCATTCCAACTACAATTTTAAAGCTGGTGCATTCCAACCATAGCTCAGGGACATGTTTGTCAAGCATGCATGAAGACGATGGACTTATCTAGAAAGGTAAACCAAGCAGACCAAAACAATAAATCTAAATACCCTAGAAGAATATTTCAAACAATAAATCCTTGGAAAGCATGTCTCAGAGCAAAAAAAAATAGAGAAAAAAAATATATACCAGTTGCTTAAACACATATTCTCATGAAAGACATGACCACCACTACTATATGTGTTCTACTATAACACGTACCCTCAAGAAGAGCATATCCTCCAGTAAGACATATCTTCCAATAAAACACAACATATTGAAAGATATGCCATCCTGAAGATATGCACTCCACCAATACATGACCTCCCATAAAACATTTCCTCCTACAAAGCATGACCTCCCTCAAGACATATGCTCTCATAAGACATGTCATCCAGAAAGACATGTACTCCAGGAAAAAAATTTTTCCCATAGGAAATGTTCTTCCTTGAGACAATTTCATGATCTCAGCTTACCAAAGGTGGGATTACCAAGCAATGTGGCCAAAGGCCACAATTTCGTGCTAGTATATATAAACACCACTAACTCTATTAGTATAATATTATTACATATTTATTATTTTCTATGTTATGATAGTGGGATAGGATAGTAATAATATATATCAATTTGAAAGAAGAAAAAAAGAAATGGAAAAAAAAAGGGGGGGGGGGGGGGGGTGAAATGGGAAAACAAAGGGGACTAAAACCCAGTCCAGGATACAAACATCTGACTTTAAGCTTGGTAGACCTGTGCCTTAATCAATTGGCCACAGTTTCTTAGGCATCTTTGTATAGGATAATTTTGAATACCTTTTTTTTCTCTCACAGAGCATTTCCTAAGATGAAATTCAATCTATGCACTACCAGTTCTACCCTAAAGAGACCGTAAAATTTTAAAATTTTTATTCAAATTACCACTTTGGAAGGAGTAGCATTACTTATGGACACACTTACAGACAGACAGACAGACAGACCGACAGACAGACAGACAGACAGACAGACAGACAGACAGACAGACAGACAGACAGACAGACAGACAGACAGACAGACAGACAGACAGACAGACATTTGTAAACCATATATAGTGGGAGTTACTTGGTGTTGTGTATCAGAAAGTGCACTAATGGCATATAAATAATATATTAATCAAGTTTACATAAGATGGAGTAGCATCACACACTCTTAATCTTGCCCATGGCAACCAACACCACATTAAAATTTATATCAGAAGTCAATGTAATGATCACAAAGGAGAACACAAACTCAATTTTTTTTTACATTTATTAATTTTTTTTTACATTTTTTTTAGTCTCAAGAGCATTGGAGCAAATCCTTTAGTACTCTAGGCCAACCCATTGTTTCTTACCTGGTCCAGTATATCTAGAGCTGTGCTACCACTGAGAGAAATGGTGTGATAATCTCCACCACTTTCTATTTCCAGTGGGGGAATTGCAATGATAACTTCATTTCCCTGCTCGTCCTCCACTGATGCTTGATCCGGGGAACTGGGACCACCAGCTTCTCCGGACTTGGAGCTTCCCGGGAGAGAATCTAATATTAATTTTCCAGTTTCATACCTAAAGTTTCCCCCGCCGTTGCCATTACTGGACTCACCAGCCCAGGCTGAACCATTTTCACTTTTAGAGGTCATATTTTGTTAGTGTTGGTGTTGTCATGGCAGCATTAAAGGTTATACTTTACCAGTCGAGGTGGTAGTCCACTTGCTGGAGCAACAATGGCGGAAGAAGTTGTGGAGGTGTTGGCTCAAATTGTGGAGGGAGTTAAGCTCGAGGCTAGGGATGAGCAAGTGACCCACGGTAGCCTAATAAATGCCGTATCGTGGGGCGCTATAGTGTCTACCTTAGGACTGTTTACCTCAGGAATGTTAGTGTAGCAATTATTAAGAGATCCTATTGAAGTAGATGATCGCAACACTGTCCTTGTTTGTAGAATGACATGTCGCAAGATTCATAACAGCAAGAGTGTGGGAACAGTACCTCACCTACCCTTTGTAGCTGCCTTTACAAAGTATGTTCTGCTAAAAATTTTGAATAAAAGTTGTTTTAAGTAAATTATGATTCTTTTCTGACTTTGTCATCTGCAGTTGTTCTCTATGGCTGGTATATGGTCAGATAAAGCCAGACTTCACCATCAGCTTTGTCAATGCTGTGGGCTTAATCCTTCAATTCATCTATATCATGATCTACTACACCTATGCTGACAATAAGGTAAATTATTTTACGCTCTGTGCAAGGCAGTAGTGAATGCCAGCCCCCAGAGGTTTGAGTGCTCCAACTTCATGAATGAGTGCCTTGTATAATGTATTAAATACTTTAACTTCTGGACTGGGACAAGAAATATCTGTTCTGGTATTGATGCTGTAATAGGGAAGGCACTTGTCCATTTCAGCAAATGTGTGACAACTAGTGGATGTACTTAACCCTATCCTTCAACTACATGTGTGAACCTGTACTATAGTTCTTGTCTCTAGGCTAGCAAAGATAAAAATTATTCTGTTTGTTTTTTTTTTTTTTTTTTTTTTGTAACTTTTTTTTTTTTATATTAAAAAAAATCAACTAATTCCCAACTTTTGGTCAAAACCTGATTGGAAGTGTACTTAGATTTATTTTTGGAAAATATCGTAAAGAACATAAGTTATGCCAGGGGAGCACGAAACAAAGCGTCTGTTTCAATTTTTTGAAACATCAGCCAGTATTTTGTAAGAAAGGAGTTATTTTATCCACTGGTGTGTGTATGGAGGAGTATGTTTCTTTGTGTGGTCCTGAACACTCAGGCTGTTCACCTGGAGGCAGCAAAATGTTCTGGCTTCCATGTGGTTGAAAATGAGTTGTTTTTTTTTTTTTTTTTTTTTTTTTTTTTTATCTTAACCAGGTATAAACTATCACTTCTCTCCTGCTTTCTATCTATAATTGAATTTGATGTCTGCTCAAAATGTCACATGGGTGAGATATGATATATTAGTTACTAATGAGTATGGAGGGGGAGGGGGAAGGGGATGTGGTCAGATCTGTTGTCATGCAGGTTTTGCTGTGCTAGTATGACCACAATTGAAATTATTTCTGGGATGCCTGTGGTCATCTATCTGACAGAGCAGTTTATTTGACAACTAATCTCATCTCTGCCCCCATTCAATAGCTCACTTGTCAATTATTCATTGATTTGTTGGTTTTAAACATTTGAGCTTGCAGATGGTTGATCTAGATAATTATCTTAGTCAAGACCACATGAAATATCCACTGATTCTCTGTTGTGAGAGCTGTGAAGAGAGAGAGAGAGAGAGAGAGAGAGAGAGAGAGAGAGAGATACAGAGGTCAGACCACCAGAAGCAGTCCAATGACATAGAGCAATACCCCTCAACCCATATCACAGTGTTGTTTTCCCAATTTTGAGCCTCACCCACTTTCTAAGTGAGAGTAAATATCTCTACTACTACTACTATTACAACTAGTCCACCTGAAGGCTTCCACCATTAGCTACAGGAGTACAAGATGAACAACAAAATCCTTTGTCTGGAATGTTTGCTTGTAATATCAGGAGGTATAAGTATATGTAACAGTCAACATTGTAAGTAGTACAAACCACAAAGTAAATACTGTAATTAAGTATGGGACTGCACCTTGGACCTTCCCTTAGACTGAATTCTTCCAAGAGTTTGCCAACCACCAATAGATGATGTCAACAGCCAATAGTTACATTGTCTGTTTGTGGGAGCCAGACTGTTAGCAGTATTCACAGGCTGTGGAGCAACCACTGTCTCCAGTGTTTCTCCTTGGTGCAGGTTTCTCTGCTGAAACTGCTCTTCTTACCCCACCCCCCCCTCCTGTGTCAGGGCCAAGTTGCCTTGCTCCAGTGGTATGCCTTGCTCCAGTTGTTACCTGGTGACGTAGGAATTTCACCAGTGTAACGATGTCATAGGTTAACATGTTTTACATGTGTGTGCGCAGGCACACGCACACCACACACACGCACACACACGCACCACAAATTGTGAAGTAAGTAACTGCTTCCACAAATATCCACTTTAAAAATATTATAAGTTGTCTTTCTACTCTTTACAAACAGATACTCTTGGAAGGAGAGGGAAGCCTAGCTTTTCTGTCAGCACTAGAAATCCTCTCTAGCTTCACATGTATTGTTGTCATGTGTGTGTGTTTGGACTTGCGTGTGCTGGCCATGATTATGATTGAGCACCCTAAAAAGAAAAGCAAATGATTGACATTGCTTTGATCATTGCTCAGGATAAAAAGCCGTAACCTGGCACTGTTGCTAGGTCATTACAGAGGTAGACTGTCAGCAGAGGTGGAAGTAGTGGAGAAGAAAGAGATTCTAATACTGGGATGATGAACATAGATGCAGTAGAGTTCACGTGGGAAGGACTGATTGTAGATGTTTCCTCTCATTGTAGAGAAAGATGGAGGCTGTTTAGTGATTGGTATTCCTTGTTGGTCTTGTCAGATCAAATTGACCCCTTGATGGGCTCCTACAATAACACTAGGTGATCCACTTCTTTTAGAGCTTTTCACAAAACAACTTCATCGGTTTTTCTTGCTGCAGCATAACAGATGAAGTCAAATCAGGTTAATGAATGGATGGCCCCCTCCAATCAAAAAAAAAAGTTGCCCAATTGAGACTGAATGTCACAGTGTCAGTCATCATGGTGAAGAGAAAGATCGAGAAAATTGAAATGGGTTCAAGGAAGATGAAAGGATAGCTTGTTGTTGAGAGAATGGGCTGCATGGCTAGTATCTGTGAGGGGAGAAAGGGCATGAGTTTCACTATGATACACTCCCAGTTATTGAAAGTGGGGCAAATGTTTCGTCTCAACAGTATATAGGTTGCTAATTGTGACACTGTTATATTGTCACCTGGCGAATATTTAATTTATTTATTTGTCCTCAGACATATTTATTTATATTACTAGCACGCAGTTGTGACCTTCGGCCGAATTGTATGCTAGGCCCACCTTAATTGTCTTAAGAAAGAACATGTCTTATTGGAGGACATGATTTTCTGGATTACATGTCTTTCAGGATGACATGTATTATGATAGCATTTGTCTTGAGGAAGGTCATGCTTTGTTGTAGGAAATCTCTTATGGGATATCAAGTATTGGTGGAATGCATATCTTCAGGATGGCATATCTTACAATTTGCTGTGTTTTACTGAAAGACATGTCTTACTGGAGGTCATGTTTTACTTGAGGATATTGTGGGTTAATTTTGTGGTCTTCTTGGTTGACTTTTTTTTTTTATAAGGCTTCATGTATGCTTGACAAACATATCCCTTCAACTATGGTGTGTATGTACCAGCTTTAAAATTTGTAGTTGGAATATGCCTGACAATGATGATGGGAGGTTTAGTTGTTACCATACACCAATAAGATTGGTTTGTAATCTTCTATGGAAAAATTTTTATTTAAATGCTATGTCTGTGGCTCTTTTAGCAATAAGCTTTTTTGGCACACTAATTTTGCTTTCTTGCAACACTGATCCTCCTGTGAAATTCTTGATAGTCATCATTTTGGTTGTGCAGGAAATTAATTTTTTTTACAGGAATAGTGGTAAGTGGAGGTTGGGGGGAGGGGGAAGGTGGTTAGTGGGAGCACAAAATTCTGTACCTTCAGCAGCTGTCAAGAAGCAGCGTCCTTTGCAGCAATAGTATTTCATGGAACACTACTTCAGAGTTCATCAATTTTTTTCTTTAAATTGCTGGTAGGTTTTTATCAGTTAGACTTGGCGGGCCATATTGAAATGCATTAATGTCTCTTTAATGTGGTAGCGTGTGAAAGGCTATGCATTCCCTTTGATGAAAACAAAATGGGGGATGTGGAAGTGCCTCTTTTGGGCTTCTTTCAGTTGCTACACTTGAACAGTGGGGTTTGGATGAAGGAAACATAGCTGAGGTTACTTTTGCTTACCTGAATATCACATCTGCCAATTTTCAATGGGATCCTTACAGCCATTTGGCAGGTTATCATACACACACACATACACACACACACACACACACACACACACACACACACACACACACACACACACACACACACACACACACACACACACACACACACACACACACACACACACACATATAAATACCATTAGCTCTATTAGTATAAGATTTGAGAACTTGCCGTGCATGTGAGATGGATGGCAAGGGGGTTATGTCCAGAACTTCTTCTGGTTAGATCTATCTGAAGGAGTTAAATAATATTTCTTTCCCAAAGGCTGTGCAGCTGTTTGTAAGGTTCCCCTGGGATGCCACCATAGGAACCCAGTTACCAACACCCACTACACAGCTTAAAGTATCTCAATATACATCTAGGAAGTAATAGAAACTAATTTTACTCAACCATTTTCACCCAATCTATTTTCAGTACTTCCTCCAATGTGATATTTGCTTATCCACCAAAAGATATAGAGATAATTTTCCCTTTTCCTAGAACTTGTGTTGTTGTGAGGTCTATGGACATCTCCTGTCCTCAAGCTTCCATGAAGCATTAATTATCTTTAGTGAAGTCTTGAGATTTTCCCCCAGTATATTTTATCCTTATTAAGCCACTTCCCCACTGTTTTGAGAGGCTATTTGTCCTGCAACACTTATGTGGAGTCAGGCATGTTGGCTCAGATAGAAGGAATTTGTGTATATTTTTTATTAAACCAAAGCAATATTCATTTTAAATAATAATGGAATGGAATGATGATGATGATGGTGGCAATGATAATTACAATAATGCTTTTGTCTCCATTAGTACAAGGTTCGCCGGGATGTCTCGGTGTCACTCTCTTTCATCTTCACTGTCACTATCTTCTATGTGTGGCTAGCATCGGACCACAGCACTACTATGACCCAGCTTGGTTTGATCTGCAACATTGTCACCATTCTCTTCTTTGCCTCTCCTCTCTCCACCATGGTATGTGATGTGACACACCTCTCCCTCAGTCACATCCTATCTCACACAGCTCTGTGTGTTATGGTGTGTCTGTGCAGCATAAGGCATTACTAAGGTTAAGAGTGCTGATTACTCATGGTGTCAGATTTCTTACTGGTATGATGAATGACAACATAGTGTCCTCCCATAACATGATCTTGATCTTGTGGTGGAAGTGTAAATAATTATGTTAATATCTCTGGGTTATCGTAATGTGACATGAACTTACATTTGAGTTGGTGTTGGTGTAGCTTAAAAAAAAAGAGAGAAAAGGAGTAGTCTGAGACTAGTTGGGGTATTGTTTTTTTTAATTATTTTTCGGGGGTTTTCTTTTTTTGATTTTTAAAATTCTTTTTTTTTCTTCTTTTTTTTGTCACAAGCAATTTGATGTGTCATTAGAATTGGCTTGTAGACTAATTAGCATGCTGATTTAAATCTATTTATTAGTGAGCTGAGTTGTACATTTAAGCCATTCAGCATCAGATTTTTATGGAAAATATATATAACTAAGACAGTGATGAGGACGTACATGCATGTATACATTTCTATTCCACTTAACAGTATATATTTTTCCAAAAAATTTGACAATATAATTTTATTTCTCTTCCTTCTCACTTTAATTTAACTAAGCTTATCCCAGGCAACAGTTATGCAATATGATTCTGAGCATAACAGAATAAGTGGAATAATGTATTGATGTTGGCACTTGGCATTGAATACATGCAAGCATGTGATATAAATGTCATACCATGTGATATGGGAGATCTTGTGGTTTATTGTTGGGTAAAATTGTTTTTTTTTTTTTTTTTTCTCTTTCATGGATCTTAACTGTTTAGATCAGTTGGATGAAACTCAATCTTAGTGTTGCCTGGTGTCCATTTCATATGTATAAGGAAAATAGTACAGAAATCTGCAACATTTGGGGAGTTGGAGAATAAAATATATAGCACTTCATTTGAGGAGAACCTTCATCTCTATTTTTGTTGTTGTTATGACTGAACGATTACTTCATCTTTTCCTTCACACAGTTTGCTCCTGTTAGTGGATGCTATTGACATGTAGGGCATGTTAACAGCAACACACTGTTGTATCAATCTCTCTTGCCTCATTAGGTGGGCAGTTGTTACCTTGCCCCTGTGGGTGTGTGACCTTTACCAGTAGAATGTGTCTGGTCTGAAACAATCTATTGAAGAGCAAGACATCATTCAATGAGATTCAAAAGATTATTTGTTTTTTAATGCTACTAAAATAAACTACCTTATCCCACACCAAAAAAAAAGGAGCTACTTTAACTTGATAGTGCATGGCAACTGTAAATTCTATTAACCAATCTTAGAATGGATTCCAGGCGAAGACCCGCACTCCTATTAGTGCTCACTGATGCTTTTATTGACTAGTAATGGATGCTAGACATTGATGTGAGTGGCTAGTCATTTCCATCATTTACTCTGACAGTGATATGCTGGCTTGGAATTCCAGAATTTGTAGCAATTCATTAGGACTCCTGTTGCTCATACGAGAGCTGGTTCAGGGAGTTCTTCTAATTCACAGTTCAACCATTTCCAGATTATAAACACTTAATATAGTCCGGTGACCCACTCTATTATTATTGTTAATACTTAATTCATTTATTTATGTATTATGTTATAATTCTATATGAATATATATGTACGTTTGTATGTATATATAATATTATAACATATGGGGGATTATGTACCTAATATGTATTGTATTGTAAATGCACAATCATGCGTCCAACACACACCTGTCCATCAACCTCGTACTGAGTGCTTGCTTCATTCACCAGTCAATATATTTTCTCTCGGACCTCTTCTTTCCCCCAAAAATTGCTTCTCAAGACCCTATTTCAGTCCACACTATCAGACGACCACCAAATCTGGTCTAAAAAACTTGTATGAAACCTGAAAATTTCAGACCCATCTGACGTTTCCTTCAAAAATGGAAGCATCATACAGGCAGGCGGTAGGCTGGTTACGCGTATCAGTCAATTATTAGTTCACACAGATTATTAAGGATGTAATATTTATGTTTTATATTTCTGTTTTTGTTTGTGTTAGGCTGTTGTGGTGCAGACACAAAGTACAGATTCCATGTCCTTTCCTTTCTCTGTCATGTCATTCCTCACCACTGTCTTCTGGACTTTGTACGGCTACCTCATCCATGACATTTACGTCCTGGTAGGTAGAATTATGATTATCCGAGAGTGCTTGAATGCAACACAATCCACATTGCTGCTGACACAAACACACACTCGCGCATACACACGCACACGCACACGCACACACACACACACACACACACACACGCACGCACGCACGCTTCGTTTCAAGCTATTGAATTAGTTTTAACTGGAACATTTTTTGTTGTTGTAATGTGACTATTTTATATTTCTATTTTTCTATTGTAGCTTCCTAACGCTATTGGTCTCTTGCTTACTACGTTCCAACTATCACTGTTTCTGAAATATCCGAGTAAACCAAAGAAGACCATATCCTTGGAGAACCCAGCCTGAACTCATCACAATCATAGAACACTCCCCACAAGTATTATTATTTAGTTTTCTTGTTAAATTGAATTCATTTGAACTTGTACCTGTCCCAATACACACACGCACACACATACAACACATCACATTCACTCAAGAGAAATGACCAGTTCTCAGTAAAAGAATTTGTTATATTGTGCAAAATAATTATTTAAAAAAAAAAAAAAAAATATATATATATATATATATATATATATATATATATATATATATATATATATATATATATAATTTATAGATTTAAAAAATGATTATGTTATCAAGGGCATGATGAGTGAATGAAATGTACTGTGATATGCCCAGCCAGGAGCTACTAATGGAGAATAGAATTAAATGCACTAGTTATATTGAATCCCATAGCCAAGGCACACCACACCAATGTCAAAACTGGCACAAATATCTACATAGTACCCTAGATTGAATACACAAACCCCCCCCCCCCCCAATAATTGAGGTTAGGACGCTCAGACTTCATTTTGGGGGTTCCCCCTTCTAAGTTCCAGCTTCTAAAATTCAACCACACCAATGATGATTGCTGATTAGGATTTTATTTATTTATTTTTAGGAATGTTTTACCTTTCCCCAGCATCTCTATGAATTGGGCATCTGGATGGCAACCAAACATCAGGTAGAAGGATTCTAGTTTTGATTTTGTTCATACCGGCAGTGTGTCCACTGTCTGATATTCCAGTTCCTCTTTCTCAGCTAATATATATATATATATATATATATATATATATATATAAAAGGGGAGGTTTGTATGTTTGTACCACCATTCTGGCCAAACCAGTGGGTGGATTTCTCTGAAACTTGGCATGAGTATAGGTTTTGACCCAACTTAAAACGTGGACTAAAAATTTCAGAAAATAGTTACCATGGTGATGAGAAAAACCCTTGGAGCTACAGATCTAAAACTTGGTATGAATATACAACTTGACTCTGGGAGTAACATGGGCTGGGTCCCACTTAGCCACACCTTTTCCTTTCCCTGTGTAAGGCAAAAAAATATCAAAACAAAAATGGTATTTCAGCAACAAAAAAAGCCTAGGGAGTTAGACCTATGAACCCATATATTTTTAGAATTGACATAATCTGTGAAACGTTTTAATTACATGTATAAGACCACAACCTTTACTATTTTTATGTCAGGCTAAAAAGAAGCCAAAAATGGTACTTTGACCAGACAAACCCTTGGAAGAACAATAATTAATATATGGTATGCATACATGACTTGACGTTTGGAGTGACACAGGCAGAATCCCTCTTGGCTACACCTCTTTCTATTGGTGTGTAAAGCGAAAAAGTGCCAAAAAAACATATTTTGAATAACCCTTGAATTGGACCAAAGGAGTTAGATCTACGAACACGATTTAATATATATATTTTGGTTCATGAGTATGTGCGTAGTCATCATGGCTAAACACTGGAACTAAAAAGGCCGAAATTTATATGTACTCTCTAAGAACTTGGGTATTATTAAAAATATGTGGGCATGGTAATGGGTGTGGTTTTGTCATAGCCACATCCACAGACTCATTTATGGACTAATCAGACTGAAATTGGGCATATGGAGTCCAACTATCCTGGTGAGCATTATTAACTACGACTAGGTGTGGGAATGTGTGTGGTTTGGTATTAGCCACACCCATAGGAAGTAGTTATGGCTGCCTAAAGCTAATTAAAGGGCCATCCATGCTGAAATTTGAGTGGCTTCTATAATGTTTCATGCTGAAATTGGCTGGGCAACACTGGGTATATGCTGCTAGTACTATATATAGAAACACTTATGATTTAGTCATTTTTTAGAATTGTTGAATACATTCCCTAATATATTCTAACTATAGAAAATGACATGAAACTATTAATTGAGTTTGAGTGGCCTGGTCTAATAATCACAAATAATTGTATAACCCAATATTGGTTTGTCTCCAGCCCATCACAAATGCAAACTGTGTGGTGTTTATTTTTGTTAATACTGGGGTGAACAGACAGAAGGTGAATACTGAACCCTGGGAGTCCTTTTCATTGTGTTCCACTCCATACAATTCTTGAGAGAGAGAAGTGGTTCTGTTTGTGAATGGATGAGGGGGTTGATGGTGTGAGAAGAAGCTGAAGATGAGAGTAAGTAGTGTGACTGTACATTGGTGGGGTCACACTGAGGGTGGCCTGTGGAAGGTGTAGCACCTGTATGGTCATTAAAAATAAGATATTATTTAATAACAACTACTGCATCACACAGTTGCACACACATTGAATTAATTATTAATGGAAATCAACAAGCCTATATTCCATCTCTCAAAAAAAAATTTTCCTTCAGAGAGTGATGCTCTCTCTCTCTGGATTATTTCAGCCATCAATCGAAAAAAAATGATTGGACTCCTTGGAAAAGCCAACTGACTCGAATGCTGATCAGTTTCAATTGCTTTTTCCCCTTCAGTTTGTGGTTTCCTGCTGGTCCAACTAATTTCCTTGTTCATGAAGGCCCAGGAAATAATAAGGACACTTTTCAATTACATTGCATTAATTCATAAACCATTACACAATGAAACTGATTAAAACCACAACTTTAATCAAATAAAGACTATTTCCCACACAATATGCTTCTCTACTCTGTGAACACTGAAAAAACAAGAGCAGTCGCACTAAGACCTGTGGCAAATAATTACTATAATATTTATTAAAACAGTGTTTTAGATCAGGCAAAAATAATTGTTGAAAACACTTGATGAGGTTAGTGTTGCGGTAAGATTTACAACTTTGGGGTTCCCTACAGTAAAAGTATTAGTCGTAACCACATGATTTCCATACAGTAAAAGCATTTAGTTGTGACAACAAACTTTGGTCTTTCCAAACAGTAAACAATTAGTTAAAAATCCATTCTTGAGCAAAAACTAATTCTATGCTTGAATAGTTCAATGTCCAAGAATACATGATACAAGAAGTAAATCTGAATGGTTGAGATAGTAACAATTAACTTTTATTGCTGTTATTAGATCTGTTCACACTAGCACACTGCACAGGATTCAATCACAGACATTGACTCTGTGTTCTATACATGCCTAGTATTGCACCAGGCACAGAGTTTCATGTGAGGTCAAGCTCCACTATCTTTGGTAAAGGGTCTCCATGTACCAATGAGTCAACATAACTCTCCTGTTGTGTGGTCCTGACATTCCACAGAGTAACTGCATCAGAAGGGCTCCTATTTGTGTCTGACAGAGGAGAGACAGTCTGACGGGTGGACAGATGTGGTCTTCCCCGAGAGTTGAGGGTATGTGGTGGGGTGGAGTTGCTCCTGCGTGTGGCTGCAAAACAACATGTCACAACAAATACAATACAATGCTAATACAGGTTCAATCTTCCTTCACACTGTTGTGTGTGTGTGTGTGTGTGTGTGTGTGTGTGTGTGTGTGTGTGTGTGTGTGTGTGTGTGTGTGTGTGTGTGTGTGTTAGCCACAAAGAGAGCAGTGTATAGGGCAGTTGTTCTAGCTGTATTACTGTATGGAGCTGAAATTTGGACGATGAAGGCTGTGCATACAAGACGTTTGAATTCTTTTCATAACCATTGTATTCAGACAATCCTGGGTGTGACGAGGTACCAACAGTGGAATGAAAGATTAATATCTCAAATATTATCACATAAGTTTGGCATGCAGCACTCCATCTTTGATATCATTCTGGAGCAGCGTTTAAGATGGTTGGGTCATGTGAGTCACATGGATGAAGAAAGGCTTCCAAATAGATTGTTGTTTGGGGAGCTTAACATAAAGAGACCATGCCACGGGGCAAAGAAGAGGTGGAGGGATGTTCTGAAAGTGGATTTGCAGGCAATTGGTGTGTATGATAGATGGTATGAGTTGTGCCAGGACAGGAAGGGGTGGTTTCATCTGTGTTTAGATAGTGTAGAGAAGATTTCAACATCCAGGCGATGGAACACCTGCTCAGCAAACAACAATCTGAATTAAGAACAATAAGTTGTGCCTGTGGAAGGAAATTTCAAAGACAAGGAGATCTGACCAGACACCAACATTTTTGTGTGATGCGATCATAAACAAAGTTTATTTCCATTGGTCCTGGATTTATCCAGGACACTGCCATCATGGTACTTCGTACTATGGGCAGCTTCAAGGTGTGTGTGTGTGTGTGTGTGTGTGTGTGTGTGTGTGTGTGTGTGTGTGTGTGTGTGTGTGTGTGTGTGTGTGTGCGCGCGCGCGCGCGCGCATGTCTTATATTTACTGTTATGCATTCCTTACTTAAATTCTGTAATATCTTATTTATGACAAAATTAAAGATATGTTCACAAATGACACAAAAAGTGGACATTTCACTGCTGTGTCATCCTGTAGGGTGATTATTTCACTCTTCGTAAACCGTAATTGTGGCCAAAACAGATTCTGTATTTGTGGCTCACCTAGTGTGGCAGAATTAGACTTTCTTGAGCTCCGTTGTTGAGCTGGTGCCCTCTGGAACTGGGCTGAAGCTGTCTGCACCCTTGTGACGTTGTGCCGCAGTGTGGACCTCTGCCTCACTTCCTCAGGGGTCCTCAGGGAAAAGAAGCGCTGGATGATGGGAAGAGGATGAGATGTTGGCCTGATTAAGTCCAGAGGCTGGGGATTTCCTGCCCCAAAGATTGGCTTGATCAGCATCATCCCCACCTGCCTCTCAGCCTCTCTGAGGTTGTGAGTGAGGGAGTAGGCCAACTCCTTCCTCTGCAGTGCAAGCTGGTTCATCTATGCAGTGTGCCTCTCCTTCCTCTTGTCGTCCATGGTGGCGATCTCCTCCAACATACCAGTTGCTTGCTTGAGGGTGGTGCAGGTCTTAAAGAGGTTCTTAACCAGTTTAATTGCTGTCGATTTATCTAGTAATCTCCAAGCAAAGGCAGCCAGTCTTTGTGCAGGGATGGTCAAGTACTTCTCCATATCTTCCGAGAGACTCACAGAGTCTTCTAGCAACAATCTAAGAGTTGAATTAAGAGTAACTCACATGCATTGTCATGAGCATAAAATATTTACATATTTTTGTCTACAGCAGTCGCAAGGATTCTGGAGTTTCTCTCTGAGTCCAGACAAGAGAACATTATTATCCCACTTCCAGCTAAATAATTTTGAAGTTTGGTCAGTTTTATTTTTAGACTTTTGTTTCTTACGGAAAGCTTCACAACAGTATCCTGCATGAAGAATTGAATATCACATCAAAACTATAGGATGCATGCAGTATTTTTTTTCTTCCTTAAAAAAAATTAAAAAAAATAAAAAAATAAAAATAAAAATAATAAAATAAATTAAAAAATAAAAAAAAAAATAAAAAAAGGGTAATGGAGGTGGGGGGGGGGGGGGGGGGGCAAACATTCATTGAAAACCTTGCATGCCTCCATTTCTGAGATGCACCTGTCATCGGTTGTCGTCAGTGTAGTGGATCCGTTCTGAAGGACTGTTGCCTTCAACTCATCATCAACCCGTGGCCTGTTGATGTCTGGAATGCTACCATGAGGAGCTGAGGCTGGTGCTTGGCATAGCAACACCATGTGGTTGAAGCACTCATGTAAGGTCTGTTCAATCCCATGCAAAAACAGATCTAATTTGAAATTTATCTCTGTTAACTGCCTGTGGGCATCACGTCCCCTATGGCATGGATAGGAAGGAAGAAAGAATTGAGTTCAAGGATGTCATACATACATATATAAATATGCATTACACTCCATCTACCTCCACCTGCCTCAACCCATGTTCCCTGATCTAGCAGGCATTCTGGAATGTTATAAAACAAGAATGACACATTGCACACTACTATTATTATTACTACTACTACTACTATTACGGCACCTCTGTGTGATATGTCCTTACATGTTTGTACACACTTCCAAGCCATTCAGCTTGCCTGTCAAACTGGAGAGTTGGGGTATTGCATCCTTGTGCTCTTCCAACATGGAGACCACGTTACTCTTGAATTTGATAACTGTCTAGCAATTTTGCCAGTTCTGCATGTGCAGAATGATCACTATCCACCATCCCTGCCTGTGGAGACTATAGGTGATATACAACTGACCTGACTGTAAACATGAGGTTATATCATACCTGGAATGAAGGAGACAGTGGAGAGCTCGCTGGCTTGGACAACTTTCTTGGTGCAGAATACAGTGAAGTTGGGACAAAGTTTCCATCACCATTTGCCGAATCAAGTATTGGGCCTAACAGAGCTGAGATCGTGATGACAGCTGAATTCTCATAGGATAAAGGATCTGGTTTGCCATTCAGAGCCTCCTCAGAATTTACAGATAGCAAACTGCCCTCATTCTGCATTGGAGGCTTATTCTCCCTTCACTGAAGTTGTTCCAGCAATGCAGTCTTTTCTGTTTCTATGGTAACCAACTTATCTAGAAGCCTCTTCTCCTGGTCCTTTGACTGGATAAGTTGCTGGTCCATCTCTTCCAATTTCGCCATGAACATTTGTTCTTCTTCGCTTCTCTTGTTTGTGGCTTCAGTTTTCTGTTTCTGCATGGCAGAAATAATTTTACAAAATTCATCCTTTTCAGTCTCCAACTGCTTCTTAAGCTGTTCCTTCTTGCCAGCATACTGCTGCCTACACTCTTCCATCTCCTTGTTGCAGAACTGTGCCATCTGATGCGGACTATCAGTGGCAGGCCAATTCATCCTAGCAACTGGACAACTGTTGTCTGTTACTGATTGGGCACCTGTAACACATTATTAGAGGTGTGAATAAATCAACGGTTATAATGGAAATAAATTAACACCTGCATTACCACCTGTTTGATGTCCTTGAAGAAATGAATATTCAGACTTAAACATTGCATGAAAATTAATTTCATCATCTCCAGAAACTATATCTATCAAATTCGTATCACTTTTTACTACATATCTTGAAAGTTATTTGAATTTTCTCATCATGTTCATGCACTCCTTTTTATGTGACACCTTTAAGGCTCTAATTTCACACGTGTGGATACTCCACTTGAGATGCAAGGTCATTTGATGAGAGAAGATTAGGAGTTGATCCACTTCTCAAAAGGAAACTATTTGTGCTTTTCCCTTCCTCAGACTCTTTCTGTGCAGCGTCTTGAAACTTCTGGAGCTGATCTGTTCAGCCGCCCAGACTAGTACCCTTCTGTGTCCTTGCTCCTAACTCAACCTGTACTTGTGCACACTTGTCAGCATAATTTTGCATGCTTATCTGAATCTCGGCTAAACTGTGGGAAAAAACCCCAACCAACTCATCTTGAGCCTTCATTAGAGCATTTTCTATTGTTATTGTGCTCTTCTTATCTGGAGAGGAAGTCACAGTGGTCAAATAATGATCTATTTCTTTTTTTTTATTATGAAAAACTTGTTAGTGGACAGTCCGGCCTTCCACAGTGTTTCCTCTAATGCAGCAGTGGCCTTCTCCAAGTTCATTTGTCTATCCTCATTTGCTGCTGCAATTCCTTGGTCTTCTCCTTTTTCCTCCATGAAGAAATCCTGCAGCTCATCAAGGGTCATTTGCATTCCCCCCCCCCCCCCCCCCCCATTATTTTCGTACCCCATTATAAACATTCTTAGATTTTGGAAGTACTTTGATCTCCTTTGTGGATAAGTAGGCAAGTGGGGAAGTCTTCGAAGTCCTCCATAGGCCTGAGGTCTATTATACAAGATGTTTTATCAGTGTCCCTTCTCTCCACTTCACCAATTTTAAACAGACCAACAATATCATCTACCATCTTCTTGATCTTCTTTCCCTGATCACTGGTCTGAGCCTGAAATCTACTTATCTTATTCTTCATTGCAGGATCCTTGATGCTTTTAGAAAGCCCACCATCTTGAGAGGATTGAGAGAGTCCTTGTGATTGGTCCAGCTATGAAAAGAACAATGTCCATTCTTTCTTTTCTAGTTAATTGGCATTCCTGATTGCTGCATCTAATCTTGCTCCCCCTTCTCAAGTCAGTTGGTGTTCACTGATTTACCCTGTACTCCTCAGGTAGCATCTGTTACCTTAGCAACAAATCAATGAAAGGATTCAGTCTAATTAGCCAACTTTTTAGTGTTGAGCTTTCTCTCTGGCAGATCACACCTTCCAAATATGATCTAGAGGAAGGTGTGGCCAGGGTTTTCAGAATTGCTTTTTTTTTAATGAACTTTTAGAAACTAAAAAAAAAAAAACTGCTAGGCCCAATAATTTTTCTTGTGGCATTTTTCCTTGTGGCATAATTGTAGCTTCCCCCCCAAATGGTTTGGCATATTTTTACCAGGGAACTCTAACAAGTTCATGGAGTTTAAATGTTACTTTCTTGGGAGGAAGTCTTGTTCTTGTTATGAAACTTCCTCGACCACAAGTGCTAAGGTCCCAGTTCAACCAGTCCTGTTTAGAAACAGTGGCATTTTGAAGGAAATAATGTTCAAGTGACCATTGATTTATTACCAATCAAAATGGATGCACTAATTATTGGATGAATTGCTGTAATTAATAGAGAGGGCAGATCTGATTATAATTGGTAAAGGTTATTCTAACTTTTGCCCTGTACCAAGACCAAATTCCTTTATTTTTTTCCCCCATTGGTGTTTTATATACCATTTCCTTTTTACATGACTAATATAAATTTTATACCAATAAAAATATGTATACATGTATGTACAAGGCTACTTCTAGAATGTACATTTCATAGCAATTTTCAGGATTATGACACCCTTCTCCCCCCCCCCCCCCCCCCCCCCCATTATTTCCACTATTCATATATACAGCTGCTAAAATATTACATGTGATTCTTTGCTAGTTCAATTGCTGTAAAATAAGGCCAAGTAAATGGCATGAGTGACTTTAGTATTTTACAAATTCATGTAATGTCGAAAATATGCAACAGTAAATTCCAGTTACACATATCATTCCAAATGTGCAGCTTCTTCTGTCCACCTTGAGGTCTGCCCTAAGGCAACCACTAGTTTGCATAGTTCTTCATCTTGGCTCCAATCCACCCCACTTCCTCCTATTAAACACAAGAGAGTGTATCGATACAGTTCCACTTCATCTTGCCTCCTTTTCTTCAATCTCTTCAAGCTATGCCAAATGTATATATAAATATGGCATTGTTCCTGTATAGTAGCACACATTCATTCTCACCTGTTGCCATCATCATCATCATCTCTGTGAGAGTCAAGTTTGTTATTACCATCATGTTCCAACTCAGTCAGCTTAGACATTAACTCATGACAGCAAACCTGGATTTGCACTCGTTCCACCTGACTTGCTTCCAGATCTTTCCTCACACTTTCCAACTCTTTGACATGTTGTAAGAGGTCACTAACCAGTTTAGTTTGAAGAGTACAAACTTGCTGATCAGTGGCAGAGGTAGATTTGAATAAATAGTTTGAGTCCTGTGCCTGAAGATCTGAGGAAAGATGCTTCATCATGAATTCCTGGTGCCGAAAACTACAACAATAAATTGCTGCACTTAAAGAAACTGAAATATATTATTGAACTTAACCCTGATTCACATTAGACAAGTAAGAATATGTGGAAAACAAACAAAACTAATGATTTCATGTCTGGCATAACACAAAAAAGAAAGAAAAAAAAGTAAATATTTTACTTAAGAACTTAACCGCACCATTCCAGTAATTTGTTATCTTGTAGGTGATATAGCTTCAATGAAAGAAGTACTTCCTCGAGTTTCTTTATCCTGTGAACAAAATTACATTAACATGCACTGAATGTGTGTGTGTGTGTGTGTGTGTGTGTGTGTGTGTGTGTGTGTGTGTGTGTGTGTGTGTGTGTGTGTGTGTGTGTGTGTGTGTGTGTGTGTGTGTGTATGTACACACACATACCATTTTTTGAAAACCCAAAGCCACATATTCTTATCAACCTAATTCATCTATATATATACATATATTAGAAGACCTATGTATGTATGTATGTATGTATGTATGTATGTATGTGTGTGTGTGTGTGTGTGTGTGTGTGTGTGTGTGTGTGTGTGTGTGTGTGTATGTACACACACATACCATTTTTTGAAAACCCAAAGCCACATATTCTTATCAACCTAATTCATCTATATATATACATATATTAGAAGACCTATGTATGTATGTATGTATGTATGTATGTATGTGTGTGTGTGTGTGTGTGTGTGTGTGTGTGTGTGTGTGTGTGTGTGTGTATGTGTGTGTGTATGTATGTGTGTATGTATGTGTGTGTGTATGTATGTGTGTGTATGTGTGTGTATGTATGTGTGCATGTATGTGTGCGTGTATGTGTGCGTGTATGTGTGCGTGCGTGTATGTGTGCGTGCGTGTATGTGTGCGTGCGTGCGTGTATGTGTGCGTGCGTGCGTGTATGTGTGCGTGCGTGCGTGTATGTGTGCGTGCGTGTATGTGTGCGTGCGTGTATGTATGCATGTATGCATGTATGTATGTATGTATGTATGTATGTATGTATGTATGTATGTATGTATGTATGTATGTATGTATGTATGTATGTATGTATGCATGCATGTATGTAACTATGTTTGTCTGTTTCTCAAAATCCCTATGTTAGATTTTGACCAAACATTTAGGGATGGAGGAGACCCACCCTGAGATGGTTTTAAGCCAGGTGGCATGTCTGGGAAAAAAACAGAATTTGTCTGTCTGTCGGTCTGTCTGTATGTTTGTACCATCATTCTGGCCAAACCAGTAGATGGATTTCTCTGAAACTCGGCATGATGATAGGTTTTGATCCAACTTAAAACATGGGCTATCGCAAAATGTTTATCATGGTAATGAGAAAAGCCAAAAATGGTATTTTTGCCAGAAAAACCATTGGAGCTAGAGATCTAAAACTTGGTATGAATATACAACTTCACTCTGGGAGTAACATGGGCTGTGTCCCACCTGGCCACACCTCTTCCTTTCTCTGTGTAAGGCTATTAATGCAAAATCACTTGAACCTAGGGAGTTAAACCAATGAACCCATATATATTTAGAATCAATATAATCTGAGGAATGTTTTAAGTACATTCATATGACCACACCCACTTCTGTTTTCATGTCAGGCCCAAAAGAGGACAAAAATGGTACTTTGGCCAAACAAACCCTTGAAACGACAGATTTGATATATGGTTTGTATACTCAACTTTGACTATAATGTTTGATGTTGAAATTGGCCGGGCAATGCCGGGTATATGTTGCTAGTTCACAATATATTTGGTATCACATTCAAACTACAGCCTCTCTACAAATCTGCTAGATTTTATATATAAAAAATTTTTCCCCATCAATTAATTAAAAAACAACAACAAAATAATAAAACCAAAAAAAACAACTAGAAAACACACACACACAAACATTAAGGTTATGATATAGTGTTTTCTCAGCAATAATCCACAAAATAACTTCTTTTTTCTCTCTCTCTCTCTTCTTTTTTTTTTTTTTTTTTTTTTTTTTTTTTTTTTTTTTTTTTTTTTTTTTTTTTGAGCAAATTATTTAATGAATGGTGCTATGCTTAAGCATATCATGGGAGAACTGTCAAATCTTTATTTTATGAAAGTTTCTTTTTACACCTGGGTTAGCAAGCTGGCTAGACACTGGCAAGACACTTGTAGATACTACTATTAATGTGGAAGTCAAATATCTCATCCTAGTTTAACTCTGCTATACCTAAACCTTTAAATTGGGATAGCTGAGCAGTTACTTGAGGGTGGTTCAAAGAGATTTTATTTCTATCTATAAATATAGCAGAGATATTGAAGCACTAATAAACACTAGTGAGCTTTTTGGTCTCTATTTCATTACTAAACTTCTATTTATCTGGAGAACCAAAAAAAAGGAATATTCACAAAACACTTTGAAGGGCCCTGCTACCCCCCCCCCCCCCCCCCCCCAAGTCCTATATATCTGGACTTGGGTGAATTTATGAGTGATCTTGAATATTTAAAAAATAAATGGATGTCTAATTCAAATAGCTGAAATTTCAGGTAACAGGTAATTACCCCCTCATTATATTAAAAAAAAAAGGAAAAAAAGATAGATAGCTCTTATTCTGTGTGACAAATCCAGAACAGCTGCATTTGTTACCACAAAAAAAGCCATAAAGACATTTTATGTACACTTGGTTAGTTGTGGCAGTACTTATAATAATATTCATAAGTAAATGATTTTGTGGATGAAACACTATATCAGAACCTCTTAATAATCTTGGCTAGAAATAGAAAATTGCATACTCTTCTTTTGTTCCTTCAATGAATCTTTTTTCATCTCCAACTTTTTCATCTTCTAATGCCTTGACTGACAACTGCTTGCCTACAGAAGGAGATATATACAGCATCATAATTGCTATGTGAACATTCAAGATCAGGAGAAAACTTGTAATACATAATACAGCATTCAATGGAGAGAGGGGGGAAAAAAAAGGAACAAAAAAAGGAACAAAAAAAGGAACAAAAAAAGGAACAAAAAAAGGAACAAAAAAAGGAACAAAAAAAGGAACAAAAAAAAAAAACCAATCAAACAAACCCCCCCCCCCCCCAATCTATATAGCAACATGAATAAACAATTTATTTATTTAAATCCATCATGGACCTGCCCAGTATCAGATCTACTCTATTATCCATAATGATAATGCCAGCATACCTTAACCACCACCACACTCTAACAATCTGAGGTGATTTCAGCATGATGAACTGTTTGTTTTCATTACTTGCCCACATGGACAAAGACTGTCAATTTGAACCAATACTGTATTTAAGATCTTCCTGAATACCAACAGAAGGTTGTGAGGGTAAGTTATGACAGGTGCTACATCCTCTTCAATAGTTGTAACCCTTGATTTCTCAGGAATGAAAGTGGTTTAAAAAGATACACATTAACACTATTTCTTCTGGTCTTTTACGTTTGGTGCACAAAATCTTGAATATGTTTAAGCGCTTTCAGGAATTCAATTTGGGATAAGTCTGGTCACAAGATAAATGAACATTCTACACACAATTTTCAATGTAAATTTTGTATTCTTTTGCTCAGAATTGTGCTTACACTTGTGATGTAGCCATTTCAAGTGAATAAAACCAATGTGGAAGAAATTCAATGTTATGTATCTTGCATTCACAATGTCGCTTCTACAAGACAGACAATTAGCAAGTTTCTTAAAATTTGATAAAGGGTAACCTACACTAGGGTACTGTGGCTTGAAACTTAATCATTTCTAGTTGTGCTCTGTGTTTTCTTCTCTCTTTTTTTTTTTTACACACCCTGCCTTAATTATTATTTTTTTTGTGATAACTTTCTGGATAAGAAACTTGAAATTTATTTCAAATTTGTGATGGCCTATTGATCAACCCTGCCCCTTGTCCTTCATTGGTGTGGCCTTGGGCATATATATCCCTACTATTATTTTATCTAATATGCCACAAAAAATATAACAAAACTTGGAGCTAGCTATTAACAATGATTGGATTGTTTATTGAAGTATTGCTAAAAAACAAAAACAAAAACAAACAAAAACAAACAACTGTGATATACCAACACAGAGAAATCATGTCTATGACAGTCTAAAATATAATTAAAATATAAGTGCAAGGATGTGAAGGCATTACTTTCAGATATTTTCTTACCCAGCTGGAGTTCTGAAGACAACTTGATTTTTCTAAGACGAAGTTTCTCCCTTTCTCTGTATAAAATTATACAGTAAAAATAAAAGAAATTACACTTTTCTACTTCTGTTTCTTAGTAGAGAGGTCCTGTATCATTTCCTTACTAAAATAAAGCTGACTAATTAGAAAAAACCTTACCTTATCAAAGCGGCAATTCCCTTTTCTTCCCCTACGTGTGATGCACTAAGAAGTGCACGTCGGAGCAGAGCCTCAGCAGTAGCGCACACATTCCCAAGGATGTCCTTACTACAGTAACCTAGCTGCACTTCTTCCAGGTACGCCATCTTGTTTGTCACTGGGCATGCGTGTAAAACGTTTTGGCGCTATCCACGAGGTTTTTTCGAATTGCTTATCCCCGAGAAAAGGCGGTATTATTGTGAACCCTGAACACCTGACCGAACCTTCTTGGTTACTGTTGCTGAGACTAACTTCGTTAAGGCTGCCTCGCTTGTATACCGCTTTGAATATTTCGTGTTTCCTCTGAATTCTTTTGAGAGGATGTCAATGAAAAATCAACCCAATATCTTTTACTCTGATAAGTATTATGACGACGTGTATGAATATAGGTGAGTAGAACTTTTGTTGTTGTTGCTATAGTTAGCAGCCTTGGTTGTAGTTGTTGGGTTTTTTTTTTGACAGCGAGAGTGTCTACGCCCTGGATTTCTCACCTTGTAGTATCGGTAGTGTGTTCAGTACTCATTTATTGAATATGCCATCCCTGAAAATGTTATGGCATCCTAGAAAATATATTTGTGACTTCGAAATGGCAGAAACTAAGCCACAAACTAAGCCACAAACAAAAAAACACTGACAACTAAAGTGCTGTCCTTGAAATAGCAGCCACTGCTAGAATAGGTAAAAGCTCTCCTCATGTGCACACCCCCATGTAGTGGGTTGAAGGACTATATAGTATGCCTAAACCAGAGGCTTCTACCACTAGAATTCATCTGTTGCTAGTGTAGGGTTCTGGATGAAGACTCAGTTCAAGCATCAGATCATGTTATGGGTGAAAAGTCCCTCACATCACTATTTTTGTTGAGAAAAAGACATTATGGCTGTTTTTTGTGTATCAAAAGTGTGCTTATATTCTTCGCTATAAAACATGAGTTTTTACTCTGCAAAGATCTAATTTGCTAACAACGATTGCCATTTCTCAGCTATGTACATTATCCACTGCTAATTATGTGACTGTACTAATTGTGATATTTTTCAACTTTGACTAATCAGATTTGGTGTCAAAATTATGACACTGGATCACAAAAACATGAGAGTGATCACCAGATGTTCCATTCCCTATATAAACACATGGGCAGCTCTTCACTTTTCTCTGACTTCTTTTTCTTTACATTTTGAGCCAAAGTTAAATGAAACTTTGCAGGATGCTCTGGAATGATCACAAGCAGCTCATGAATTTAATACCTTATATGGGAAGATATGTTGTGATAAGTAATGACCTCAGCTCTGAGGTTATAACAACTGTGGTTGAAGGTACAACAACACAGCACTGTACAAATATACTGCGAGGCAAGAAAATGGTGAGCCCTTTTTCAGAACACAAGCATTACTGCTGATAGGGGACTTGCATGATTATGCTACATACAACCTGCCACGCATACTTATGCTATCGCTGAACCACCAGCACCATAGAAAATGTATTGGCACTTGAGCTTTTACCATAGTATAGGAATAGAAACTTTATAAAATTTGTGGTTTGCTGATAACAAAATTTGAAAATATTCAGAACTGCGGTTGTGGATAAAATGGAGTATAAAAATGAAGATAAATTAGTTATGACAATAATTTGCCAGCTAGTTCTAGAACTCATATGTTGGTGGTAGTAGCAGTGAGTGTCAGACAGTTGCCAGACTTGATATGATCAGAAATGGCTGCTAGTTTGTTGGAGGTTTTTGGGGGGGGGGGGGGTTTTGCTTTGTTTTTTTTGTTTTTTTGGTTTTTTTTAATTTTAACACTTCCTTAGGCAGCAATTCATTTTAAGTAATTTCTGGATTGCCAGGTTGCCTGAATAAAGTCATTCACATCTCAGTCTTCTTTTTGAATTCTAAATTTAATACCATTTTCCTTTCTATCTATAATTGGGGGGGGGGGGGGGTGGAGCATATAATTGTAACCAAGTGGAGAGCCTAATCAAGGAATGTGGATGACTACAGCATAAATATGTACTTCCTCCACTAATTGCTGATTGATTAGATTGCTCTCTTTACCTCATTGACACACCTTCAATGTTGTTGGATATTTTAGGTATTTATTAGATAAAAGGCAGTGTCATGTGCCTTCGTGAACAGGTAAATTTACCCCATACAGAAACCACAACTTGTAGATTGTGTCAGAAAATACATTTAAAGATTAAATTTGTGCTTAGTTCTTGCTGTTATATGGATGGGGTTATCACTTGAAATGGTGTTCCTGCGTCTTACTATAATTTTTAATTTATCTGTATGTCTGTTTATATATATATGCTATCTCTTCCCAGATGCCTGGACCAATCATCCTGAAATTTTCAGGGGTTTTTCACAGTACTGCTGGCCTCATTTAGGGAGAATCTGGTTGAATAGACGTTTCTATTTATGATTAACCACCCACTTAGTTGTGACAAACTTTTCTTTTCATACACTAAAAAATTTGTTAAAAATCTATTCTTGACAACTATGTGGATGTCCCACAGATAATATAATCCTATTCAAAGGACATTTCTAGGTGAATTCGTGTTTACAAATCACACAGAAAGTTCAAAAGGGACACTAATTACTAGAGATGCAGCATAATATTTACTTTAGAAATAGGGCAGTGCCTCCCATATCCCCTCCTATGTCTGTATGTATTTTGGTTATCCTCCCCCAGACACTGGGTGCATACCAGACTTAAATTTTCAGGGGGTGATGGAGGTTACCCTGGGGTGGTTTACGTAGAATTTGATGAAGATCTTGGATTAAAACTCCGCCCATGGGACTGTTGTTTTTTTGTTTTATTATTCTCCTTGGTGAAGGAGGCTCATTTCCTGAATGGGTAACCACTATGATACTACAATACATTTGTATACACTTCCAAGTGAGAACCAGCCTCCCAAATCCCATTCTTTCTTTTCATGAGCCCAGTAGGCCCAAACGAGTGGTATTTGACACAGGAAATGAAGAAACCAACAGGGGGAAATCTCAAACTATAGTAATATATTTTGTTGTCTCCATCCACTGGACATGTACGTTTCTAGTTCTATGTAAAAAGGAATGTGGTGTATCTGTCCATCAGTTAGTCATTAACTCTCAATGTGTTCACAAATTAAAATTAAAAATAATTAAAAAAATAAAATAAAAAAATACTCCCCGAGTTTGCATGTGGTGAAATTTGGTATGAGGATAAGTTTAGTGGCAATGTAAAGGCCAATTTTTCTTAGAATTCTGCTGAAGATAGTTTCGATGGAAATAATTATTAATTTAGTATAATTTTGGCATATTTTGGGGTCAAGAATAGACTCACCACACCCATTTAATATCTAATTTCTCGGATCCTACGGCTCCCTGGAATTTTATCATTGCCCATGTTACTCCCTTGGTCAAAGTTATGTTTGCAAATCATGTTTCAGGAGTAGGTTCAAATGTTTGTGGTAGTACATAGCCAAAAGGTTAGGTTCATGCATACAATTTTGTAAGTTTGGTGCAGTGAGTTAACCAAAGGCAAACTCACAAGATCTGGTGTGGCGAGCGAAGCGAATCCACCTGCTAGAACTGCAAAAGTGAATGTGCTAGACCATGCACCATGTTAGTCAATTAGTGAACAATAGCATGTTTATTCCCACCACATCAAAGGTCCTTTACCTCTTCAGGAGCATAGGTTATACTGATTACTGGCTTAGATGTGGGTGTGCAGTATTTAATGAGCATTTTGCTGATGGAAATAAGTGCACAAGTTTAATGATATATTCTACTTATTCTCATTGTTTATCCTATCCTGGCATTTGTTTGATCCTGGCATTTGTTTGACGCTGCAGGCATGTGATGCTGCCGAAAGAAATGGCGAAGTCTATTCCTAAGGGCCGCCTGATGGCCGAGTCAGAATGGAGAGGCATGGGGGTGCAACAGTCCCAAGGCTGGGTGCACTACATGGTCCACACTCCTGAGCCACACATCCTCCTCTTCAGACGACCGATCACAGATCATGCTGCAGCAAAAAGAGCTGAGGCCATTTTTGCCTGACTTTGGAAAACATGTATAATGGACAATATATGTGTTGTTTTTGACAGTACTGTGGCTTGGGCAGTACCTTGGCTGTGTGGAACACCTCACTTGCAAATTCATGATGTATGTATCGTATTCTCAGTGTGACTCTTTCTTTTTTGTATGTGCGTATTCAGTGCATGCCTGTAATGTGTATCACATTCACTTGATTATGTGCCTTCGATTTCAATAGTATAAAATCTATACATACATGATCTGTGTGGGCATGTGCAATCTAAACTTTGATGACCTCTACCTGAACTGGGTGTCAATGCTTTGCATCAATTTGTGTATTCAAAAATTTTATATTAATTGGTAGTTGCAAAATAAACTTGCTGGTCCGATGACTGGCAGTTACGATTTACAATGATAACCAAAAACTAGAGGGAGGAATAAGAAATTGAAAGTTGTACTATGAAAAACAACCTTTGGCCTTGTACAGTTACAAACTTGTTCATTTTCTTATCTATATATATATATTAGAAGACTTATGTAACTATGTTGGTCTGTTTCTCAAAATTCCTCTTAGATTTTGACCAAACTTTTAGGGATGGAGGAGACCCACCTTGAGATGGTTTTATGCCAGGTGGCATGTCTGGGAAAAAACAGAATTTGTCGGTTTCTATGTTCGTACCATCATTCCAGCCAATCTGGTAGGTGGATTTCTCTGAAACCCTGCATGATGATAGGTTTTGACCCAACTTAAAACATGGGCTAAAAATTTCATAAAATGGTTACCGTGGTAATGAGAAAAAGCTAAAAATGGTACTTTGGCCAAAAAAACTCAAGGACTAACAGACCACCACCACTAAGAATTATTGCTGTTAAAAATGAAATTAAAAAAATGAGAATTGATTTGGTTGTGATATATTAATTGTGCATCAAAGGAAAATAATAAACTGAAATAATAATTTGCTCCACTTCTCTCTTAATATATCTCCACCATCACCTTTCTTACTGGCAAGACATGTTCACCTACTGGATTTTAGCCTATATTGGCTGGGCTAACGCAGGGTATATGCTGCTAGTGCTTTATATAGGAAGGCATTTCAAAGACCCTCTAGTAATTAGTGTCCTATTAAACTCACTTGATTTATAATTTGTTCCTGAAAAGATTTTTTTTTATTTTTTAGATCAGTGTGGTTTATAAACAAAACATCTAGGAAAGTCCAGCTGGCAGACCCCCCCCCACAAATGGGACCAAGAATAAACATTTATTCAAGCAACATGGGAGATTGGTCACACACTACACGAATTTATGTACTAAGATATATGAAGGGACTATTACTGAGGTTTGAATGATGGTTACTAAGGAAAAGATCATCATTTCTTTGAAGATTCAAATAAACCTCCACTTACCATTACAAGACTAAATTGATTGAAAGGTGATCTACAGTGCAAACACTACAGCATCCAACTGGTGTGGTTGCTAAGAGTGACTTCACTAACTGAAACATCAATTTAGAAATATCTGGAAATAATTGGAAAGCCATTTAAAAGAATCAGCCACTTACTGGGGTGCAAATGTTTTAGTCTTAGAAATAAGATTAAAATCTCACATTTGCAGAGGATTGCTTAATTCATTGGTTCAATGAGTACCACAAAAAAAAAGTGACCAAAACTTAGTAACAATGTTTTTCAGTTTCATTGACTCGAAGTAGACGATCTTTTGCTAGAAAGTCTTCTCTTGCGGAGGTCACGATTCTCTTTGGCTCTCTTGGCAAGGAGCTTGGCATACTCAGCAGCTTCACTCTTCGCCTTCTCTCCTTTCTTCTTATTGATAGCACGAAGGTGACGTTTCCTCTGCAACCGACGAGGGGTGATAAGGCGCTGAATTTTTGGTGCCTTAAATCGTTTTGGTTTTCCTTCCTTCTCTGGTAGTTGTCTCTTGAAGACATAACGGCGGACATCATCTTCCTTTTCAAGGTGGTAGAGCTTCCTGATCTTTCCTACCCTCTTCGGTCCAAGACGTCGAGGGATTGTTTTGTCTGTAAGGCCTGGCAGGTCATTCTCTCCCTTCTTAATAATGACCAGATTCAGCACACTAAGGTTGCTATCAACTATGCAACCACGGACAGACTTGCGTCTGCGCTGGCCTGTACGTCGAGGTCGGAAACAGGATTGCCCCTTCTTCAAGAGGAGTTTCACACGTCCATTGGTGAGCACACCTTGCTTCATTGCAAATCCCTGATTGTCATTGCCTCCAGAGATACGGACAACATAGCCCTATACAGTGAGCATGCAGCAAGTAACCATTACTCATAGCAAGTTTAAAAATAGAGCCCTATATAGTGAGCATGCAGCAAGTAACCATTACTTATGAAAGTTTTTAAAAAAACGTCTTACTTTCCACTCATCACCTAGGAAGTCGCAAGGGATCTCCTGAGAGATGCGTTTTTCATAAAAGGGTCGCCTGAAAAATGAAATTCATAGCAAAGAGGGTCACGGATACCTGGCATGAACAAAAAAAAAACACTTACACTTTCAATTCATCCTCAATGTCAATCAGTTTCTGGCACCCAGTGGCTGGGTATGCCACGTTCAACTGAAATTACGATAATTAAAGTAAAAGAACTCTCAAGGGACCATATGGCTCAAAATAATGGATGGTAAAAGATATAACTGACCTTCATAGTAGAAGAAGACTCTGCAACGTGTGCAAAAGAGACGGTTCGTAATCGCGCATGTGCAACTAACCACTGTGAAAAATCGTTTTAATACGCACCTCCAATAAAATGATTTTCTTAAAAACAACAACATAGTATGACGACCCTGTTCCTATTTATCACTGTGGCAACGATCGCCGGCTATGCCAAGATGGATTCTTTTGCGGGTATTGTTCCCTCTGCACTAGTTTTGAAGAGGAAATATGACAGTAGGCTTAAATGTTGTTTTTTTAATTTTTTTTATGCAGTTAATGAGAGATTTTTGAAGAAAGCAAGTGGTGAATTTTGCATAGAAACCATATTTATTCTAGATATTTCTAGAAAAAGTGAGTTAGCCAAGGATATTGGCAAAAACCATGGCTTATTATCCAATTTCAGGATAAGGTGTTGTTTTTGTATATTATTAGTCACAGGGGCCTTCATTTTTAGTTACAAAGTTGAGGTAGTTAAAAAGCAACAACCATTCCAAGCATGCATAGGTTTCTGCAGTTGGAATAGTGTAGAAATTACCCAGCATAGGTAGCTAGCTAAGTGTCTGCAGGTGAAACGGAGGATAGAGAGGGGGGGGGGGGTGGAACACATTCCAGACATGGGTGAAACCGGTTTTATTGTGCAATGTGGACAGGGTTTTAATGTCTGGAAATATTTACTTGTTTCCTCTGCCCAAGATGTAATTCTTTGATATTCATGGGGTCTCACCACTATAGCAACACTGTCTAATAATATGTCTGATGAGTGGATTTATGGAGGTTACTCTCCACAAGCTAATGGTCAACATCACTTATCTTACAGATGTGATCTCACTGGAATGCATTCCTCGCTGTGTGAACCTATGGCACCTGGACCTCTCTGGAAACCACCTCTCTGCAGTGGGGGAATTGGCTGTGTTGGTGCATCTGCAACACTTGAACTTGTCAGACAATAAAATATCAGAGTTAGGTCAGCAGTTGCCTCATTAACTTGCATATGATAATTTTACTCAACACTGATTGGTGAGCAACATGTGTGTAGTGGGCAAAGAGAGATGATTGATTGATAGTGGCAGTGTGAAAAGTCACAGGAACTGGATGCTTATAGTTGAGGCTGGAGGTAAACACTTGCAGCTTTTTCAAACCTTTTTAGTGGATCATTTAATCTAGAGAGCAAGGGGCTGAATCCTTACCTAGTTGACATGAACCAGCTGTGTGTGTGTGTGTGTGTGTGTGTGTGTGTGTGTGTGTGTGTGTGTGTGTGTGTGTGTGTGTGTGTGTGTGTGTGTGTGTGTGTGTGTGTGTGTGTGTGTGTGTGTGTTTATAGATGATAGGGAACAAATTTTTTTTATTTGGCAAGGTGACCAACAGGGCGTCATTAGGAAAGCCATGGTAACTGTGTTTACTTTTATACTCTGTACCTCAGGCCACATTCATTAAGTAAGGATGTCCATGGAGATATGCCTATGCTCTATGTGAAATTTGTGCACGATAAGTTGTTGTTTTTTCCTGTCCCTTGAGGTATTTATAGCCAGATAGGTATAACCTCAGAGATTATAACAGCAGCAGTATCACCGACATACCATGTGATTTTACACACACATTGCAAACCCCCCCCCCCCTCACCTTCGTCTTAAATTCTGAATCTGGACCTTCAGTTGCAACCATTTCAACCATTGAGTAGTGGAGTGGGGCATGTTTGTCATATTGTTAGATGCTCCATTAGGAGACGTGTCGAAATTTGGTGTGGAGTGCTCTGTTGTCACTCATTTAACACATTGTGACACTGACTAATATGCAGTGACATTGAATGTATTCATATTGTTGTGATACCACTGTTTTGTTTTGTTTTGTTTTGTATATTTCATACTGTTACTTTGAATTAGGAGGACTGGACAAGTTGGATAAACTTTCCAAGTTGGAACTTGCAGGGAACAAGATAGCAGGGTAAGTGAAACAGAAAAGAAAAATATTAATATCATCAACTGTATTATAATTGCCAATAAAGCAAGCTTCACACTGCAAGAATAATTAGGTTATGCATGTTTGTGAGTACACATGCAGTGTGTGTGTGTTACTTGTGATGTATGCATGAGTGATAATATTCTTCAGCCATTATCCACTGAAAATGCTCACCATTTTCCCATGCCCATACAAATTGTTCTTATTCATCCCTTGGTCTCAGCTGATCAAAGGGAAGCCACACAGCCTGGGATGCTAACTCATGCTCTTGGGTTGTCAGGTTATGTCCAACCTGCACCACTTTCCTTAATATATGCAAACTTCGTCAAGGGTAAAGATAGTAAGGTAACATGCAGATAGTGCCAGTTGCTGTGTGATGACCCTCCCACACAATGAACTTCCTGCTCCACAGACCTGCTGGACTGATTGGACGAGCAATGACTTCATAGTGGCACCTCTTAATGCAGTCACTGGAATTAGACATCCACTTTGACGAACATGCCTCTTGAACAGAACCTCAACTCTTTAGAATAGAAACATAATTTTATTTCTATGCTACACAAAATATCCATTTATATCATATCTCTAAGGGAACAGGTAAAGGTTGTTATATTCACTAAGACCCAAGGATATCCCCTGCTTATGTAGCAATGTGTAATAAGTTTCTTCCTACTCAGGGACGGATGAGTTGATTAATCCGCACCATATGTGTGCATGCTTTTGGTGCATGGCCCAGATTTGTTTGTTTGTTTTTGTTGCTCAGCTTTAAAGACCTCTCCCCACTAACCTTCTTGTTCAATCTCAAACACCTCGCCCTTCAAACAAACGTGTGTCCCTCCACTTCTCCTCTTCGGCTCACAAACCCGGTCTGCCAGCATCCTGGCTACACCACACTTATGAGGGAGACCTTCCCAGCCATCCTGTGGCTGGACGGAGAAGTGGCCATTGAGGGGGCCCCAGGGAGGCAGTTTTACAAGGAGGTAAGGGATATCAAGGAACTGGGGAGGACAAGTGGTGACGGTTGCAGTCGTGGAGTAAAGATGGCGAAAGAACTTCAAAATTCAAGTATGACAACCTATCATATCAACTCTCTGTGTGTACTGTTGTACATTACATATGACATGGGCTATATTTGGGGAGGTTAATCTCTCCTCTCCCCCCCCCCCCCCCCCCAAGGGATATTTTACTACCATGCACAGGAATACAAACTTATTCCAAGCAATCTTATGAAGGTGATGGTAGGAAATTCCCTCCAACTCCTCTCTCGTAATGTAGAGCACAGTCAAGCAGACAACAAAAATTGATTAAATTGCCGGATGTCTCAATTTAGGTGCATTGAATATAGACAAACTCTTGTCCTCAATTTGAGCACCTGCCCCATATTCCATTACTTGGTATGACAGGACCTTGGGAGGGGTGTGGTCTAGCACAGCATTCCCTTAACATGCGAGAGAAGAGTCAGGGACATTAGCACACTAAGTTTTCTGATAGAATGCAATTAATTGCTCACTATAATTTATTACTTGTGATGTATTTTTAACCATTGAATGTATGTGCATGGCAAGTTTCAGGTTCAAATATTATTCTTGTGACTTCTACTCTTGTTCTATTACTTGGTGATGTAACAGTATTAGCTATTCTAAAGTTTATAGGTGGCAGAATGGAGTCAAATAAGTAAGGAAGACAGTAATAGCACCATTTCATCCCTAATTCAGTGGCAGCTATATATATATATATACCTGTGACATGGTCGGACAGAACACATGTTACAGTTACCTCAGCCATGCAGTATCAATAGTCAGCAAATACCAGTAGGACCATCAGCATGTCCTAATATCTGAGCACCTGAAATCTTCAACAAAATTTCAGATTGCATTTTGATATATCTACTAGTGAACCAGCAGGATTACCACATGTAGAACAGTGGTGAAATTGTACATCATCCTTGGGAAGACATCTTTAATCTTGACAAAATTAATAAAATCTATATACTAATTGATCCTGATGCTATTTTGGGTTGGCAGAACAAGTCAGTGTGCTACTTTCTTCAGACCCTTCCATCATATGGTAAGGGGTCTGATAATGATTATACCACATAAGGGGGGGGGGGGGGGGGAAAGCAGGCAGGCAAATGGAGGGTTGTTCACCAGTAGTGGGTGTGGCTTATTTAATTCACTGCACCATGTTTATTATTTCTCTTTCGTTGGCACATGCTCAGTGCATATAAGTTTAGCATTACTGAATCAGCAACTGTGTTGATAACAGGACCAAAAGGTTATTTAGTTTCTTATTACTTACAATGAAATAAATCTCGTTTGTTCTACAATCAGATTTGGACATTTCTCTGTTGGATCCCTTACCTATAGCAACTTGTGCAGAAGTGGACCAACTGGAGGAGGAGAGCATCACAAGTAGGCACAAACTATTAAAATAATTTGTCAAGATATTGTTTCGTGTCAATGTAAGTCACATTAATCCATGTGTTGGTGACACCTTACCAGTATTTTTGAAACAAAAAAGGTAGCTTTCAACACAATTTGATGTTCAGGATATTTCTAGTTTATAGTAAGGTATGAAGCAGTCCTCTTTCATCTCTCCTAGTTAGGACTTGTATATTGCAATTTGACAGAGACTCAGTTGGGAGTCATGCCCATCCTGCTGAGATAGCCACAAGCCTATAACAGATTGCTTTTAAAGCAGAGATGTATAAATACATTGGATTATACAATAAGAACTTATAGTTGGTATAATATGTTGAATGTATTTATACATACCAAGGGACTGAAACAGGATTTTTTTTTGACATTATTGATTAGATTTGCTGACCGAGTGTAAAGAGAAAAGCACTAGAGTGCAGCAACATCTCGACAACACGAGAAGAAACCTGTCCACCATGTGAAGCAAAACATCTCAACTGCATGAAAGCAATGTGAAGACTGCATGGGAACTGCAACTGCTGGTACAGACCTGTGGACTGGCTGCTTAACAATCACTTAGTCAGAACATTAACAATATTATTATACCATTTCTTGTTTTTAATTCTACTCCAAATTTATTTTAAAACATCAAATAAAGCAACCATAATTATAATATGCACTGTACGGAACATAAACAAGATGTGTAGTGATTAATACTGTTTGTGTGTGTGTGTGAGATATCTAATGCAGTATATATGAACATAGACAAACCCCAGAGTTATTTTCTGTACCACATACGCACTGTTTTGCTTCTCGTGATCTTTCTCTGCAGCTGTAAGATGCCGTAGAGCAATGCCTCTGCTGTTGGTGGGCAGCCAGGGACGTAGATGTCCACTGGAACTATGCGGTCACAGCCACGCACCACAGAGTAGGAGTAGTGGTAGTAGCCGCCACCATTAGCACAGCTATGGAGGACACACAAGTACAGATAAGTAAGAAACATCAAACAAAATGGTTGGTCAAAATAGAATTTAACCACATTTGAGTGATTGGTATGTACAATGCTGCTGAGAGAATATGAATGAAAGCACTCAAGGAATTGTGGAATAGGGTATGCCTTTAATCATATCGCATCTTACCAATATTTTCATTTAAAGTTTGGGCATTTCTTCGGAGTTCCAAGTTCTCAGTTGCAGAAAACTTGGAAAGTGGTTCTCCTTTATTGGGAGGTATCTAATGGACCAGTTTCAGCATTAGTTCAACCTGGGGCAGATGAGTTGTCTGCCCTGGAGATATATTGGCTTCTGTTTGGAAGCTATGACTAGTTCCCTATATATATCAATACGTAGTTATAAAGAATGATATGCCAGACCTCCAGTTTCTCTGCAAAGGAAAATTATACCTCAAAATTAACGATTTATTCGAATAATGCTGTAGAAAAGACAAAGCATACAAGTTCTCAAGGGGAAGGTTTAATCTGTGAAGATAAAAAATTAAGGAAACAAAACCACGTTCATCAAAGTTAGCACAACACTAGTTAGATGAATCATACCAATTTTTAAATGAAATTGCACAGATATTATGCAGAACAACGATTGGTGCATTTGGTTTTTGAATCGGTAATGGTATGTCAAACACTTATGATCTACTTGAGTGCAATCTTGTTTCCTCCATTTTTTCATGTCATTTGTAATGATCATTTTTTAAAATTTAATATTTAAATAAAATCAGTTGTTCATGTAAAAAATCATTTAGCTAGTGTACAATTTGGGGGGGGGGGGGCATTGTGGTAGCTCGTAGTTACATCACATAGCACATACCTTCCCATTGAGATGACCCATTTTGGTTCAGGCATCTGATCATATACCTTCCTCAGTGCTGGGGCCATCTTGTTGGTGAGCGTGCCTGCCACAATCATCACATCTGACTGTCTGGGACTGGCCCTGAAGACCACACCAAAGCGATCCAGGTCATACCTTGCCGCACCCACATGCATCATCTCCACTGCACAGCAAGCCAGTCCAAAGGTCATGGGCCAGAGGGAACCCTGAGGATAATGAAAGGGGGAGTGTCTCGGCTATCATGGCATCTTGTATTTGGTGGTGTTACTTATGTGGTGATAATTTATTGAAGAGTTAGTGATTTTCTGATTTTCTCAATAAGTACAAAAGAACATGGTATGAAGAATAGAGATGGTCCTGCTCCACACCATATTGGCATGGCAACCACAATGATCCCTATACTTGGTCATGACTTTTTACTTCCTGAAATTGATCTGAAGCTTAGCCACACATCCCACCCCCTCCTGTGCACACACGTGAATACATGCACACAATGGATGACTGTAATGATGTTGGGTAAGTTATGTTTGTTGCACTGTGTTGATTATTTGCCACCATCTACAAAGGCTTCCTACCAAGATTCCATCCAGACTGCCAACTATCATGACAGGAAACTAAGACATTTGTTCTGATTATAAACAGGCAAGTTGAAGGTGGGATCAAACTCCTCACTCAAAATGGCGAAGAGGCTCAAGGTCTAGACAGCTGGATTGATAGAGAGAGCAACAATATTTGGTTGGGGGATGTTTATGAGCAGAAGATAACACTGGAGGGGAGGAGGTGGAGATGATTTTGAGAATTGGACAAAGGGCTATTGATTAGTGATGGTTACTGTGGACTGGTGAGGTAAAAACAGCAGACATATCCTGGCCATTATTTTAATGAGCACACACATCTACTGCTACTGCTGAGTTTTTGTTTAAGGCAACATCAATCGTTGGTATTTCCAGTCAACAATCCCAGACATTGTAAAGAAAAATCAGCCACCAAACTTTATGAAGAATGTTGTGCTAGCAAGAGTTAGTCACTGAACTCGTGGTTCAGAGGTCACATGAATTCTGACATCAGGCATGGCCATGGGAGGTAAAGAAGGGGAAGGGAACAGGTGAGCTTGGGTTCAATATCACTGGCCAGTTACAGAGGACAGCTTTCTCTGTGCACTATTATGATTCCAAGAATGTACATATGGGAATGGGCATATGACAGTTGTGGCACACAACAATATATATACATACATATATTTGAGCTATTCTTTGTGTGGTGTGTGTGTAATGTTGGATTTAAGTGCCCACTATTTAATGGAATACTTCAACACTACATGCAGCAGACTCACTATTTCTTCCTTTTTTTTTCTTTTTTTTTCCTTCACGCATGCACACACACACACACACACACACACACACACACACACACACACACACACACACACACACACACACACACACACACACACACACACACACACACACACACACACACACACACACACACACACTGTGATTTAAATGCTGAACTCAATAATTTGGAAGTTAACAATTAACCTCACGAAGAACAACATCACGCTACTATAACAAATCAACTCCATCCTGGAGTGATAGAGCTTGCAGCCAGCTCAAGCTTAATAAACTTGTCTTGACATACAAAACTTTCTACTCAACCAGTTCACATTTTATGCACTCCTATTTACAATTCATCACAAGTAATGTTCCTGTGTGTACCCAAGTATTGTTGTGCGTGTTATTTGTCTCTAGAAGAGAGAGGGTCATGCTTACAATAGCTCACTGTGTAGTTCACAAAACAGAAGTAAGCCCATTATAGTTAGTGACACCAATCCCTAAATCTTAAACTAACTGGGTGTGTGAATCTATCATGAAATATTAAAGAATACATTTAAATTAAAACTACAGAAAACTACCAATGGTGAATATGGTGTCTAAAATTGTGATGGTCAGGCTTTCATACTTAGTGTTCAAAAAAAATTATGTGTTTGCTATAAAAGGATTCTAATTAGTGACAATTTGTGTATATAAAGTTTAGTGTTTTGAAACATTTGCTGACTTGGCACTTATACAGATTTCATCAGACATACAGAGAACAGTAGGAAACATGCCTAATATTCATACTAACTAATTTTATAGGAGCAACTTCCTCGACTATAATTCTAATAGTGTAAAAAAAAATCATGGCTACGCATGTTTGAGGCAGAGATTAAAACATACACTCCTATATATTTGATTAAAAAATTAAATACTGTATAAAATAATTAAACAATTGATGCAAACTGATTCACATTGATAAAATGGTTTTACACAGGAACTATCTTCTTTTCTTGATTTTCTCACAGATCAATTAAACATAGTCCATCCACCTTCATTTATTTATATTTCTTACATCATTACTTCATTACTTCCAGGATGTTCTGTTGCACAGTAATCTGTAAAACATAACTGAATCATCCCCCCCTCCCCCCCAACTTATAATTTTTTTTTTTAACATACCACTTTATAAAAGAAAAGTACATGATATAACAAACCCTGCACATATAAGATAATGAATGCATGGTAAAAATGGACTCTATAGTGACTGGGTAGGGATGAATAGTACGCTAAATATTGGATTACCTGCTAAATTTATAACCCTTTCGTAAATTCCACATAAGTTTATCTCTAGATCATTGAAAAGATGAAATAAAAGAAGTCAAACAAAAATTTTAATTAAACAAAAAACACAGTAATTGAGAAAATGAGAGCAAGAGGTTCTTGGTATTTGCACTGTGTGTGTCGTGGTGTATATGTGTGCATGAATAATTATGCTCTTGGACTAACATGTCCTTCAATATCTTCCCAAACCAGTCCACCCAGCTGTGATGGGGACCTGGAACATTTTTTTTGGGGGGGGGGAAGGGAATTCACTGGACATGGCTTGTCAATCAATTATAAAATTGGGACTTCGGGCCCCACACCCGTAAGCTGAGTCTTGGTCAGTCCTCCTGTGAGCTCCTAGCCTGGCTCCAGGAGTTTACTTGCACTGGGTCATAGTGCCTGCTTAGTGCACAGGCACCCCGACTATGTCAGGTGGTGTGACTAAACCTGACCTGATTCAAACAGATTAATCTATATCATCAGTTTTCATTTATCTTCAATAAAGCTTCAGACAATAGCCTCCATAGTGTTTTTATATTCCATTTAATACCTTTTCAACAAAACTCCACATATCAAGAAAATGGCCTCTGGCTTCAGATGACATCACAAGCAATAGTTCTCAACTCAAACACAAACATTGATTGACACGACACAGAATAATAAAATCTGCCACTCATTTACTTTAAAATAATAAATCATGGGTTATCAGAACAAAATATTTCAGGAGTCTATACCATATCCCAGCCAAAATATTCAAAAAGGGTTGACTAAGGCACTATTCAGTTTCACCAGTAAACATCTGTCAGTTTAATATTGGAATAAGTTATCCAGATGAGACCTGGATATACAATGGAACTCATTCAAGCAATGATTTTATAGTTTAAAAGTTTAAATCTGCTGTTAAGAATCAAATTTTAAAAATTAAAAAAAAAACTCTACAAGCTATTAGAATCAACTGACCAATAATCTTTCAAGATATGGTAGTAGCATTCAACAACTCATACCTTCCTTGCATAATTAACGAGGTTGTCCAGGCCTGTGACTACATAATCAACAGTGTTGCTGATTCTTCCTTGTTTGACGGGCACTGGGGATGTTTGAGCAGTGGTGGCTGGGGGTGTGGCTTTGGGTACTGGAGAGGTTGATCCAGTTTGCTCTAAACGGTGTGGCACCACTGCTAGGTGAGACCCACTAAGAGGAATTAGGGAGGCTAAAAAGGTGGGAAAATAGAGTAAAACACCGCTGCTATAGCTACACACAGATTATGGTATGAACTTACCTCTCCTCCAAACACTAAGGTACCTGAAAACCATTTCCAATTTTACTCTGGTGGCATGACGATCCCTTATTCTAAACATTGATTTAGAAGCTCTGACGACCATATACCTAAACACTTCTGAAGAGGTGTCATTTCACTCTATTGGTGCTGGAGGAAATGTGTACAGCCGCTGAATTTAAGATGGCAGAGACGGAATGTAGTGGTTCCACTAGTGTTAGTGAAACTAAGTCGGAGGCTAGGGCACAGCCCAATACGAAAGAAGGAGTGACTGGTAGAAAAGAATTGGATATTTTGAAGAATCTTCCCAGCTTCAACATCTCCAATTTCTCCAAATATAGCTACCGTGTTGGAACTACAAATCAAGTTAGATTTTTTCTTTTCCTTTTCAGAATTCACTGGCGTATACTGATATGTTTTGTAATAAGTTTGTTACCTATTTGCAGACTTGTCTTCCAAGCAGCTATGTCTGGAAGAATGGCAGTCAGTCTAAAAGTGATTTCAAGCCACAAGGTATTTTGTGGATATGTGAATATATGAAGCATATTATATTATATGTATCAATATCAAACACTATTCTTGTGCTTGAGTGACTAATTTATCCATGTTACACATATTAGGTCACATCAGATAAATTTTCAGTTTTTTTATCCACCTTCCTCATCAAATTTTATTAGAATTTCAACTCTGAAAACATAGTATAATTTTTTATGTAAAATTGATTTTTTTTTCTAAGGGGGTTTTTTCAAAATACAGAACCGAAATAGTGTTTCTACCGCAATATAGCAATTTAGGAGAATATAAAAATAGAACAGAAATGCAGAAGAAATCCATTGCAATACAATGTCTCATCATTCATAATGATACTTCAACCATAGTTATAGTATACAGGGATTGGAAACACATTGTGTGCTCCGTATTGATATAGTACAAAGTCCATAAACATGAGGGAACATTCGTGTTATGGCGCAAGTATTTATTTAATAGGCTGCCAATTTCCAGGGAAACTTAAAGATTCAGAGAAAGGAGCTAAATTCCAATAAATATCAATATCAAATACCTGATAAGGCCTCTTCGATGCTAATACTGCAAAATATGAGTGCGGAAAGTCCCACTAGTTCAGGTGAAGTTCTTGATGTCCTTGAGAAGACTGAACACCATTGCTTGTGGTAGAAATATTTGTTTTGTTTCTATCCCAGCTAAGAAAGCATAGCTAGCTTTCTTATAAGGAAAAAAAAAAAGTGTTCGTATTATGTTATTAAATGGAACTAGGGCAGAGAAAATACCTAACAAAACTTAACTACACTCAAACTCCCCTTATCCAGGCAGCTTGGAACCGAGCAGTGCCCGTAACTCAGAAATGGCCATATCTGGGAACATTCTATATATTCTCCAGTGTAGTGGATATTTGGCTAATTTTTTTATGCTTTCATATACTTTAGGCATGGAACATCATTTGTGTACACACATAAGCAACAGATTATGCTCATATAATTTTTGCAAGTAAAAGATGGATTAAAAAAAATTTTTTTTTGAAGTGAATTCTGTCTTATCCTAGTTAGAGCATCTTGCTATTTCTTTACAAGAAAAATGATCTGGTTCACTGCCATAAGAGTCCAGTCATAGCATTGACGATGTGACTGAGTCATTGAATGCTTCACTGTATTCCCAATTTTTTTAGCAGAGACATATTGAGACTTTCCTTTCTCAAGCTTATGAACAACTTCCATGCTCTCTTCTAAAGTCATCACAGACCTTTTCTGTGGGCCAGGTACAATATTAAAACAAACAACAAAACAAAAACAAAAAAATAACAACATGAAAAAGAAACCAGCAATACAGAATGTGGTGGTGTTGTGGAATTCAGTCCATTTATGTGCAGCTGGGGAAATGAAGGGGGTACCCTGTAGAGGGGAGTGCCAAGATATGAGGAGTCCAGATAAGAGGAGTTTGAGTGTACTGAAATAATTAAGGAAATGTTGATACAATAGTTTTGGTTTTGTGTTCCTCTCCAGCATTTCTTTTGTTTCCTGGAGTTAAATCTTATCTTAATTTCTGGGCATGTGTTATTGATGAATGAATTGCAGTTTACTAGGAGAGTGCAGAGCATAATAATCCACAAAATCAGAGCTTCTAAAAGATGCACTTAAGGTCCCTTTTCCCTCTTGTTTTATCTTGAAAATGATGGTTTTCAGTTAGCTAAATTTATATTATCCACACTGAAGTGGTTGCAAAGTAAGTTAATAGTTTAGCATTGAGAGTAGACACTCCCCTGACTGGCCTGTCAGTGGCTGAGACAGTCTGCTCACCACCTTGAGAAACAAATATCGCTAGAAAACATGCTTACTCATGATGTTAGGCTAACATGGATGGAACCATGAAATTTTGCTGTTTACAATCCCTGTGTACTGTATCTATGCTTCAACAAGGCACACAATAGTGAGCAAGCTTTTTGTGGTTTGGTAAAGGTCTTCTACAGAATGCTCCTTTTGGCTTCCAAATTTATTGTTTTTGCAGTTGTGTGTTATTGATCATTTTTGTTGTTGTTTGTGTCTGTTTACCATGAACCTGCACGCACACACACACGCACGCGCACACACACACACACACACACACACACACACACACACACACACACACACACACACACACCTTGGTATTGAAGCAAGGCACAGTGTGACGTGCCATGATTGTTAAGCATGATAATGTCCTGTAGCTTCTGAACCAAAAAGCCAGCAGAATAAGCTGTTGGGAATTTGTTCAAAGTGTTAATAATGATAGAAATTAATTATGCACAACATTTTTAAGGGGAAAGGGAAAGTTTATTTAGTGGAAATTTAATTTTAACTTTCCCCCCCCCCCCCTTTTAAATTATTGTTTAAAAAAAAAAGAAAAAAAAGATTCAAATTCATATTTTCTGCTTATTGATGTACACAAATTCTATTTTATCAAATCCTAATAGAATAAATCATCTTTTTATCACACATTATTGCTGTAACTCATTATTAAGCCTGTTCATTAATTAATTAGTAGTAATCATCAGAAAGAAAAATTGAGCTTGAGTTTAGTCATCATAAAAAAAATATGAACAATTAATGATAAAAAAATAACTTATAAACAATTAATGTATTGTATAATAAATGGAGCGTAACTCACAATGCCCTTGTGAAATAATGGCACTGTAGAAGTTTGCTGTTGATTTCTTGAAAATATAAGGATATCATGGAGTTTCATCCAGGAAAGAGCAGCTTTGTGTATTTTGCCTCTGATGCTTGCTTCTGATTTATTCCACCCCTAAATATCTGGCTTGTGAGACCAAGTGTATGTGGATGCAGTGTATATACACATCCTTAGCATAAGTAAAAATACTCACAGTGGTGTGATCCAATATAGTGTTGTTTCTTTTAACTGTTCATATTTGTTTTGTTTGTTTATATATATATATATATATATATATATATATTTTTTTTTTTTTTTTTTTTTTTTAATTAATTTTTTTTAATAATCATTTATTTTCTCCCTCCTTTCAGAAATTGTGATGGAAAAACAGTCTCACATTATTACGGAGTTAGAAGCTATGGTGAAAGAAGGGGTATGTATATATGTATATATATAATGATACACCAATATTTTATTATATGCATCCCTTCCCCCCCCCCCCCCCCCCCCCCCCACATCCCTTCTTTCTCTCTTTACTTCTTTCCTCCTCCCTACCATGGTAATTTATTCCACTGAAAGTACAAAATATATCCAATTTCAAGCAGATTCAGAATATGAAATCTTCAGGCAATCCATTAACCTAATAACAGAATGTTTAGGGCACAAAAACTAATTAATCATTTTATTGTTCCACTGACCGAAAAACTGCTAGTTTGCTAATTACAAGAAATTCTATATAGTAAAAAATAATAATAATAATAAAAAAAAAATAATAATAATAATAACTAATTAATTTCTCTTTTGTATGGTACACCCAATATATATTTTAAGTGGCAACAAATGTGTAGAATTGACAGTACTGACCAAGCTGCACCTCCTATCCTGATGCCACACCCCCTCCCTGAATCTAGTTGCACCCTTTCTGCTCCCTCAAACATATTAAAAGAGAAAGATGTGAGCTAAGACTGACAGGTATACAGACCTATAGTCAATTCCCTTTATTAATATAGGAGATGTAAACAAGGGTTTTATGCAATTGTTTTTTTTCTTTTTTCTTTTTTTGTGCCAAAGAATGCGAGTTTATGGTGATTATTTGGGATATGTAAGTGAAGGAAAGAGAGGGGTGAAAGGGGGAAGGGGATTTTTAGGAATTGATATTAATTGGGAGTGAGTTTCTTGAAAAAAAAAAACTCAAAATATTTTTTGTAGTTATGTTTTATTTATTTTTTATGTCAATGAAAGTAAAACACAGGAAGATATCCTTTTAGCTTCTTTCAAGTTCATTCTATATTTGATAAAATTGTACAACTTTTGATGATTATGTAGCTTTCTTATCTTTCCAATTTATTATTTTTTTCTTCTTTTTCATCTTCTCTGTTGTCACATGACAGCAGGGAAAACCAAGGCCAACCAATTAGTCCAGGTCAGCCACACAATTTTTCTGTAGAAGGAATGTTTGAATGAACCAAATCAAACACACTCCATCTGGATCTGCCATGAAATGTGTGCATGACTGCACACATTCACATTCTTTCACACTTACACAGCTAATAATTAGTTTTTTGTAAACTTGTAAGCTCATATCAACAAAAATAATCTCTAACTTTGTTCCTGTGAGAGCAAAAATGGAGAGGAGAGTGCTGATCAATGAGAGCAAATTGGGTTACCAACTCAGTGTAAACATTGTACTATCCTTACACTAGGTAGCCATGCTGGAATATGTGTGGCTAATAAACTCTCCATCGTCTTGTTGGGCATGAATACAGGCTGGTGGCTCATTTCTCTTTCTTAGTATTAGCTTCACACCATAGAATATTATATTTCTCTCTGTGCAGATCTCTCCTCATAAACGCAAATCTAGACGCCTCTCTGAAAAACGTAAGGGGAGTCAGCCTGGATCTTCCTCTTCCTCTTCCTCACCTTGCAAGCTGGCAAGGGTTGACCACCCAGATGATCCACCTAGACGCATGTAATATGGACAGTCGAAACCTCTCTCACTGCTTGTAACATGATTCCATGTAACCTTCATTATCCTAACTACATCTTTGTTTCTCTGATGTTGCCAATTAATTCTGCTATATCTCTTGTATTAATGACGAACTGTGTAATGTTTCAATGCAACTTGCAGACATGATTCTGGTATGCCTGGCTTAGTGCGCATGCACGCACACCACACACACATACGCACACACACACATCACACACACATACGCACACGCACCACTTAACACCACATTACACATAGGTAGCAAACATTCTGTACCAAAAAAAAAAGCAACAAAAAAAAAGTGCTGTCAAATGGTCAGGGATTGGTTTCTCCAGTGGTAAGTCTGTGATTCAATTCCTGGACTGGACATTTTTCTACTTTAAAATACCTGATAGTATGGACTTAGTCAGTTGATCCTGACCACACCTATTTCCGGTTCATACATATGCACGTAGGTATGTATGTATATATATATTTGTACAAATCAACTCCAGGATAGACATCCTACAATGAGGATAATTTTTAGTCAAGATTGTTACCTGACCACACCTCTTTTTGTGGGTGTGTGAGGCTAAAAATGCTAAAACTGATAATTATGCAAAACCCTTGGACCTCAATACCTAAAAATTTGGCATGCACACGTTATTACTCTGGGAGTGACATGGGCTGGGTTCCACTTGGCCACACTTTTTCCTCTGGGTGTGTCAGTTAAAAATGTCAAAAAAAAAAAAAAAAGTTAATTAAGCCAAACCCTTATAAATGGGCTGGGTCACACTTGGCCACACCTTATCCAGTGTATGTCATAACCTGTGCAATGCCTGGTACATCTGCTAAAACTAAAAGTACACACACACACACACACACACACACACACACACACACACACACACACACACACACACACACACACACACACACACACACACACACACACACACACCTATTAATGGCAACCTTGTAAAAGTTCCATCTCGGTAGAAAGCCAAACTGGCCAATGGATTTTGATGAACTTTGCATGTGTAATCCTTGGACGCCTGGCTAGGCTATTCACACAACAACAAAAATCCCAAAAGTGTCACCCCTGGCAGTGAAAAAAAAAGATTCAAATTTTCTCCCTTACAAAAGGCGCAAGAAAATCAATATCCAAATGGTTCATATTACAGGTCTCCCAAGGGGAAGGTCAGCATGGCCACATGATTAAGATACATGTCTCCCTTCAGATAATCAGATTCTCCAGACTATACCCCCCCCCCCCCCTTTTTTTTCCAACATTGATGGCAAGGACTTATGGATTGATCCTGACCAAACTTTTAGGGTTGGTGGGGCTACTATTAACCAAACCCAAAATTTCCTCAAAAGGATGTATCCTCAAGATTTTGGGACTAAAAATGACAAAATAATTATCACACCTAAAATAATAAATGATAAGTAATTGTATTGTGTTCATTTGACTGCATTGATCAGTGTTTAGTAATGGGTTCATATGTGTGACTATATTAATCTGCTTATTTCTTGAGTTGTGTATTATATGGTTCAACTCTACTGCTGCAATCAAGTCAATGTATGTTTATGCACCTATCTGCCAAAGCAATAATTCAAGTGAACCTGCTCTTCAGGTAGATACATCCTACACTGAGAATGATTTTAAAAAAATTAAACCACTCCGCCACAACTTTTTCTGTTGTAATGTCAGGCTAAAAATGCCAAAATGGTACATAGGTACCTAGTGGACATAGAGACCTAAAGCTTGCCGTGCACACATATCTTGACTCTGGGAGCAACATGGGCTGTGTCCCACTTTGACATTTCCCATTCCTCTTCCTTGGAATATGCTCAGCTAAATAAAATTTCACATTTCCTCCTTTCCTCCTTGTAAATAACAAATACTTCATCAAGGATAGTTTTTAGCCCCCCCCCCCCCCCCCCCCCCAAAAATGGGGCCACCTGACCACACCTCTTACAATGGGCATGTTAGAATATAAATGCCAAAAATGGTACACTTCAGACAAACCCTTTTACCAAGATACCTAAACCTTGGCATGAAAACACATCATGACTTCTGGGAGCAAAATGTGCTGGTCCCCACCTGGCCACACCATTTCCTCTGGGTGTGTGTGTTAGGCTAGAAATGCCTAAATAGTTCTGAGGCCAAACTCTTGGACATGGGTTGACACACATTTTGTCACACCTTTTCCTGGTGACATGTCATTTTATCCCTACTTCTGGGTACAGTCTCTAAGTGTATGTATAAAACGATATTAAACTCTACTATATAAAAAAAAAAAACTTTAGGGAATTGTGTAACATCTCCACATCTAAATTAACCCACACCACTTGAATTTTAAGAGTTTAAGTGCTTTAACTATTTAATGGTTTTGTTTGTTTATAGCTACAGCTTCTCATTAAACTGACTTTTCACCACTTGCCCCCCCCCCCCCCCCCCAATGCAGTATTTGTGGTTCAATGGTATTGCATTAAGTGGAAGACCAGAAAGAAGTATGTAAATAATACCTATGTAACTGTGTAACTGTGTAACTATGTTCATCCGGTTCTCAAAATCCCTCTGTTAGATTTTGACCAAACTTTTAGGGATGGAAGAGACCCACCTTGAGATGGTTTTAAGCCAGGTGGCATGTCTGGGAAAAAACAGAACCTCTCTGTCTGTCTGTCTGTCTGTCTGTCTGTCTGTCTGTCTGTCTGTCTGTCTGTCTGTCTGTCTGTCTGTCTGTCTGTCTGTCTGTCTGTCTGTCTGTCTGTCTGTACCATTATTCTGGCCAAACCAGTAGGTGGATTTCTCTTAAACTCGGCATGATGATAGGTTTTGACCCAACTTAAAACTTGGGCTAAAAATTTCGAAAAATGGTTACCATGGTAATGAGAAAAAGCTTATTTTATTTTTCTTTTTTTTTTAAAATGGTATTTTTGCCAGAAAAACCATTGGAGCTAGAGATCTAAAACTTGGGTATGAATATACAACTTCACTCTGGGAGTAACATGGGCTGTGTCCCACCTGACCACACCTCTTCCTTTCTCTGTGTAAGGCTATTAATGCCAAAAATGGTATTTCAGCAAAATCACTTAAACCTAGGGAGTTAAACCAATGAACCCATATATATTTAGAATCAATATAATCTGAGGAATGTTTTAAGTACATTTATATGACCACACCCACTTATTTTCGTGTGTCAGGCCCAAAAGAGGACAAAAATGGTTCTTTGGCCAAACAAACCCTTGGAGTGACAGATTTGATATATGGTTTGTATACTCAACTTTGACTATAATGTTTAATGTTGAAATTGGCCAGGCAACGCTGGGTATATGCTGCTAGTATAATTATAGGTAGTTACATAATTATAGGTAGTTACATATATAGGTATTGATGATATAGGTAACACACAACCCCATCAACCTCAGCTGGTCTGATGGGTAGGCGGTGTATCCACATTAGACCGTTGGTTTTAGTGTAATGAATAAGCTCTGACACAAATTGCGTATTTTCTCATTCGGTCCAGAGTCCATAATGAACACCTAATAAAGCCCACCTAGAATTAGTAGGGTTTCTTGCGCATTACCATTTCTCTGAAATGAGGTGATGGAGGGGAGACCAGAGCGTATTGCAGATTACTTCGTGGTGGTTGGGGTGGGGGAGAAGAATATCACTAAGTTCAAGCAGTTTGAAGAAGAAGTGAATTTGCCTGAGAAGTCAGCCTTGCTGGAGCCTGTCACAGATGTTCAAATATTTTACAGCAAGAATGAGAAAGAGCAACTGCCCAAAGGCTACAAGTAAGTTGGCTTGGAGTATAAAATAAGTAAATGGTGGAACTTGGTCTGGATATTTAAATGGACTTTAAGACCAGCAACAATGTTAAGATAGTTGCAGCTACAGTTGTTTCTCTCTTTATTGTGCAGGGTGATTGAAACCACACCTGATGGCCATAGTGCAGACATTGGCAGCATTTTAAAAACCATCTACATCTGTTACAAGAAAGGGAGAGACAAACCTCCCATTACTGACATTGGGTGAGTTGAAAGAGTGTGTTCATGTGTGTGCACGCACGCATGCATGCATGCACACACACACACACACACACACACACACACACACACACACACACACACACACACACACACACACACACACACACACACACACACACACACAAGCACACACACAAACTATGCATAAGGAGTGTAGAGCAGGTTGTATAGGTCAAATTATCTGACATTTTGTCCTGGGGTGAATGGTCCACCATAGCTAGTCGCATATTAGGGGTAGAAATAGGATCTTAATGACATGTGTCCAAGCGCATGTTTGTGAGGCAACATTGATGTGATGATCTGCTGGATAGGAGGAGTCTGTTGATAAGGACCTGGATTAGGTTCGAGTGAGCAAGCGCATGTTTGTGAGACAACATTGATGTGATGATCTGCTGGATAGGAGGAGTCTGTTGATAAGGACCTGGATTAGGTTCGAGTGAGGTTGGATGTTTTATGAAGTACAGAATATGGAGGGTAGTTGAGAAAGCAAAGACAAGGAGCTGGGGGGTAGGGGGTCTGTTGTTGCCAGATGCCAAGATCATTAGAGACAAAACTTTTTTTTATAGTTAAAAAATTGGAGCTGTTTTCTTTGAGACACCAATGTTGTTGTTGAATATTCATCATTTGCCTTTCATCCAATGCTGTTGTGTTTTGCAAGTATGTTGTGACTAAACATAGACCAACCTTTGAACTTGGAAATACTGGTGCCTTCTTATACAGTTCTTTGATTGCATGCATCATGGATATGCCACCAAATGCGATGACCTTTGGCATGATAACACTCAATCACTCGATGGGAGTAGAACACTTGACTTGATCAAGTTGACTCAGCCATGCAGGGTTGGGTTTCTTCCAATGGATACCTATCTCTTCCAGGATGGTTGAAGAAACCCAGAAGAAAATATTTTGTCCAATTTGAAATATAAAACAAATTTATAGTTACATTGATGTCTGTTGTTAGAAAGTATGGCACATGTACTTCTAATGGAATAGATATGTGTAGCTGACACTATATGTGATGGAACAAAGACTTGGGCACAAATATTTGATTGAAGAAACACAAGAACTTTGCGGAAGAAACGCAGTTGCATAATATTTTATACCTAATGGAAGCAAGAGTTAGTGTACATATATCAACAATTACAAGAAGTAGATATTTAATCTTTGCAATGGTGGTCCCCTAGAAGGTGTTAAAATCTGCCTTTTTTTTAATGAAAAATAAATAAAAAGATGGTGTGAATAAGTTCCTTCACCAGATCCAGATATTTGTGGGGCAGTGTTTGATGAACCACAATCCCACCCACCCCAATGCAGCCTGCATCTTTCTCTCCTTTTCATTTCTTTCTTTTTTTCCCTTGCTTATTAGACTGCTATGGCATTATGTTCACTTAAAAACGTTCAATTTCATTTAATACCAATTAAAACAAGTTTTATATACATCCAGTACAGTTTCTCCCCACGATTTTTTTAACGGATTTTTCCACCAGGTGAGAGAAAAAAATCAACTGGCCATCACTGCTTCTGTTGGTGTGGCCATTGGTGCACATCACCATATGTCAATCTCCCCCTTTATGGATCTAAAAAGTTAATTTTAAGTCTTCTTGCAGCCAGAAACCCATCAAGTTCATCTCAGAGCACCTCATCATATATTCTTGAGAGACATGCACCCAAGGGGAGTGCTCTTCTTTTAAAAGAGTCAATATATACATTATGCTTTATCTTTTTCCTTCAGAAACATGTTTTGTACTCAACCATGTCCCGTCTCCATCTAATGTAGCGTGGCTTGAGCAGCTGCACTGAGCTAGTTGAGGACCATTACTGCTATTTAAAATATGAATAAATACTAATTTTAAAAATTTTAAAAATGATGTCTTTTATTATTAAAACAGATTAAAAATCTTTGGTGTACCTTAGCCACTATTGCAAAAGAACAAACTAATTATTGCGTATTGCTCATTGACATGTACAATTCATTTCTTCCTCTTCCCCCCCCCCCCCCCCCCCCTGCTGATCATTATCGGAGTAATAAATTACTCAAGGTATCACTAAAGTGCTTGATATTGTGGAGTCATATCATAATAGGTCAACATGTGTCAGAAATGTTTAGCAGCCTCCACAAATATCATGTTTTCTGATAGTTGAACATGTGTTAGTTAATTGCCTCCACAAAGATCATGTTTAATCTGATGTTTATCCTTATTGTTGTCTTCACATCTGTGAAGAACAATGTCCGCATAATTGCTGATCATATAATCTTCTTTTTGTATCACATGTGAACACCTGATGATGCTGTGAATTCCACTTGTCTTATAAAGTTCTGCCGTATTGATCTTGCGGGCCACTCACTCTCTCTCTCAGTTCCTTGTGTCCTCCCTGTTGTGCAGTTACATGAGTCCTTGAACTGAATGGAATTAATGGCCTCTCGGTTTTGAAGAGAAACATTTCTGTGATTGGGTGTTAAGTGACGTTACGTCAGAATTGTTGCACCTCCTAGTCATGCCTCGTCTACATCATTAAGCTTTAGCAGGTTCTATGTCGTTATAGAATCAGGGTTATAGTCTGGTGTTGATTTGCTAGCACCAAACGCTGTCTGAGGCAACACTAGAGTAAATCAGTTTCATATTTCAGCATTTTTATGTAACTGGTGTCGGCATGGTGTTGCAATGATTTCCTTGATCCCAGTGTAATGAAAACCTTGCTATGTGTCACAACTTGATTAGCTGCTTAGGTATTCAACAAGTGCATTTTAATAAGACATTGGCTCAACATGTGACTGCCCCTAGAACCCTCTCCCAGAGTTCACAACTTTACAGGTGACTCACTTCCCTGGAACAGTTCCACTCTCTTTATTGTGTGTGTCCATCTGTCCATCCATGTGAGCGTGTTCGTGCCTGTATATTGTCATTCCTTTCTATAAGACTTTCTTTTAAATATTTCAAGTGTTTAGAATTTCTGGTGTCCACATGAAAGTCAACAGTAATTAGTCCATTTTGTCCTGTTCCAATCCTTCCTAAGCGTTTTCTACATGTGTTTCTGTCTTAATGATGCTGCTGGTGTAATTAATGGACTCACACTGTGCACCAATGCTCAGCAGCTCAATCCGTTGAGAATGGCCGACACGGAATCAAGCCCCATTCCTATATATTGCAGCATGTGTTCTGTTTTCTCCACAGAGTCTTTCACTCTAACCAGAACCACAGTCCTCCTGCTGGCTATGAGACTCTCGTTTTCTCCATTGGAGGCAGGTCAGCCGACCTCAATACAAGTGGGCGGAGCCACAGTTACCTGACTTTGAAGAGAGGTCTGATGCGAGGACATAATAATGCCATTACTGACCTGTGTGTGATAGCCTCCAGCAAGGTGAGTGAGTGAGTGAGGGAGAGAGGGAGGGAGGGGGAAAGATGGGTAAGAATCATCATGTAAAGATGAATGAGACATTGGAGGGGGGGTAAGACAAATATTAGATGAACATCACACTGGGTTGGGGCTTGTTAAAGTAGGTGGACAGTGGTTAGCATCACATTGGGTTGATTAAAGTAGGTGGACGATAGCTCAATGGGGACTATATGTCCATTATCACAGTGGGTTGAAACAGGTTGAAGTGTTTGTCAGAGTGAAGCTGAAAGGGATGTAATGAGAATGTTTTCATGTCATGATTCTCTCCCATTGCAACCTGAGAGGGTGGGGCACAATTAGATATGGTGTTATATTGAATACGTGTCAACAAGACCTGCAACGGCTGATCAGAAATCATCTGGTTCCAGTGTCTGTGTTTGAAACCCTCCATGTGTGCAATGCTGATTATGGAAAGCATTGGTGGTGTTGTATTTCTATAATCAATTCCCCCCTCTCAATATTCAGGGTGAGGAGCCCCCTGCATGCTACAAGGTGCTGCGATCTCTGGACTTGTGTAAAGGCCTCGTTGGCCACACCCTCCGTCTCTGCTATCGCATGTGCCAAGTCCGCCCACCCAACACCGCCTATACTCCTGAGCTGCTCTCAAGGTAAAGAATAGGAGAGACATGTTGTGTTGGAGTCATTGCATGCATGTGAATAAAGTACAGATGTATGCATCTACATACATCGTGCACAATGCTTGTACACAATAAAATATCTTGAAGACGGTAGTAATACTTCCTGTCTTGGGATGTCTGAGGTTTAAAAATGACCACCAGAAAACTAACAAAATAAAAAATAAAGCTAGTAGAATATTTTAAAGTTGGCATTCGTAATATTATGATTGTGTACATGGTGGACGACTTCAGCTGGTATTACTTCCAACAACACACCACATGTAGCTTGACCCCTTCGCTAAAAAAAAAAAAATAAACAAGGGGTGTGACAAACATAGGTCTGAACCTGTCTCCTGTGAAATTAAACTCAAAGATGACCAAGTCTATCTCTGTTTTATCCCACCTTAGCTCATGTGTAATAGATCTTCTTGTAATAATTATAGCATCACCAAACTATTCAAAATGTTAGATAATTTCCACAACTAACTAGTTTCTTGATTCAGAAAAAGGAATGGACTGGTGAAAACACTTGAATTGATGACAGTAATAATATTAATAACCGCCTCAACAACCACAAACACACACACACAAACACCTTTGAAGTGAATGACTACATTGAGTAGATCGTTAGGTAAGGAATAAAGCAGACCTTGGTTTATGTAAACTATTACCAATTCAACTTTAGTATACCAAATGCTGTACTTTGTTTCTGATTTGGATGTTTAAAGAATTGTCTTAACCTGTGCTTCACTGCACAGCGAGTCTCTTGGTACTCTTAAGACCACCCAACAGCTAGTGGAGCTATTGACCTAGACAGACAGACAGGGGTCACTCCCCACACACTCAGCTTGTTCATATACACTAAAACAGAACACCCTTAATGGCACATTGATAGATGGTCACAGCCTCAGACAGACAGACAGACAGACAGACAGACAGACAGACAGACAGACAGACAGACAGACAGACAGACAGACAGACAGACAGACAGACAGACAGACAGACAGACACGCATATGCAGGTTGAGTGACTTTACAGTCGACCCCAAATTCCATCAAAATGATGAAGATCATTGAAAATGTGGTTTTCTGCTGGTAGAATGCTATTTTCAGGGGGAAAAGTTCACTGATAACTCTAATGAGCTTAGCAGTGGGCGGAGAGGTTTAGTCAACTGGAACAGATTCTAAAAACACCAAACACTTGATTACTGAGAATAACTTCCTCTTACATTAACAAGACTGTCCTAATAGCCTTGGAATCCTGGGAGACTGGTTCTTTATGCAAATATGTACCACTTATGACATGCACAGTTGGTGCTGGAACATTGTCTCCCATCTTGAAAGGCAATGTTCATCATCATAGTGTCAGTAGGATGTGCTAATTTCCTTCTTCCCTTTTTTTATTTCCTTCTTCCCTTTTTTATTTCCTTCTTTTTTTTTTTTTTTTCCTTCTTCCCTTTTTTATTTTCTTCCTCTTTCTTACTTACTTTCACTCACTTTTCTTACCTCTCTACTTTAATTCCCTCCTTTTCATTCTTCCTCCCCCATTCATGGTTTCTCTCATCCACCACACACACCCCCCCCCCCCCCCCCCCTTCCCAGGTACCCTCTGGACAACCACAGTGAGTTCCCCCTGCCTGACAGTGTCCCTCTCTTCTGTCTGCCATTTGGAGTCTCCATTGAGCACTGGGAGAGGCACACTCTCTTCCCCTTCCCCACCTTCTCCACCTTTGCCCTCACCAATGCACAAGGACAGTGTGTGAGTGAGGGAGATGGTAGCTAACAGTGTCTTGTCTGTCTGAACTAATGTTAGCTGGGGGAGTAGGCGAGTCCTGTGCACTGTTGCAGAGAGGGACCAGCTATGCCATGCTGCAGAGATGACTTCCTTTGTGCACACACGGGCCAATGTTACGTGTTCATGCGTCCAGGTGTTGAGATCTGCAGAAGTAGCTCATCATGTCTGATGCACACTGACGTCAGCAAGCTGTGTCATGCACATGTCTAATGGAGTAGTAATGGTGGTCAGGCCCAGCAACAATGGTGTGTGTGTGTGAGTGAGGGTGAGAGAAAAGGGTTTGTGTTCAGTCAGCAGGTTGTCCGAGTACTGTCTGGCATGTGATGCACTAGATAATTCATATTGTGTGTTGTTGTGTTTGTCTGGTATGTATGTTGCTATTTTTATCTTACGTGTGTGTGCTCCCATTGTGCAGTATGCTAATGCACCTTATTGTGTTCACCATTGTTATATTTATTTTGTAACTACTTAACCAGTGTTTGTTAATTCAATTAATGTGATTATAGTGTTTGTTAACTTCAATTAGTGTAATAGTAGTGTTTGTTAAGTTCCATTAGTGTGATGGTTGGTGTTATGTTCAATCACTGTTACATTCAATCAGCATAGCGTTCAACTAGTGTTATAGTCCATGTGCTGGGCAAGGTTTGTGTAATATGAATGCAATCTGATCATGTCCCTGCTGTATGTATGGGTGCAGATGTATGGCGCTGTTGTGGTATTTTACGAGTCTGTCGGAGAGCATGCGTGTGTGGCAGAGATGAGAGAAGGATTGAACATCCATGAAGAGGTAAGCATATCCATCAGGTGTTGCAGCAGCAGCTTGTAATGTCCCCTGGACCAACCAGAGAGTAGGGATGTGTTGAGACAGCCATTGTTGTTCTGCAGGTTCCTCTCCACATGAACAAGTGCATCTGTCTGCTCTCCCATTGGCCATTCTTCTCCTCCTTCAAGGCATTCCTTTCAGCACTTTACCGTCTTTCCATATCTCGCAACATTCCCTTACCCTTAGAAAGGTTTGTATTCAGTGTAAAAATCAATACCCTCCCTCCACCTTTCACCCCACCCCTCCCTCCCACTTTTCACACATCCCCACCCCACCCCCTCTCTCCTGTCTTTCCCCACAGGTATGTAGGCAACCTGATGCTGGAGGTTCCCTTCCCCAGTGTGGTCCGACCACACATACAGATGCACATCGGCTCAGAGACCATTGTCTTCACTCTTCCCGTACAGACACCATTGCCCCCCAGGTCTGAGCCTCTCCTCCCCCCCCCCCCCCCCCCCCCCCCCCCCATCCTCTCTCTCTCTCTCTCTCTCTGTTCTCACCTTATCCTGCAGCTCTCTGTGTTTTCCTCCTCATTCTCTTCTTTGAACTGCTGTGGAGGATTATGTCTATCCTTTACCTGGTGGGCGTCTGCTCCCTGGCGCATCTGAGACAGTCTATAGACCAACTCACTTCCTCTTATTTGTAATATCTCTTTCTTCCTTTTCCTTCATACTGGAAATCATTCTTCTTCTGATGCACACATCCTAGTTTCACCATTCCCCCCCACATATACACATACGCTCACTCACACACATACCATATACACAGTGTGTTTACCCACTGGTCTCTGCTGACCTCCCTGGACCCTGACAACTGTCTCACGCTGCTCACACTGGCTATGCTGGAGCAGAGGCTGGTGCTCCATTCCTCCCGGCCGGCCCTCCTGACGTGTGTGGGCGAGGCCCTTCGCTCCATCCTCTTCCCTTTCTCCTGGCAGTGCACATACATCCCTCTCTGTCCTCTCGCCTTCTCCTCCTACATGCAGGCTCCTGTCCCCTTCATCATAGGTGCGTGCCTCTGTCTGACATGCTTGAATGCACATCGCCATCTTGTGGGCTCCCTGTGTTTGCCACACACACACACACACACACACACACACACACACACACACACACACACACACACACACACACACACACACACACACACACACACACATACACACACACACACACATACACACACAATATGATTCTGCGCTCTCTTCTTTCCCTCTCCTTCTGACCCCTTAGGCATAGACAGTCAGTATTTTGATGTGTTTGAGAAGCCGTCTGGAGTGGTGGTGGTCGACCTGAACACTAACACCATCATCATGTGAGTGTCACATGACACATTGTCCTGTGGTTTCATTCTCTGATCATCCACTGGCACATACTTCACTTCTATTCAATGCCCACTGCCAAGCCTCTTGTGTATTTTTGTCATATCATGCACCACGCCCCCTTCTGTTTTGTCATGCTCACAGTGGAGGAGACCGACTGGGACTGAGCATTGGCACACGTGCAAGCACAGCACACTATGTACTGTTATGAATCAGATGTTGCTCCTTCCTCCACATGCTGCCCCTCCCTCCGCATGCTGCCCCCTCCACATGCTGCCCCCTCCCTCCACATGCCCCTCCCTCCACATGCTGCCCCTCCCTCTGCATGCTGCCCCTCCCTCTGCATGTGGCCCCTCCCTCCACATGCTGCCACTCTCTCCACATGCTGCCCCTCCCTCCACATGCTGTCCCTCCCCACATGTGGCCCCTCCCTCCACATGTGGCCTCCCTCTGCATGCTGCTCCCATGCGGCCACTCCCTCCACATGCGGCCACTCCCTCCACATGAGGCCACTCCCTCCACATGCTGCCCCTCCCTCCACATGTGGCCCCTCCCTCCACATGCAGCCCTCCCTCCACATGCTGCCCCTCCCTCCACATGCTGCCCTCCCTCCACATGCTGCCCTCCCTCCACATGCAGCCCTCCCTCCACATGCTGCCCCTCCCTCCACATGCTGCCCCTCCCTCCACATGCTGCCCTCCCTCCACATGCTGCCCTCCCTCCACATGCTGCCCTCCCTCCACATGCTGCCCTCTCTCCACATGCTGCCCTCTCTCCACATGCTGCCCTCTCTCCACATGCCATCTCTTATTTGCATGCAACATATCTTCCCATCAATTTTTTTTGACTGTACCACTCACTGTTTCCATCATATTTCGGAGCCTGTGACCTCTGTTTGTCTAAGCACTGCCCCTCCCACTTGCCACACCCTTTGACTTAGCATGCTTCATACATGCAACTTTGTGCCTATCCATGTTTCAAAGAAGTAAACGCAATTACCTAAGTCGTGGGAGCACATTCATGCATCCATTTCCTTAGTCAACTTACTGGGATTTATTCTTAATCTAACATTTTGCTTTTATAATTTTAAAAGTTTGTCGGAATTATATGACATTCACACATAAACGTGCACGCGCACACATGCACATTTACATACCAAACCTCTCTTACATGCACACACACACATACAGGGGCAAAGAGGTGCAGGAGCTGCTCTCCAGCCACCCCCCACCCAGCAAGGCATCTCGAGCTCTCAGACAATCTCTGCAGCGACTGATCCCGCGAGTGGCTGGCCTGGACTCTGGACTGGACCTCGCAGTGCAAGTCTCCCCCATAGACTACCAGCACACGCACAAACATGATGTGGTGTGTACTCTGTACTGTGTGTCAATCATATGACTCGTGGGCATGTAACTTTAATTTAGTTTCCCTTGATTTTCATGTGGCAATATGCAAAATATGTTTGTGCCACGTTTTCAGTTACATACTGGATCAGCATCACACCGGGTTGAGGCAAGCTGAAGTGGGTTGACGGTAGCTCTATGGCAGCACACACTGGGTTGCATCACATTAGATGTAGATAGGTTGACGATAAGTGGGAGTTCTAAGTATGTGGTATAAAGACACCTCCACTCACTCATGCATGCAGGAAGTCCTTGATGTTGAAATAAGAGAGGTGTTCCTACGCTTCTTCTCCACCATCATTGGTCATTACAGGTACTAGTTACCACTCTCTACAGGAAATGCCTGTACAATCTTGTGTTAAACACATGCACTTTTTTTTCCTCACATTTCCCCCCCCCCCCCCCCCCCCCTTCTTGCCATCATCTCTTTCCTTCCTCCTCCCTCTCTCCTTTTTTCCTTTCACCATTTTCTCTTTCCTTCCTTTCTCTCTCTTCCTACTTTTCTCCATTCACAATTTTTCTTTCTTTCTTTCCTCTTCCCTCCCTTATTTCCCCCTCTTACCGATCTCTCTTTCCTTCTCTCTGTCATTCCTTTATTTTCCCCTCTCCCATCTTCATGCCTCATCCTTCTCTCTCTTCTCTCTCCCTTTCCCAGGAAATTCCTGACCCCTCTGCTGTGTGCTCCATCCGATCGTTCCTGTGAAGCGTCTCACTTATTTGACCAGAAGCAGTTTCTCAAAAACTGTCATTCCAGTGAATGGCCTTTTTTCCGTCTCTTCTTTGACACTCAGATATTCAATGCCTTCATTGAGCAGAGAAGCTTCTCACATGTGGAAAACACCACTCTTGTCTTCTTTGATGAGTGCACAGAAAAGGTGTGACACATGGGTGTGGCTTAGACAGAACAGAGGTTCTTTTTATAGAATATATATATATATATATATATATGGAAATCTGCTTATTTCTGTCCAGGTTAAGTCTCAACCAAATTGCAAGCTTGTGGACGCAGCTCCTAGCATTAGTCGGTCAGTAAAAAAATAATAATAAGAAAAATAATTTAAAATGTTTGAGCAAACCATTTGTTTTGCACCTGTTTGCAGTCGTTCAGATCTTCCCACGGTGGTGTCCTTGCCACCTGACGACAGTGGACTGCCCAAGGGGAAGACATACAAGTGAGAGCATATCTAAATAAGTATTTTGGTAATCCCACTTTTATGTACTGGCTCGATGTAGAGATGGGATGGAACTTGTGAGTACAGATTGTGTGTGTGTGTTGTGTCCCCTCTAGCTACCCAGTGTTCCCCACCATCCTGGACCCCTCCCTCTTCAACCCGTGTCCTCCCCAGCCTCGGCCTTCTCTACTGAATGTCCCTCATGTGATTGCCAATTCTCTCTCCAGACGTTCCTCCTCCCCCATGGTGGCCCGCAGGACGAATGCTGAGAAGACCAAGGAAAAGGAGGTGCACCTCAGCACTAATTCTGCTCCTTCCTTCATTCCTCCATCTTCCCATGTATCCCCTCCACCACTTCTCTGTCTCTTCTCCCTCATTCTTTCCCTTCTTTCCATGATTCCCCCATCCCTTCATTCCTCCCTCCATTCTTACTTCCTCCCTCCCCTCACTTCCCAACTCTGCTATCTTCCTGTCTCTCCATCTTTTTTATGCACTCACTTTTAAATGGTCTCATTTAAACTGAAGTAAACCTGAACTTCGAATATTCAAGGCATTAATTTAATCAATTTTTGGCAAAAAAAAAGAAAAAAAAGAACTTGCCTGTATGTATCTGTTCCGTCATGTTTTGAAGCTAACAGTGACATCTGACCTGTTTTATATTTCATCTAACCTAATTAATAGTCAGTTAAACTATTTTTTATATTTAATACTTTTATGTTTAGAAGAATGGTGTAGCCCAACATATACCACAGTTAGACAACCTAGGATTGACCTTTCACCTGTTTTAATTCTAATAAACTGGCCTCTGACCTGCTGACTTGCAGTTGATGTTGAAGGCGCTCAAGTCAGACGTGCAGTGGTCACGACGTCTGTTGTCCCATGTGTGCAGTCTGTGGTACATGTTGCTACCCTCCCACCTCTCCACCCACTGGAACAAGATAGGCGTCCTGGCTGAGGCCATGGAGCTGCTGGAGGACATGCGCTTTAACAAGACGCTGCCCAACGATGAGGTGACATACAACGCAACAATGAATATCCCTTACCAGAAATTCTTGGCAAGAGATCAAGTGTATTTCAGCGTCTGTTGCATTAGTTGTGTTATGCTGAATGCCCTCGTTATGTGACAGTCTACACCCCAAATGTGCAGTTCATTTTTACCACAGTGCAATTCTATTTATATCATGCATGCCTAGGGTCTATTTTAATCACCATATGCTCATAAAAGTGTGCTACTGTGTTTAGGATTTTTTCACTCTCTATTGGCCCTACCTTGCATACAGGTATGCTACCGTATCTTGATGGAGCAGTGTGTGGCAGTAGGACGGCCATCTTTCGCTGTCCGTGTCTACCACGAGATGATAAAGGCGGGGATCCAGCCCAATGCCATCACTTACGGCTTTTACAACAAGGCCGTCCTGGAGGGGGCATGGCCTAACCACAAGAGAAAGTGGAAGGTCCTTTTCATTGTCATTTCCGTGTGTTTCTTCCTGAGCAACCTCAGGAAGAACGAGGGCAAGTGTGTTGAGCGTCCTCATCTGGAGGGCTTGTTTGGTGAGGCTGATTTCAGCAGCATTGCTCAGAGCAATAGTCTGAGTGACCGCAGGAGCATCAATGCCCTTGACGTGGGTCTGGATGAGGAGGGGGAGGGGCCAGAAGGGATGGGGGTGGAGGACGTGGATTGTGCTCCTGAATACCATTCCTTGAGGCGACGGAGGAGAAGGGGAACCATCTATAAACTATCAAATGCTGGTAAGGGGTAGGGGAAGGAGTGAAAAACAAAATGTACAGTGAGTTCTTATTAGCAATACGATATATAAAATGTTGGGTTGGATTGGATATTTGTTCTATGATTTAGAATATTGGTAACAATGCATGTGGGATAAATATATTATTGTAAACTTATGTAAGTAATATTATGAATGGACCTGTCACAGAGAGAGAGAGAGAGAGAGAGGTAGTGGAGTAGGGAGAAGGGAGGAGTGTGGGGGAGTTGAGGTGTGACTGTCTTGTTGTTAATGCTCTCCAGGCAACAGTAGTGGCGGTGACTATGTGGTGTGTGGGGATTCCTCCTATGTGACTCACAAGGCCCCCCGCTGGGGGGAAGGGGGCACAGCAGACATGAACAGGAATCGCAGGAGCATGTGGTCCAATGTCATGCTAAATAGTCCCTCCAGGACAAGGAAATATATTGGGTAAGTGTCCCTTTGTGACGAGTCGTTAGGCACACATGTGCACACATACACATCCTCTCATCTCATCTCAGGAAGGACGTGCCCCTAAAGTGCGTTGATCCAGTTCCCAGCCTGAATTTTGAGCTTAGCTCGTGTACCCAATGTCCATCATGTCTGAAGCTGCTCTACGACGAGCAGATCATGAGTGGCTGGACAGAGGATGATGGCAACTACAAGACTTCCTGTCCCTTCTGCTCCAAGGAGATGGTCGCCTCTCTGACCATCACCACCAAGCAGGTAAGGGATACAATAGTGGATGGTTCTTAATCACATTCCTAGTTGTACTCTAGAACATGCTCATAGGGCATGAATCAAGGCCACCGATGTGAACTGTCTATATACTGAATGTTATGGATCACTGAATGTTCTCCAGACTATTCCGTGTTCGTCTCCTCTAGAAGTCACGCCTGCTGGCTCCAACATGTCTTCCACATCTACGCTGGGGTCAAAGGACACAGTGTTTGTAGACAAGACTTCAAGCGGTTTGCACAAGTCAAACGTGGCAGGGAAATGTGTGGATTCCTCCGGTAGTAGTTTGGAGATGGTTGGGGGTGCGGCCAATATGGTTCTTAAGTCCGAGGGTGTCCCTACTCGATACGAGAAGATTGATGGTGGTGTGGGTTGTCGAGTTGAGGAGGAGGTAGCAGAAGGAGAGGGAGGCGAACAGAAGCTGGACACAGGCAATCTAAAATCCAATTCCACATCTAATCGAGTTCATTCCAGTACTAGGGGAATGGATCCTGTTCCAGAAGCGAAGAATTGTTCCACTTCCAGAAACATCCCAGAGAGCCCTGGATCTGTATTTCTGGAGGTACCAAACGCCCCCAGAAGACAGGCCAGAATTAGACAGGGAGATGGTGGCAGCAAAGATTCTAATCTCTCCGGTAGTGGGGATGACAGTGATAATGATCCCTTTAGCCCTGTGGGCAGATCTCAAAGCATGTGCCAGCCTTCTCTACTTGAAAAAGATAGAGTCCAGAAAGACGTTTATCTGGAGGAAAGTCCTCAGCAGGGGCCAGGAGATGCTGGGATAAAACAGTTTGACTATGGGAAGTTTCTAGTCCGAATGAAATCTCTGGGCCACAGGAGGTCTTCCAGCGCACCCATTAAGAGCTCCCATCGCCCGACTCCATTTATGGTCATGGCTGGAGGCATGATCAAGTCCGAACAAGGTAACTCAGTAGAGGAACCATTGGCAGTCCAAGAAATACCACTGGTGAGTGCCTTTAGCTCAGTCTTACTCTGTTAGGATGTGATGTGTTTTACTTATCAAATGCTTCTCGGGATCCAGACGAAGGTGTGTGACCCGTTCCAGCTGCCGTACCTGTCTCCATTGGTCCTTCGCAAGGAAGTGGAGTCACTCATCCTCCTGGAGGGACCCAAGTTCCTGGAGAAGGAGGAGTTTGTGAGGGAACAGCCTATCATCTATTGGAATCTGGTGTGGTACTTCAGTCGTCTCCAACTGCCCACCTACCTTCCTCTTCTCAGTCTCTGGGACTTCCAGCACAAGAACCAGCAGCTCAGTAAGGTCAGCCATAGCATACGTTGCTCCTGGCTGAACAGAAGAAGCCTTTTTAGTTTTTGTTTTGGTGGGTGGGGTACGGGTAAACATTGTCTCATGTGTCTGCCTGAGATGTTATTGTGTGTATTTATCTCTCCGCATCCTTACCCACTCACACCCCTCCCCCATATCATTCCTTATAGCACTCTTTAAATATGAAAGTGGAATTGCTGTGGGACGGACGCTTTCCCGGAGTCCGGGAACCACTTCATCTTGTGTGGCAAGACAAAGGTAGACAGATTTTCCAAACTCAGTCATGTGTTGACAGATGTTCTTGTAATTATCCATTTATATTTAATTGAGAGTGAGAAGTGATATATATCATGGGCCATAATAATCTGCCCAAACCACCCCCCAACATAAAGAACTCCTGCAACCTATACTAAATCCAATGTGACAGTTTATCTTGCACCAGTGAAGCCTGCAGGTGTGTGTGGTCCACATTGATGAGGTACACTCTCAGTTGATCTGTAGGTGGTGAGCCCCCAGGCTTAAGCTGTATTGACCTTGAAGGGGGGGGGGGGGGGGAGGTTCTGTGGAGTACCACTTTAACCTACTCAATCAAGTGTGATCAAGCACCTATAGATACAAGCAAGTGTGATCATGCATCAAATCAACTTGGGTGTGCTCATGTTAACACATCACTGCATGCACATGTTCTCCAAATGGTTGCAGGCAGACAGGAGGCACGGCTGATGGTGAGGCCAGAGTTGAAGCAAAGGAGAGACTCAGAGAGCCAGCTGCAAAGTCTGGTGGCTCATATCCAGTGTGGGGACTGGACGCCTGTCATCTTCTCCCTCCTCAATGACCGCATCAAGGGGGAGGGGCCCAATGCTAAAGCAGCATGGGCAGAGGGCGTGTCTCGCTCCATCTATAGGGAAATACTGTTCCTGAAGATTGCCGTTTCCAAACATGTCAATCTAGGTGTGTACATATTCTGTATATGTAATGTGTTGTGCAGAGGTGTATTGTAGACTTGAATAACATGTCGTGTACACTGTTGTCTCCTTCCTTTGCCCCCTCCCCCCCCCCCCACACACAGACCTGCTAAACCAGTTTGATCGTGAGTATTGCCAGCAAGTGCAACATCTGCCAAAGGAATTGATGTCCAGACTCCACCCTCAAGATTACCCGCCCACCTCCCGGGGTGTGCACTGCCGACAAGACTTTGGTCTCCTCCAAGTCAACAGTATTCAGACTCTGAGGACGACAAGCAACCGATCACATCACTGAGCAGTTCTGTGTCTCACTATGTCCAGAAAGTTGTGGCAATGCCGGATTATTATTATTTTTCATAGTTATGTCTTAATGTGTATTTTCAGTACTATTTTATATTAATCTTATAAAGTGTCTGTTGTACCAGTTTGTTTGACGTAACTGGATGAGTAATTAGTTGGTACTTAGTTTAGTACCTGATCACAGTGTCTAATATTAATAAATATAACTACCTGGATCTAGTACCACGCAGCCAGACCCTTTACCTAATTGTTGCACTGGTATAAAGGTCTGGTGAACTGCTACAGGCAGTTTTGTTCTGACAATCCAAGGGTACTGGGGTGAAATAACACAATTAAGCATGTTCACATCCTGCCTGCCTCATTTGTTACTGTTGGCACGACTGAATCAACCACTTGCTGGCTGGATGTGAACATGATTAATTACATTCTTTGCCAAAGTGTTCTGGGATTGTCAGATCAAAACTGCCTATGGCAGTTTGCCAGACTCTTATACCAGTGCAGTGATTAGGTAAAGGGTGTAGCTATGAGAGACAAACCACTTTTTTTTAAATTTTTTAAATTAATTACTCCAATAATAATTATTACTTTATCAATTAAATAATATGCAATATATCCTCACTGACATCTGTGTATGTTTAATGAAAATAAGTAGCAGGTTTTGGAAATAAGGATATGGTTGGCACTGCCATTTTGCAACACACAATCAATGCATTCATAACTTCAGTAGATAATTATTTTAGTTGCATTATGCACATATTTATAAATTCATGTTCTGGGCTTTGGTACTGTACGCATAAAGATCACCATGGCGATAAACACGATAAACACTATTATTAGGAGTAACCAAATTCCACAGCCACAGCCACGGTTGTTTGTCTTTAGTCGACCAGTCTCTCTCACTACACTGTTGATATTGTCATCTGCCAAATCAGTGGTCTTCCTCAACAACTATAAACAAAGCAAATAAGGGGTTAAAATAACAAGGGGGGTTCAAAACAACAAAAGAGTTAACTAGCACTCCATTACCAGACTGCATGTTCCAACCTCTCCCACTTTTTTGAGGGTCCCAGCACAGATCACATGCAAGAAATGTTCGAACAAACATTTGTTCTGCAACCACTGAACCAGGCTGAGGGGGTGTGGTATTTCATTCAAAGGTCGTAGTTGAACACTAACATGTGAATATGTAGTATGATATCAGAAACAACAAGGTCTTGCATGATTTTGTGAACAGACACTTCCATAAGAAGTGTTGAAATTAAGTGAGTGTCACAGTTAACAAGGACATGCTGATATAGATATTACAGTGCGGGAAAGACATACCTTGTTGTCATTGACGATGATATTCTTGGCCAGGAGAGAGTTGGTCTTCAGGGATTGCGCCAACTTGATCATGTCCTCCGCCACCTCCTCCTGCACATGCTCATGGTGCCTCACCAGTTCTTCCTCCGCATTCACTTTACTTGGTCAGACAGGCCAATGGAGGGAAGAAGGGGGGGGGGGGGGGGGGGGGGGGGAGGGAAGGAGGAAGAGAGAAGAGGAAATGAAAGGGGTGGTGCAAGACAAAGAGACATAGAGAAGAGAAGATGAAGGGGTCGTGAGGAGAAAGAGAAGAAAATGAAAAGGGAAAAGGTTGACAGAGAGAGGATTGAATAGAGGGATAGCAGGAGGGAAAAGTGGAGAAATAAAAAAGGACATTATCAACAAGGATAGGCTTGTATTTGAGCATGTCCTTGAGGTATCATCAGATCCCACAAGCTTATAATACATGCCCTTATACCAACCAAGCTGGTTCACTTACTGTCTCTGCCGGAATGCACCATCTCCTCCATCAGAAGTCTACAACAAACATGGAGAGAGAGAGAGAGAAGAATAATGTTGACAGAATTGGAATTGATATTTTTGTGTTAAGGAACAATACAGATTAATATAGAATATTTATCATAGGGCTACCCCTCCCCCCCCCTTCTCCAGTAGTACACATATTAATGTGTATCATAGAAGAATCATAGCAAGCCGGATAAGGGCATTATAGCATTATATACTTGTGGTACTGGTAGAGAAATGAAACTACACAATTTTGGACATACAACTTCAAATTGTTGAGAGAAATCTTCCCTTTTTTCCCTCTCCTTTCAATAACACATAGCTGGCATTATTTATGGTTGCAGTTACCATGGAGAACAGCTGCTCTCTTAGGGACGAAAGTCTCCTGTTGTTTGCCTTCATCAGCAGCTCATTGGCGAGAGATGGGCGTGGCATGTTGAGAGATGGTGGAGAAGAGCGAGAGGAAGAAGGAAATAAGTGGAACTGGTCTGGAGAAGATGGGATACTCCTAACAGAAGTATTGGAAGTGGTGGAGAACAAACCCTGAGGCTATAAATCAGAGTGTATATAACAGAACTGTGGTAAGGCACAATTTAGCTTGTGAGAAGGGTATAAATAAAAGTCTCGTAAAAAAAATAATAAAATAAAATAAAAAATAAATACATAAATTTAAAAAAATTAAAATGTAATAATGTTATTTTCTCTCACTCTGAAAAAATATTATGATAATTATTTTGGAAAAAAAACAACAACAAAAAACAAACAAAAAAACCTTCCCTGGACAGAAGCTCCACAAAAAATACACTTGGGACATTTTTCTCTCCTTATATTCACAAATTCTTTGCATTTGTATTAGACAAATAAGACAGCATTCCACCAAACATTAAAACACTACCACAAGCTGCTCAAAGCTCACTTTCTGCCTAAGAAATGTTTCCTTCCTTCAATTTAAATTGTTCTTCTTTCACCTCCAGAAGTCTAACTGTACTCCAGAAACTTTGGAGGTTTTCCTGCCACCCCAGATATTCTATCTAGTGAGCACTAAAGTACTATAAGTGCCATCTCAAGGTATAGACAGCATTTCAATCCTTGGTAAAGGTCTAAATATCACTTCCTCGCAAAAGAAACATGGATAACTGAAAATGCCTAAAGGCAAAAAACAGCAAACAAACATGCTGATGGCATACGAATAGCCATCAATGGGCATAGATTTATTTGTTGAAGGCATAATAGATTAAGTTAGTCACATCCCAACCAAACTCTACCTAACCATGGGCCAATATAGGGATATTTACTTTCTTTACAGATTAAAAATTAAGAATGGTTTAGGAATGGACTGTAAAAACACTCACCTCCTCTTCATTTCTGAGAACTTCACGAAATATGCTGACCTTCTGTTGATAAGATTTCAGAAGTTCAGGATCTATGCTAGTTCCAGAAAGGGAATTATAGACATTAGAAGGAACATTTGATATGCAAGCCTTACTTGGGTTGCTTCTGGAGCTCACCAATTTGCCCATCCAAAGCAACGACATACTGGAGTAATAATAAGTGGATCTGATCAATTCATTGATTTTATTACTTGGACTAACCCTAGAAAGCTTCCATTCCTGCCCCACAAAAGTATTTTTCCCGGACAGCACACTCTCACATCGAGAGATCAGCCTTTCCACATTTCTTTGATGTATCATCTTCTCTGCAACATTATTCCAGCAGCAGTTTCAAATTACAAGAGATTTGCTATAAAAAAAAAGAAGAAGAAGAAAAAAAAAGAAAAAAAAAGAGTGAGCCTTTTCCTAATTGTAGCACACCTCCACTTCTCAAAACCAGTTTATTGGCTTGGGCAACAGAAATTGATCTTATTGCTGAGGTTTACCAGGATGGGCCAAAAGGTTGCCTCCTTGTCTAAGTTTCGCAAGCGCCTCAGCCTGGAGGGTCTATATTACAGCCATGGTCTGATGTGTGCCAGTTACCCAGGAACAGTCCTCACGGTTGCAGTACTGTTTATTACTATCTGTAGGTAAGTTGTGTTATCTAAGCCCGAGGGTATTAGTAAATATAGCTATATATATAGGAACCTTTCCAGAACTGCAACCAAAGTAAGGCACACTTATGGTTAGCGTTTTATCAGAGATTTTTAGCCTGGTGTAGTGCCTGTGAACACAGTACAGAGATAGAGAGAGTCAGAGGCACCTATTGGTAACATCGTGCTAGTTTGACAAGAACAAGGGAGGACACCTGGTATAGAAAACCATGTCAACATGACATTTTAATTCATAAAGAAGGAATTGACTGATTTATGTTGAATATAGAAATTTTTCCTTGTTAATTCTTACTTAAGCATGTAGGCTACTAATACAGATCAATTGTTTGAGGTTACAGATCGTCACTGTCTGAAGTGCAGGACATCTGCATGAAACTCTTTGAGGAGAGCTGAGCCCTTTTATAGGCACTTGGCCCTCTCTATTACATGATACAACATGTAGCATGACACACAACATGTTTGATTGTTTGTACAAACTGATTATTGACTAACAACATGCAACAATTATGAATCATATGTGTTTATAGTAAGGCTCAGCCTCTCTCTCACACAGTCAGGCCCATCCTCTTGCACAGTCAGGCCCAGCCTCCTACACAGTCGGGCCCAGCCTCTCGCACAGTCAGGCCCAGCCTCCTACACAGTCAGGCCCAGCCTCTCACACAGTCAGGCCCATCCTCTTGCACAGTCAGGCCCAGCCTCCTACACAGTCAGGCCCATCCTCTTGCACAGTCAGGCCCAGCCTCCTACACAGTCAGGCCCAGCCTCTCGCACAGTCAGCCCCCCAGACTCTTATCTATTTGTTTTAGTCTAAGGTCGGCATCCCAGACATATTTACAGTATATCTTTTGGCATTTCTTTGTCCAGCCTTCCATTTTTTGTCACTTCTTCTGGTGATTTGAACAAGCCAAAAGCTTGGCGCAGCCCCTGGCTTAATTACCGAATTATGGCCACACCTCAAGGTGGAAATGGAGTGGGAGGATTAGAATGGATCATCGATAAACCATCTCAGTTCTCTGGGAGGACACCATCGTGGGTGAGTAGGTGTTAAAAGGTCTAAATGTGGTGCATACTTGGGAGTGGGGGGGTGGGGGGTTAATTGATAGGAACAGGACAATAGATAGATAAAATAACACATTCAATGACTGTTTGAAGACAAAATTAATTTTGACTTATGTTTGTCTAATTTCAGATTTATCTGAATACGCCAGGGACGAGAAATTAAGTTTAGAGTTGATCAACTCTGGATGTATGGGATAGTGCTTGGGGGGGGGAACTTCAGCTACCAGGACAGTCCAAACTATAGGCGTTTCCCAATTTTGACAAAGTTGTTTACTTATCCTTATTTAAATTTTCACATTTTCCTTTTAACTTTTGACCATTATGCCCAAAATACTGCCACACTATTATCATGACTCGGCAAATATGACAGAATAAACAGGTGGACTAAACAATTTCACATTGCTCTGGCCATTGTCATGTGACATTTGTGAGTGCAGCCTCTTTCTATGCTTAGTTGGACATCTAATTTTACAATAAAAAAAAAGGTTTGATATATCGATTTCACAACATTGTGAAAAGTGAGTAATAATCAATTGTAACCCAGTAATGTTGAAGATAAGTATGCAAAATTGCTATCATCAAAAATGTGTCAAGGGTTGCATTATTCATGCTCTGAGTTGCTTATAAATTCATCAGGAATACTATTCACATCAAGTGTGCAAATGATGTCTTTTGTCCACAAATAGGTAGGCCATGTAGGTCAGGTTAAAATCTTATTACATGGCAGAACTTCTGTGGATGTCTTAATTTTTTTTTCCATTGCAAAGATTGGTCTTTTCCATGTCAGCTATTTCTTGCATCAGTTTTGAAGGCTATGGTGGCATCCTTCCAGTTATGAAATCTTTAGGAAGCCTGCATGATGTGGGTGCAATCAGACTAGGTGCAGTGAGTGTAACAGGTTGTACTTGCAGCTTAGTTCATTAGCCTATCACTCAAGGCCTTCCACACTACAAACTCTGTTGTAATAGTTCAGTTTACTAGGTTACTGGTATATAGCTGGCTTGCAATTATTGATAGCTAGCGAAAAACTCGCCTGGTTTTTCGGTTGGCCTCCAGCCTCCTGTAGTTATAAATTGTTCAGTTTGCCCCCAACCCCCCCCCCCAATATATATATATATATATATATATATATATATATATATATATATCAATTTAAAGAACAAAAGGGAAAGAAAAAAGGGAGGGGGAGGTGGGAGAAATAAAGGGGAAAAAGATCTGTCCAGGATACAAACTACCGACTAAAGCTTGGGAGACCTGTTCCTTAATCTATTGGCTGTGGCTGCTATCCTTTTCTTTTATATATGGAAAAAAATTGAATCGTTTTTGTCTTTTCTCACGGAGCAAATCCAAAGATGAAACTTAATCGATGCACTCCTAGTGCTACCCCAAATGGACTATAAAAATATCATGGTGATTGGAATACCCGTTTGGGAGGAGTATCATTACTTACGAATAGACAGACACTTGCAAACTATATATATATATATATAGTGGGATAATTGGAAAAACAATATTTCAGTAAAAGTTATGTGTTACTCTTCAAACTCTTTCACACAAAGGTAGCCCAACCACAGTGCCACACTAGCTTATATCAAGAGATAAAAAATGGCTATTTGGTACCCTATGAGAACAGTGGTTAGAAACATTAGCTAATAGCTATCTGAGAACTTCTCTGTGAACTCATCACAAATGTTTTGTGAGCATGTGAACGACACAGGTTCATGCATGCACACTAGTTCAACTCCTTTCCTATTTCTGCTCTTGTCTGCACTCCACTAGGAATATTTCTGATTCGAGGATTGCTAAAAGTATTTCTGTGCAAGATCTGATGCCACAGATCATGCAGCACAATCAGCAGCTTTATCTTTTGGTACTTACAGCTCAACACTTCTGCAACCAGGATCCATGCTAACTATAGCTCTTCTCCCTCCCCCCCTTTACTCCCTCCTCTCTTGTGACCAAGCCATTCCAAGCATTGACTGATTGAGATGTAAACCTTTATCTAGTGACCTCACTTGAAACACTATGACTTTAAGAGCTTTCTACAGGCTCAGCTGTGTCTTGCACCAGCTGCTCTCAGAGTGATGTGCTCAGTAATATTGCCTTTATTCTGACATGATCCTGCACTCCCTGGGTGCTGTGTTGTTTCCCTGTTGTGTTGACATTATTAGGATAAGACAACTGCATGGCTCTAGATTAGCCTGGGACATGTTGCTGCTCTACGGAAGAGGGGACCTCTGACAAAGGAAGCGTGAAGGATGGGTCACCTTCACGGAGAGCCTTCTGTAGCTCCCTCTATTTCATAATTTGTGTCATTCCAATTAATCTTTAGCTAAGTGTGTGATAGTGATTTTGATGAAGTATACATGCTGGCTAGTATCTGTTGCTATGGCTCCCAGGGAAGCTGTTGTGTTTGGCCAAGCATGATTAGTGGCATCCTCTGTCTCCCTCATGGCAGTTGGCTTGTCTTTCTTGTAGCTACCGATGGATTCTCTGCTGGGAATACAGCAAAGAAGTTCAGCCATGTCTATTACAACTGCTTAGTCAAGGCTAGCCATAGATGCTTTACCAGATTTGTGCTGCCTAGTTGTATACACACTTATTGTATGTGAAAGTATTATGGTGTGTGCATATGTGCTTGCCCCTGAGCTGATGTGAGCTGAGCTGGTGTGATGAAGCAGTTCCCAATACACAGGGCTGGAACTGTTGTCACATGAGAATGTAGCAGTAATTGTTAGAAGTGAATATTTATTCTGTACAGGAACATATCAAATGTCATGTTCCGCTACATTGCAGAATATCATAATTTGAGAACACAGATGAATATTATAATAACTGGACCGGTACCTATAGCAACTGAATTAATTATTTGAAAGATTTTTTTTTTACACATTTGCATATTAAAATAGTCCCTTTATCATGAAAGTTCTATTAATTAATATTGAGTGACTGGATTTGCATTTTATAAGTATTATTATTTCTTGTTGTTGTTTGTTTGTTTTTGCCCTCTGAAGTTCCTAGGCCTCCCTGTTGCTGTGGTACAGCAGTTCTATGTCCACTTGTACATCAACTGTGAGCGTGAAGGTGAGCTCTGCAGCAGACCCTACGACTCCACCAGCAAACTTGCAGCTGCCCACCTCATCTCCAAAATGGAGCGCACCATCAGGTATCCTAAAAGAAAATGAACAAGTCATAATATTGTAATCAAGACTCATGAAATTGCGGTGCCTGTGACAACACCTGATGTGCATGTGACAACACCTTGTGTGCATGTGACAGCACCTGGTGTATATGTGACAACATCTGATGTGCAGTGGTGTGAGCTGCTTGCAAGGAAGTGGCCAGCTCAGAGCCTGCACTGATTGTCTGCATGATATCGTACACTCCCTAACATTCACTGCATGTGTAGCATGCATTAACGAGGTATTCTCTTTGTTTCCCGGGTTATGTTTGAAGGGGTAATAATGCTGTTATTGGACTACATGTTTGTGTGTTTGGCTACACAAGAACACACTATAACACCTGCTAGTATGGCATGCCTCAATCATTGATATGATTGGTGTGTGTGTGTGTGTGTGTGTGTGTGTGTGTGTGTGTGTGTGTGTGTGTGTGTGTGTGTGTGTGTGTGTCCATGTGTGTGTGTGTGTGTGTGTGTGTCCATGTGTGTGTGTCCATACAGTTCTTGCCGACCCTTGATGCACCCAGCCATTCTCAACCTTACCAACATTCTGTCTCTCAGAATCTCCCACCACCTGACCACGCCCATTCCTATGGGCATCTTATCCCCCGTCCTGGACTCATACAGGACAACATGGGAAGACACTCCCCTAGACCAACACTCCATTAAAGGTATGCTCTCTGCACATGTGCACCACAGGTAGGCTTTGCGGGATAACCCCGGGGGCTATAGTTCAAAGGCAGTGCATAGAAAGCACTTAGGAACATCTCATGCTATTCATGTGAGTGGCCAGCAGTTGACCCACCATGTGCTCTCCTCCCACAAGGACAACTAGTGGCAAATGGGAAACGTGAAATTATATTAAAGAAATAATGCCATGAGACAATATCTACTACATTTACAAGTTGTTGTTGTTGTTTTTTGTCCATTACATTTACAGCATTTATTGTAGTATCTATACTTAATAAAAGCTTGTGATCCGTTACTACTCACTACCAGCTGCCTCCACCGCAGCAGAGCCATTTGCTATGTTGAGTGTGTGGATGGAGCAGGAGTGTATCCATCTTGCTACAATCTGTACATTGTAGATAATTGGCAGGGAATGAGAATTCATAGGTACAGATTGGAACATCCAGACTGTAAGAACAGCTGCCTGTGCCAGTGTGTGGACTGGCTTGGGTCTGCATGCACACACACACATCTAGATAGTGTCCATACCACCTGTACCGAAAGATGACCATTATGCTGAGTCTGTGGGCAATTACAACTCAGCATGATGAGAAATAAAACTGAAGTGCAAAATGCATAGCCTTATAACACTACGAGGTATCCTAACATGTATACTTGGGTATTGTTACTCCCAGCAAATCTTAACCCAAGTGAAGCCAGGTGTTTCTGCCAGTACCAATAACTGGACATATTGCTAGAGTGACCCCATCTCATCAACCCCGTCTGTAGACTGCAGCTCATAGAGGACATGGCACATGTTTGTGTATGCCATGGGAGGAGGAGGAGGGCTCAGAAGCTTGAGTGGCCTGTACTGGTGAAGGGTTTGGTGTGAGGGAGTTTGCTCATAGCTCCTTCAGCCATGACAACACCTAGTCAAAACAGACTCTCTCTCCTCTGATGGCCCCCTATGCATATATATGCTCCTACCTACATTACCACATACTGGGAGGCATGTAAGGGGACGTGGTTGATATCTTCATTTAAGCCTAAACACATGTGCGTGTTTGTCTGTAAATGTTGGTGATTGTGTGGTGTGTGTGTGGTGTGTGTGTGGTGTGTGTGGTGTGTGTGTGTGTGTGTCAATGTCAGAGTTGATGTATGGAGGTTTCTGGGAGCACGAACACCAATCCGCTGCCCCAGGACACAGGAGACAGGACGGTGATGACTCGGCAAAGAGGAGAGTGTTTGGTGGACGGAGCAAGGGACACAGGTTTGCTGTGACGCTCATGTTCCTCTCCAAGGGACGCAATGATTTCCAGCAGCTAGTGCAGTGTGTAGATGGGCTGACCAACCACTGGACAAGTCCTGATGAGGTGGAGGAGGAAGAGGGCAAGGAGAAGCCAGTCAGATTCATAAAACATTTGTATTACGAGGTGAGCTGGGCATCAGAAGGGGGGAGGAGAGGGTGTGGTATCCTAATTGAGTTAGCTCACTGACCACACCCACTCCATTAGTATCCTATCTTTTCTTTGTGTGAATATACAGCCTGAGTGGCTGCTGATGGACTTTGCACCCCTAATGGGTGTGTACAGCATTGTGTTCCTCTACATCTCCTTCTCAGTCGGTGAGTGTGACTACATGCCAGCAATGCAGGGGATTATGTGTTCATATTTGCAGTTTATGTCAATGTGTTCACCGACATTTGCTTAACCAGAGTACCCCACTTAACAAGATGGGTAATTATGGTGGCCATGTTCCTGAGATGGTGATCATGTTTTTCCCTTGACATACATATTTAGTATACTAATTAGCATAATTTGAACAAATATGTGCAATTGATAGCACAAATTGATTGATTTGTAAAAAATCTCGTGTTATGTGTCAGAATTTCCGGCTAACTTTTTGAAGTGTTGGAATATTAGCTTTCTCTCACATAAACAAATAATGGTGTGAAATCAAATATCGGTTACTGGAAAAACCAGATGCATTACAAAACCAAAACTCCCTGGTTTAGTTATTCTTTTTTTTTTAATTAGGCATATCGGCTTTCAGTAAATATAGGATTAGATTCATTCATGGCTTAGTTTTGATTATATATCCCAGATTGTGTTGTTCCCCCCCCCTGATACGCCCACTAATTAGCATATATGCACAATTACTATATAAAAAAAATAATAAAAAAAATGGGGAAAAATTAAATTGCAAAGGATCTTGTGTGGTGCTGCAGAATCACCGGCTAGCTTTTATGAGTATAGTGTTAGTATTAGGATATCAAATTTCTCTGACATAAACAAATAACAGTGAACATCAAATATCAGGTACCGGAAAAACTAGACGTAATAGAAATAAAATAAAAAAACTCCCTTATTACATTATTTTTAAATTTGGTATAAACATATCAGCTTTCAGTAAATAGTTATTGATTGATGTCCAGATGTTTGGATTGAGTTCTGGAAAGGTAGTTTTGTGTAAAATAAGAGAGTTGTGTCTCTTTAGCTAGGGCTAGGGCTAGGGCTAGGGCTAGGTTGGGTGTAGGTCATGCTAAGGAGCAAGAGAATAAACATGTTAAAGTTTTTGGAGGATTGGAAGGTGTCTCAGAGCAGCCAGAAGATCTGGTGCATATTTTTGTTATTTCACCTGCGACAGAGAGAGGAGAGAGAGAGACATCAATGCTATAGAAGCAGACCACCTGGAATAGCCAGATGGTAAGCACAGACAGGAGGAGGTCCACCACATGGCATGTACATGCATCTCACCAGTTCACAGACCTTTAGGTGTTCTAGGACTGCAACTTGGTAAGGATATTGCGACTATTTGGAAATCATGATGCACTATGGTATGAGTCACATGGCACAAGTGTGATCGCAATATGAGTCACATGACACGTGTGATCACGGTATGAGTCACATGACACTAGTGTGATTGTGTCTACACAGGATAGAGCACTGTCTTCCAAGGGGGAACAGTTATCACCTTACAGTATACTAGAGGAGATGGACACCTTGTTTTCTCCATTCTCTCCATTTGGCTCCTTAAGGTGCTGAGGTCCAGATTGTATCTCCTGACATGGATGTGCTGAGGATAACAAATTTTCATGCCTTTAAAGAGGGTGATGCAACAGGTCACTTTGCTGCTGGGAGAGGGAAGAAAACATTTTGAAGCAAAGAGGTTGAAGAAAACATTTTGAAGCAAAGATGTTGAAATATTTTAAGGAGTCCAGAGCTGGTGTTGTAGCAGTTGTTGTGCACAGGTGGAAAACAGATACAATCTCTTCAGATATAGAGAGCACCAGATCAATTGGTTGGTCAACTCTTTTGTTGCAGATCTGTGTGGACACAAAGCAGTTCAATGGCACATGTTGAAGAGTTTTGCAGAATCTGAGATAGGGTCACCTACAACACAAGCCCTTGTAACAACTCGTTAAGTGTGTTAATTATCAGATTATTGTGTGGTCAATGAGGTGGTGGCCAGACTTTAGTCCATTTAGCCCTAGACTAGACTATGGATGGATAATTGTAATGCACAGCTTCCTGTAGAAGCCATTTTCCACCCGCACCAAAGGCTGTGCAGGAACTCGTGAAGTGCTGGTGTGTGTGTGCTGGTGTGTGTGTGCTGATGTGTGTGTGCTGGTGTGTGTGTGTGTGTGTGTGTGTCTGTCTGTCTGTCTGTCTGTCTGTGTCTGTCTGTGTCTGTCTGTGTCTGTCTGTCTGTCTGTCTGTCTGTCTGTCTGTCTGTCTGTCTGTCTGTCTGTCTGTCTGTTCTGTTGTAACTATGGAAACACTGCAGCTTACAGCCTCTGGTATGAAACATTGCAGTAGTGGTTTCTGCTCTGCTAGCCCTTGCCCTAAACGTAGCAGCAGTAATGGTCGCTATGATCTGCTCTGAAATGAAGAGGTCCAGTTGGGACACCAATTGTGTGTCCATTATCATGTTCATGTGTTTCTTCATCATCACATGTATTACAGTAATAACATAATACCTTACTGGATGTGCAGTGTGTGTTATAGATTCTCAATTTGAAAGAAAAAAAGCCTTATATGATCATAATTAATTGTCCTCCATATTTTTAAACAGTCTTTTGTTAAATGTGGGAAAGTTCACAAATAGTTTTGAGTGTTAATATGCATTTAAAAAAACAACAACACAATAATTAATGTCACTGAAAATGCACCTGATTAGTCTGACATGTCTGTCATCTTGCATGTGCCCCTGCATTGCCTCTACAGATAGGCAGTGCATGTATTTATGTAGAACTTGAACTTGATACATTTGATGTGTGATCATTGTAACTTAATTATTTAATGCAATGTAACACCCACTCATGCAGGTAAGATAGATCTGGTCAAGTCCAAAGTGGGGCTTGGGTTCACTGCCTTTGTCACAGTGGTGGCTACACTCACCATGTCTCTGGGCATATGCACCTTCTTCGGACTCAGCATCTCTCTCAGTGGAAGGTAATGGTCATCACAAATGAAAGCTCTGATTGCTACTTAAAGGATGAAGTAAACAATATCCCTCCTCCATTTTTATCCAACTTTGTGATATTTCCTTAAACTGAACATCTTAAATGTTGCAAGCTTGCATGTGTGATCATACTAGACAATATCTGTCATGTCATTCTCACTGCAATGTTTGCATATAATCGTCAAGTGAAGTGGTCCAAGTGGGTGGAACAGTTAGTGGATTATATATGTAGCTTCCACATTTCCCCCCTTCAAATATAGAGATGGGTCACTGTCTTTTTTTCACTTCTTTTTTACAGCTGAATATTGACTTAAAGTGGTTGTGCTGGTATGGACTAGATGAAGTTGTCTCTAGTGTACACCTCTAGACAGTGGTGTCATGAGCGGTGCAATTAGTTGTTTATACAACTGCACAAACAAAGATATAGAAGAGCTTTGCCTCACATTGCTCTGCTTCAGTTACTGACCCGGTGAACTACCCGGTATGTGGACTAGGTTGGTTGCTGAACCAATTACAATGAGCAAGAGCTGAGAGAGAGGGAGTACATGCAAAGTTCTTTACAGTAAATAGTAGTCCATGAGCCTGATGTCATGTCAAGCATTCAGCTGGCCTTATTAATGTGCATTGTTTTCTATATATGTGATGATGGATATCATGTGTGTGTATGTGTGTGTGTGTACATATGTGTGTATGTAGTGAGATATATCCCTATGTGGTGATCACCATTGGTCTGGAGAACATACTCATCATTGTGAAGGCTGTAATATCCACTCCCGAGGAAGTCGACGTGAGCCAGTTGCATGTGACTGTGCACCTGCCAAATGTGTGCAGTATTGTGTCTGTTCTTATGCATTATAGCAACATGTTTGGGCAACAATAATAATAATACAGCATTATGTTGGTAATTCACAGGTTTTTTTGTGTTGCTGATCACCATGATTATTTGTGCCGACATGTGACATTGTTAAAATAGACAAAGAAAGAAAAATGGCTGCAATAAAGATCGATAAGGAATTGGTGTGAACAAACATCCCGCCTATTTCCTTATAGTCTTATGTTGGAAGTCACGCTCCCTCCAGGCTCAACTAACTCAAACTCAAGTATATGTATTTCAATAGTTGTTTATAGTATGTGGTCTCCATGATTACACTTGTTTGCACCCCCACCATCACACTGGCTATGGTCTCCATGGTTACAGCTGTCTGTATCCCACCATCACACTGATTGTGGTCTCCATCGTTACAGCTCTCTGTGCCCCCACCCACCATCACACTGGCTATAGTCCCCATGGTTACAGTTCTCTGAGTCCCCACCATCACACTGGCTATGGTCTCCATGGTTACAGCTGTCTGTGTCCCTCATTATCACACTGGCTATGGTCACCATGGTTACAGCTGTCTGTACCCCCACCATCACTCTGGCTATGGTCTCCATAGTTACAGCTGTCTTGTGTCCCTCATCACACTGGCTATGGTTTCCATGGTTACAACTACAATGACAAGTGTAGGCAGACATTAATTTCATCAAATAGTAATTGTGTTTTAACCATTTATCATAGTTGGGCTTGCTTTCAGAGCTCACATCACAGTTAGTTTTTGGCCCCATTTAAGCAAATGAAATAAAATATATCAATTCTTTATTATTAATAATTAATCTTATTAATGGCCCATACATGCTGCAGAGATAGACTGCCATTCCTGCAGCAAATCTGCGCTTCTGGAGGGGAGCTAGCCCCTTCACAATGGTTGCTGTTAGTGCTAAGTCAGTGTGTGTGTGTAGGATTTGTTTGCTAGAGCTGGGCTAGTTCACTGCATCTACTTTGGGAATATCAAGGTAGGAGGTGAGTAAGTTCTGGCTGGACACCTCAGTTGGTAGGGATAGATCCACATGCTAGAGGGAGGGAGGGAGGGGGTTGTGCTGTGGAAGAGGGAAGATATCCAGAAGTAGCAGCCAAATAAACTAGCTGGTGTCTGCTTACAGGGTTTTAGTAAGAATTATCCTATGCATACTACAGATATAAGCATTGACAAACAGATCTTTATAATAAGGATACAAATTGAACAAAGCATAAATGGAGCGTCTTTAATTCTGTTTAATTTTCCATAAAGACATGACAACATTTTCATTGTCCATACCTACCCCTTGAGGTGTTTATTTGGTGCGTGTTTCACAAATTATTTCATCATGAGCATATGTTCTTGAATTTATTAGGTAAAGTACCGGATAGCAGTGGGTCTGAGCAACGAAGGGTCGGCCATTACCCAGAACCTGGTGTCGCTGCTTGCACTCACAGGATTCGGCATCATCTTCTTCAATTATGTCCTGAAGGAGTTCTGCATCATTGCTCTGGTTGGGCTCATCTGTGACGCCTTCCTGCAGTTGGTCTTCTTCACCACAGTCCTCTCCATAGATCTGCGGAGGCTAGAAGTGTGTGTGAGTGCGGGAGCCTCACCTCTCTCCTTCTTCATGCCTCTGCATTCTGCCCTCCACCTCTCTTGCATGAACTTGTTCTCTTGCACAACTTCTAATCTTCTCTTCCCAAATTCACCTACAAACTACTGCAACTAACAATCAACAACAACAACAATAAGAACAACAACAACCAAAATACTACCATACAACAATACAACTCGATGATAGCAAGTGATTGGGTAGGTAGTGAGTACAGGTATCAGCACAGCAAGCTGCCAGTGGCAGGTGGAGGATGGACTGAGGAAGTCAGCCATTATGCTCTAGCTGTTGGCTGAGTGGCAATAACCTTGAGGCTTGGTACTTCTTGCTTATGGGGAAGATTGGAGAATTCCATTTATGCTGAGAAGAATGGTACAAGATGTGTGAGAGTTTCCCTATCCTTGGCTCTCTTAATAACCAGAGAAGATATGGGAGGAGGAGGGATGGGGGAGAGAGGCATGGGGGAGGGAGGGATGGGGGAGAGAGGGATGGGGGAGGGAGGGATGGGGGAGGGAGGGATGGGGGAGGGAGGGATGGGGGAGGGAGGGAAGAAGGTCGGAGGAATTTTGCTGATACACACAAGCATGTCAGCAATATAGATTCTTTTTACTCTTGCACCAGTGCACCCTACTGATTGACCTTTATACTGATGTATCCTATTGACTGGCCTTTCAATGATCAGGAGAACTGCTTACAGCTTGAGTAGATGCTGTGGTGTAGAGCCTTCTCCAACGGCGTCTATGGATGCTGGTACAAGTCATATTAGGGCTAGCTTGTGTCTCTAGGAGACCAAAATAGGCTCATCTGGACTGGCACATTCTGTTGTATGAGTGTGTATGTGAGTGTGTCATCCTATATACCTGAGTGTTGTCAGGTCAGGTCAGGTCAGGTCAGGTCAGGTCAGGTCAGGGTAGGTCAGGGTCACAAAGTCATCAGATATTGTCCCAACACTCCACTTCAGACCCCACCCATTGCATTGTGCCAAACATCAGTTCATTCTGTGTTTCAGCAGTTGACCTTTTCAAAGCCACAGAATAAGGAGTGTTGTGTGCACACCACATAATTGGTGTTAGTGGCATTTGTGGCAGACCTCAAGAATAAGTGCTCCTATTATCTGATCTAAGGAAACCATGTATGGCACATGCGTGTCTATGTCTTCAACATGAGCTGTGGTGAGGTGTAAACACTCTCAACTAGCTGCCATTATGCGAGGACAAAAGGTGAATGGTCTTTCTTTTTAATTAAGAACAAATCTTGCTTCCACCCAATGTTGCTGCATGCATGCACTCTGTGTGTGCTCTGAGAACAAGAAGTAGAGGGATGGCTATTCAGTCATTCCTAACCCTTTATCAGAACTGCTGCTTTGATGGAAGAATGGTATCTGATTTCAGCTGAAGCTGCATCACATTGAGTTGGTCCAGTCTTTTCTGGTAGTTTCTCGTACTGTTGGTTTTCTGTAGCTCCTCAATCTCAGCACACTAGTATTGTATTGTGTATACCTGCATGTAAATGCACATTCAGGTGTACATGTGTACATGCATGTGTAAATGCATTACATGCACATGTTTATTCACAAGAGCAGTTACACCAAGACTTGTGGCATATAATTACTATAATATTAATTAAAATATAGTGTTTTAGACCAGACAAAATGATTGTTTAGAATACTTAAGATGAGGTTAAAAGTTGTGGCAAGATTTACAAATTTTGGGTTTCTATACAGTAAGAAGCATTTAGTTGTAACCACAGGGTTACCGTACAGTATATGCATTTAGTTGTAAACAATTAGTTGTAACAAACTTTGGTGTTTCCAACAGTAAACAATAAGTTAGAATCCATTCTTGTGCAAAACTTGTGGATGTAAAGCCCCTCCCTCTTACCCAAGCGTTCCTAGACCTGTGTGCCACAGGTAAAAGTATTGTATGTAGAGAATTGTTAGACACAGAGTGGTAGGTGTGTGTATATGTGTGCAAGGACTCCTATATCACCAATGAATATAACATGAGGTTGTGTCTCAAGTTACTCATCATGGTTGTGTGTGGGTGGGTGAGCGTGCATGTGCGTGCGTGTTTTGTTGACTGAATTGTAGACGGCATGAAGCTATCATATGGCGTCATGTGATGGACAATGTATTGCTTTTCTACAACATCATATACTATAGCAATTTTGTCTGTCTTCACACCAACAGCCAGCTGATGTGCGATTGTCACCAGTTCCAGTGCCTGAGGACTTTGAGTGCCACCCTCCCCCTAGTCTTTTTAGGCAGGTGTCCATACCTATGCGCCCGCCCCCCAAGAGGATCAAGTTCATCTACTTCCTGGCAAATACAAGGATTGTCTCAAGGTTCCTGACGGTAAGCTAATCACCAGCTGCAGGACTGGTGTCCGGTTAGGTGGGTGTGGTCTTATAAGGTTGTTTCTTTAATGGAGACATGTTACAGCATGTAATAGGGCACACAGCCTAGTTTTCAATTATAGCTCGTGTGTGTGTGTGTGTGTGCGTGCGTGCGCGCGCGCGCGCGTGCGCACGCTTGTGTTGATGCAAAATGAAAATGCAGCCATCACATTTTGAAAATCCTTTTCCTCATGTTCTGTGCCATCTTTTAATATTTTGTGGTGAACTGTGCATGTCTAATAATATCATGTGACCTAAGAGTGCACGTCACATGACCATGTGTGGAGATATGCTATGTAATTCTGTGTCACAACATCGCATAACCGTTTATCATGTAACGATCATGCAGCTTTCCCTATTGGTATTACTCTGTGCTCTGTTGGTGAAGACAGACACTTTTCATGAGTTCTTAAATCGTGTCATCTCCCCAAACAAAGATCTGCTCTCTCAGACCACAGACCCCAAGCAGACACTCTTTAATAATCTCAATTCTGCCAGCGACACTTTTGGTGCAGCGATGTCATCGGCTTTGCATTCTGCCAACAAAGAGAGAGAGTCCAGTGGAGCCTACTGGGAGGAGCTTGTGTCCGCGTTGAACCACAGTGACCTCACGGTTGGGGTCAGGAAGGGGAAGGATGGGTTTGGTGTGACGTGTGAGGGTGGGGAGATGTGCTGGCGTCCCATGGTCACCACACACTGGCCACGCCTCCTCAACCTCACTGGCTACAACACAGATGGACGGTTAGTAGAACCATGTCTTACTCCTGCATGTAAAAGGAGCAGGTTGGAGTGTAATTTAGTGATTTGGACAACTTAACAGGCTTATTTACCGCATGTGTGCTGTAGTATGTGCCTAACTGGTCATGTGGTGTGTGCATGGCTTCTTGGCATCATGGATTATTGCTGCCTTTGTGGCATACAGGTTCTTGACCTTGCTGCCTCCTATTAACCTGGACTTCAGACTTGGCCACATGGAGAATGCCCACTTCCCGACTCCTGCCACCTCCATACTGATTTATCTTACGTCTCATCGTCTCTTCATCCGTCTTCTGGCCATCATGGCCATGGTTATCATCCTCATCATCTACGCATTCTACCTCGTGAGGTCGTCATGCCTCCGTCACGAAGAGTACTTGAGGTCTCAGCGGCAGGAAGGCTACAGCAAACGCACTTGTCTGAAGGGACACATTCAAGTAAGTATTCTCCGAGAAGTCACCTTTCCTCATGGGGACACCATGGATCACTGACTGTAGGCACATGTACAAGCTAACGAGCTAATCATTCCCCTGTACTCTGTACATACATCCTCATTGTGAGACAGAAGTCTGACCTGTACCTCAATCATCTCATGATTACCCCCCCCCCCCCCCCCCCCCCCCCACACACACACACCTTTAATTTTTTCCTGGATGAATATTTCAGTTTTATTATCCCTTTTGCACACCATTTTTTAAATTTTACATTACTCTTATTCCTTCATTTTAATATGGACAGCTTTGAGGTGTGTAATACAATGGTAAGTTGCTAAGTGAAGGGCCAGGGCATGAGAAGTGATAGGTCAATTTTGTAACTTTTAGGGCATATTTGTCATGGGGTGCAGTTTTGAAGGTCAGCTTTGGGCCCCGAGTGTGACATTGAAAAAATGCCTGAACACATTAACTGTCATTGACATGCATGGACTGTGTTCCACATCAGTTCACTTTGTCTGTGAGTTCATGTTGGAAGTCACTGAATGGGAAATAGAAACAATTTCTATAGTGGACTTAAAAGTTTGAAACCAACTGCAGCTGTGTACCCTAGATGACCTTTGAGGACATTCATCTTTATGAGGCATTCGTGGTATTCATAGAATGTTGGTTCTTCTTTTTTTGTCGCAGGATATAGATTTTCTGTGTGTAGAAGGCAACTTGGTGGTGACCACGAGTCAAGATGGAGACATACGAGTGTGGGATTGGCATCCCATGAAGAGGAAGAGTGCCAAGATTATCTCCAGGAGGTGAGTTCTGATCAGATGCACTGTCTAAGGTTTGGCAGGACCAGTTCTTATTCTGGTGTCCTGCACTCCTCACACATGCGCACACACACATTCACACAGCCAAATCTGTCATGGTCCTCCTCCCGACGAATTCAATAGCAGTCAACGCACAGCGGGTGTTGGATGTGAGGCCACTCACACAGGCACTTCTGGCACAAGCACCCACACCATCACCACCAAGCCCCAGCAAGGTACTCCCTCACATGTAATCTCTGCATACACATGCATGTTCATTGAGTGGGTGAGTAGGGTGGGTGAGGGGGGGGGGAGGGAGTGAGTGAGGGAGAGAGAGAGGGAGGGAGTGAGGGAGGGAGGGAGGGAGTGAGTGAGTGAGGGAGTGAGTGAGGGAGTGAGTGAGGGAGTGAGTGAGGGAGTAAGTGAGGGAGTGAGTGAGGGAGTGAGTGAGTGAGTGAGCGATGATGTCTTCATGCATGTTACGAGACTCCCAGTTTCTTTCAGAGCTGTGTGACAACTATTCTTCCATTCACCTGTTCCTTCTCCCTGCTGTTTGAATGCTGACTCGTGAATACTCAGTTTATGTGTTTGGTCTTTTAAAAGAATGTTTAAACTGTAGGCGAACTCAACTTGAGAATGCCTGTGGACAACGTGAGTAGAACAATCAGGCCACACTCCTCCAACCAGCACACACCTCAATTTTTTGTGCCTCCACCTTGTGCTCTTGCACTCGCCCCCAGGGCATACCCTCGGACTAATCCTTCACATGTCAAAGTGCAACTGGAACCAGAAAATTCCCATTTCCACGCCACTTCTAGTGCCAGTGCTACCTCCAGTCATCCTGGGGTGACGCCAGAGGTCATCTCCAGCACCAGTTATTTCACTGATTGTGTCAGAACGTGTGGATGTGTCATTGTGAGGCATCCCATCTCACCTATATGCTACACTGGGGCTGTAACAACTTGGTCCCATACCAGTGGAGCTGTGTCTCCATCCCATTCAAGTGTGGTTATGTCCCCATCCCGTTCCAGTGTTCATTCTGGTACTAATCACCTCCATGACCCTTCAGTGAGTACAGAGTTCAGTGGGTGTGTACCGACTGTACAGGTTACCAGAACATCATCTCTAAATGCCATCTCAACTAGTATTGCTGTTACTACTGTCAACCGTGCACCATCCCGTTGTGTGAAGAAACACAATCGTCATCCATCTCTTGATTGTGAAGTTTCTAGTCAACAACCCACCCATTCAAGGAATCGGTCCCATGGTACTATCAATGTATATTCTATTGTTCCTCCGAAGTTACCAGCCACTCCTGTTCTGGCCCAAGTGAACCAACCTCCAAAAACGCCAAATGAAGAGAATGGGTATGACTTTGCCCCGCATATCAACGAGTTTTCCCAGTACACCTCCAACATCGCCCTCGAATGTTCCGTGAAGGAGCAGATCAATATGAGGAGAAGTGAGAGAAGGAAGGAGACGGAGCCTTCTCCTCCCGTGGTCTGGTGTATGGCCATGTGGGATAAAGTGATCTGCCTTGGCTGTGCAGGTGGCAAGGTGGAGGTGAGCATGACCTTCGAGTAACTGTAGTATGTATGGATATGCAGTAGTAGTACATAGTTGTATACATAGTAGTACACATACGTTGATGCATGCATGCATGAAACAAGATGTTTAGTGCCAAGTTTTGTTTGTATCTATCAGACAGTTATGTTGGATATAATATGCACGTACACACTGACACTGACACTGACCTTGTGTCACAGGAGTTTTACTTGATCAAAGTTTCATGTTAACAGCAAATGTTACATATGACATTGTGTAGTTTCATGTAACACCTAATGCAGAAGTGGCATGCAGAATAGCACTAACACATAACACAATATTAGTGTTTAAATAACACTGGGTACCTGCAGAGTGCATTAACACATAACACAGTGTTTGTGTTTAAATAACATTGGACACTTTCTGCATAACATTGTGTTCTCATTTACTTGTACATAATAACAACATAAGCACTCAGCAGCAGTAGTCAAATAAGCAACACTGGAGCTGTATTTCTTTGTAGGTGGTTTGATCAGCCACTACTACTTGGTGTGGGTATGCTGCTATGCCTATTTTGTCACATACTGTCTTAATATCTGTGCTAATAGGCATGGCATGCTCTGACTGGCTCTCTCATCTTTGAACAGAGTCTTGGGAACTCTGGTGTGTGCACCATAGCAGTGACCTCTGCTGGGTGAGTGAAACAACATGTGGTCACTATTGTCAGTATGCATAAATACTTTGTGGGCAGATGTGTGCTGGTCTGCATATCAAGTCAGATCTAAACCACACCCTCTTTGGTTCATTCCTGGTACAGGATAGCTGCAGGACAGATGGATGGGAATCTGAATGTCATGGGACACAATGGCCGCCTCCATCATGTTGTCTCACCTCACATCAGAGCTATCAGTGTTCTGCGCTGGTTCCGGGGCTCTCTGCTGGTCAGCGGCAGCTTTGACTGCACCATCAAGGTCCACCGCATGTCCACGCCCATCCAGAACCAGCTGGTCTGCATCAACTCCATCTCTGTGCACGACGATGTCATCTCAGCAATGACAATAGTGGAGGTTAGTGTGCCTCTTTTTGGTGTTGACTAATAGAACCTGGTCTCTCTTTTCTCTTTCCAATGTGGAAGGTTGTAGACGGAGGATGTGTTGGGGGAAGAGTGGTGAAGAACTAGGAAATTCACTGACTGTGCACACAGCTTGTTAGCCTTGGATGTTATAGCTAGTAATATGGTGTCTCATGTCACAATGCAGTGTTCACAACTACCATGGCTTTGTCTTCCATTTTGGACCTGGTTTTGCTATATCATGCGACAGTTCCAATTAAATTATTGTTGTCATTATTGTTGTCGTTGTTTTAGTCTCAGCCGAAGCTGGGGTGTGTATCAGGCTGCAACAAGGGTCTTGTGATCCTCTGGGACGTCTGCAGAGGAGATTGTCTCAACAACTTTGGAGAGCATGATTCAGCTGTGTTGCAGTTGGAGTGCACCATAGCGAGCGTGGTGGGCTTGTTCAGCGATGGCTGTCTACGAGTGTGGAGTGTGATCAGTGGAGACCTGACTCGAACAATATCTCTGGTGAGGCAGTTTAGTGTTCCCACTTGGTACTGTTCCCATGTAAGTCTGTTGGATCACGGTAAAACACATGGTGTGCATCATTTTGATCATAGTCTTTCGAGGAGCGTCTCTCCAGCGTAATAAACTATTGTGGGATGTGGCTATCCTCAAGCACTTATTTTTGGAAAGGAAAGAGGAAATTTTGATTCCTTTAGAGAAAGAAAGAGAAAAGTTTGATTCTTTGACTCTACAATATCTGAATAGCTAAAAGCTTCTGCACAGTCTGGTTTAGTAAACATGTCCAGAGGTTGTGTTGGATTCTGCCTGTCCAGGACGACTGTCAACACTACAAACTGTCTCTAAACTACAACCCCTTCATCAGTGCCCATAGAACCAAGGCACTGGATAGTCTGCAGTCTGTAAACTTCTGATCAGCACTGTTTCTATAGAAGTGCTTTATACAGCCATCTATCAAATATCTACTTTCCCCTATTTATATCTTTTAAGAGATGATTACCTTCTTAACAAGGACGAAGTGACTGTCTCCAACATGCCTAGCTGTTGTTCAGAGGAGGCTAGGTTCAGTAGCTGACTGGCATCCCCTAGTAGGAGTAGAAGTTCAACTTCTGATAGTCGTCCTATACTAAATATAAAATATCTACGAGTAATTTGAACTCACCCTGCAACATGTTCTTAGGGAGAACATTCTGCAGTGAAGATAGATAGTTGAAATATATCTCATTGGTTAATTGACAACAACAAAAATTAAGTAACAAAAATTTCCACATTTTTGTAATCAAATTGATAAAACAAACAATGAAATACGGATATTTACATACATGCATGCGCACTCGCGTGCACACACACACTCACACACACTTTCAATAATTATTGTATTCTAGTTCATTCTCTGTTACTTGGCATTGACTGTGTCCACCATCCATCAGTGATGGAATATTTATGGGTAGTCCAGACAAACACTGAATTGAGACAATGTCACACACACACACACTTTAAAAAAAAGGTCCAGCTAAAGAGACTACCTTTGTACTTGTGGGCAAGGCTGCACATGATGTCAGACGGACGCGGCTGTTATGCCCAGTTTTAATTTGATGCAAACCTCAAGTGGTGTGTTAGTATGACTAGCAAAAAAACCCGCCCTATGGGCAGTTTTTTTTGTTGGCCTCTGGACTCCTGCAGTAACAAACATGTTTAATTTGCTTAAATGTAGGATATTGGGATTATTGACACCAATATCATTAATCAAACAAACATGATACAATTAATAAACTCATCTGTGAAAATAACATTCGGTTTTGGCAATGGAAACAGCTTTCATGGGTGTGGCTAATAAACAAACCACACCATTAACCACACTCACAGGATAATATCAGTATTCTGGTCATGTGAAGATCACATGTGTCAAATTTAATTGAACTTGGTCATTTGTTAGAATGTTCATGTCACTAAACCACACCCATTGACAAAACTACACCCATTGCTTCCTGATCTGAACCATACTTTTGTGAGGATGTGTCAATCCCTGAAAGTTTCATGAAGATCCCCCCTCCCCCTCCCCTCCCAGCAGTTTGGGAGTGAGTCCAAACAGACAGACAAACAGACAAGCATCAGACAAATCATGAATTATAGTAAAATGTGTGAGAGGTTTCTGTGGATGTGGGTGGGTGTGGTCAACGAGTGCTTTGTTATTGGTGGGCATGAAGACAAACTTTGGAAAGACTTCTAGTATAAAGATATGCACACAGACAGACAGTGAGTGTACAACTCCGAGACATTCCTTGCAACTGCCTATTTTAGATGTTAGTTCAGGGAATTATCTTTAAAAATTTTTATTTTTATTTAAAAAAAAATTTTTTATTTATTTTTTTAAATTTTATTATTATTATTTTTTTTTTATTTCTGTGTTCCTGTAACATGTAGAAATAATGATGTTGTTAGCTAAGTAAGTATTAATTAATAATTAATTTTAAATCAGCCACTAGCTAATTAAGTGACACTGATATCCTCGTTTGTTTTCTGTGCAGGGAGAGATGTGCAATAACTTCTCTTTGTTGAGCTCTCAACATGTCGCCCTGTGTTTGGAGGTGCAGTCCCTAATACACTTGTACACTTGTGTTTAGATGTGTAGTCCCTAATACCTGTACATGTGTGTTTATATGTGTAGTCCCTAATACACTTGTACACTTGTGTGTTTAGATGTGTAGTCCCTAATACCTGTACATGTGTGTTTAGATGTGTAGTCCCTAATACCTGTACATGTGTGTTTGGAGGTGCAGTCCCTAATACACTTGTACACTTGTGTTTAGATGTGTAGTCCCTAATACCTGTACATGTGTGTTTATATGTGTAGTCCCTAATACCTGTACATGTGTGTTTAGATGTGTAGTCCCTAGTACCTGTACATGTGTGTTTAGATGTGTAGTCTCTAATACTTTTACGTATGTAAATATTACACACACATTGTTTTTGTTTACTCCTTGTTCACCAGGCGTGCATAGAGGTGTACGACTTTATGACTGGGAGAAGACATACCTCTGAGATGAGACTGGAGAAAGATGCGTCCAGTTCCTCCGTGGAGCACTGCATGGATGTCTTGGACGAGGGAAGGTGTTTGGTGTGCACCTGTGGCAAAAATGCGTACCTCATCCCATGCAACCTCAAGCTAAAGAATGATTAGCAGCAGCATTCAAAGTCTCTCTCTCTCTCTCTCTCTCTCTCTCTCTCTCTCTCTCTCTCTCTCTCTCTCTCTCTCTCTCTCTCTCTCTCTCTCTCTCTCTCTCTCTCTGTTTCCTGATTGTGGACCTTGTTATTTTCATCTGTATGTAATGAAGCTAAGAATGAATGTATATATTTTTGCTAAACTACTCCCACAGTTTTGGAAGGAGCCCTACCAAACTTGGTGGGTTTTTATTTGGGGATGGGACTTCCGTCAAATCACTTTTGGTTTTTTGAAATTGGCAGTCCATGGCCTACTATGGCCCTAGCCTACCCCTTCTGTGAATATATACTCATCCCACAGTTTCGGTAGAAGCCACACCAAATTTGGTGGGTTTCATAAATTTCACTTGACGGGACCAGAGGGGCTACCTAGATTTTTTGGCCCTTTTAAGGTTTCCACACTCCCTCCCCTTTCTGCTTCTTGTTCCCTCAAGCAAGGCTTTTTAATTATTACTTCTTTTTTCTTTTTTTTTATGGCCAAAATTCAATTTCATAATCTGGCGGCTGGGCTTCTTTTGGAATTTTCTGCAAGTAATGGATCTGGATTTGAGTAGTGTGTTAGCAACACAAGCGATTATAGAAGCTGTGGAGCTAGTTTTAGTTGGGGGTAGTTGCGAGGAGAAGCTGAGGGGAGAACTTATGAGGTGGAAGTCTGGGAAATGGTATGGTGGTAGAGGTGGTGAATATGGTGTGCAGGAAGGTTCCATACCATTTGATCTGGTCCTCGGAATGCACGAGCAGCTACAAAGGACTCCACTGGGTAAGAAAAAATGAACATGTGCATTTCTGAAAGCTTGGTGGCTGATATACTGTCACCAAATCATCTATTCCATCAGTGGGGGTACCTTTTCCATGGCAGAGCAGTGTACATAAGAATACTGGTGGTAGTAATAACAACAACAATAATAACAACAATGGTAATCTACAGTAGTAGAAGTAGGAATAGAAGTTATTAAATTAATAATGCAATATGATTTTTGTGATACTTAAGAATGACCAGGACCTGATTTGGGGGAAACCCAAGGGGAATCCTGGTGGGGAATCTAAACTGAATTATCTCAAACTTGACCGGTTTGATATAGAATCTATATATACCATACAAAAGCATTTTATTTAAATTTGTTATAAATTATTCCTGATGATTAATTAAGGAACATCCAGAAGATTTCCATAGTTATACAAGAGACTGTAGCTGTGCTTGTTCTGAGTGTGTCCTAGGTCTGGCTAGGGCTAGGGCTAGAATTCATTAGTACTTGGGCTCTGTTGCTAGAATGATGGGATGGTCTCTGGTGGTCCTGGAACAAACACCCTCATTTCATGGACTTTAATATTTGAGTCCCTTTGTTTCGCAGATGTGTTCATTAGTTTATCTTCCAAAGAATGTGTGTGTGTGTAAGGAATAATCTTTAATGTAGTCAGCAGGGAAGCTTTGGACTAACCTAAACTTTTTGAATGTATGAAGACATAAGATTTAACCAATACCATCACTTTTACTTGGATTAGTATCTGTATGATACTAAGTCATAATGATGGGACATGTTATCTCTCTGCATCCAGGCCAGAGCAAGCTATCCCAGCTTGTTGATAATACACAGTAGTCCCCTTCTTGAGAGATCCCTCTATTGAAAGACCACCTCTTGAGAGACCACATTTTTCGTACAAGAAGTTATATTTGCTGTATAAACTTACCCTTGTTGGAAGACCACCTCTCTTATAGAACAATTTTTTGTTGTATTTAAGGGTGGGTCTCTCAACAGGGGTGTTACTGTAGTGGGCTAACCTTGGGCATCAATTTAAAGATGAGTAGTTGATTGTCATGTTTGTCAAAATAAACATGGGGTCAGTTCACAGTATGTTGTGGTTTTTAAAACAAACTATGATGAACCAGATCGTGTTGTTCCATCTGTTACTCTGAGCATCAACATGAAGGATACTTTACAGTTCAGTCGTTCACACACCGTCTTTGGGAGATGAACTAAGAAACACATCAGTGAAGAAAATGGACTCAAAATATTATAAGTTTTATACAATAATAGTGTTTGTTCCAAGACCACCAAAGACTATCCAATCATTCTAGCAACAGAGCCCAAGGGCTAATAAATTCAAGCTCTAGCTCTATTGATCATTCCTAATCATCCCCAGCAGTACCTGATAGTGGATTACTATTACCTGTCCCACTACTACTACACTCACCAATTAAACGTTTCTTCTTGAGATCACTTATAGATTTGTACTAGGTCATTTAGTAGAAGAGAGCAAAGAAACAAACACACACACACACACACACACACACACACACACACACACACACACACACACACACACACACACACACACACACACACACACACACACACACACACTAAAGGTAAACTTCCTTTTGTGTAATGGAGAAGCAGTTAAATGTGGGTCAGCTCTCTCATGTGCACACATGACATGAGTATGTTGTCAGATTTCTATTCTAGCAAAAATATGAATAGCTTGTCTTGTGTGTGATATTTATGCCTCGGCTGTCAATAAGGCAAGAGTTTGTTCACATGGTGAGTATGATATGAATCATCGGATTCTTCTGCTTTGGATTCTATGGTTGTGCCTATTACACTGATATTCATGTATCTTTGTATGACTGTGTGCACATGCTTCCATAGCAACCAGGTCTCTATACTTGCATGAGTTGCTGGAGGGAAGTTCTCTTTGCCTGCCAGAAGTGAAGATTCCAGAAAGAGTGCGTTACTTAGCTGAAGAAGAAACAAATTGAAAATTTTGTTTTAATGATATTAATAATTATTATCAATTTTTATGATAATAACAACAATAATTATTATTTAAAATTTTTTTTAATTTTTCCTTTTCTTTTTCTTCATATTATTAATACTAATTATTGTATAGAATCCTGAGCTCGTGGCCCGGCTCAAGCGTATCCAAGCTCAATCAGACACAAGAGAATACCTACAGATGGTGAAAAACGTCGATGTATCGGTGAGTCCATCTTGACATCAACAGTAAGTGCATCCTTAATCCTGGCCCTGGTCCTAGCCATTCTGTCTGGTCCCTTCACACTACCTACGGCATTCCAGGGCCTTCCCTGGCAACTATTGCACTTCATTGGGTGTTGGTGCTTATCAGAATAATAATAATAACACTGTCAATCCTGTTGCTGTAGTGTTGATGGATGGGGGAGGGGCATGCAACATTGAGACCACACCCATTGTGGTACTCTGGTACTGTGTAATCATGTGTTTGTTGTTCTCCTCAGAGAAACGATCCAGAGTTCTACAAATTGGGAATTGAAGGTACAGAGTGAATGAGTTAAGACTAGCACTTCCCACCTCCCAACCCCTCTGGCATGCCACGCCCACTCACACACCATGTACACGAGTGATTTTATGAAGTGTAGAAGAATGTGTGTAGTTTTCCACTGGTGAATTGTATCCTTAGTTTGATTCAATTCCATGGTGAGTGAAGGACACCTCATCTCCTAGCATCTTCATGAGGAGATAGAGTTTGTTTGCTTGTATTTCTTTTTGATATTTTGTTTAATTCGGTTAGTTAGATGATTATTTTATGTTGTGCAGACTTTAAAACAAGGGAAGTTTGTGAGAGAAGAATTAATGCTCTGCAATATAGTTCCCCTCCCTCCCTCACCTCATACCAATATACCCTCTCAAATGCTCCTAATGTGATTCTTGTTGTGTGTTTATGTGATATAATACTCAATTTTAAATAATTCAATAGTGTATTGATTGATTAATTGATTGATTAATTGATTGATTTACTTTTCCTCTTCTTTTTTTTTGTTTCCTGAAGCAATCAAATGGTATTTTATGAGGTGGAGGGGGAAAAATCCCCCCCTGCTCAACATGTCCAATTGAAGTGAAATATAGTGTACAACTTTATCATGTGTCCATTTGTAGAGGTCATAGTTCTCTTTAGGACTCGTCCATCTTCCTTAGAAGTGTACTACTGGTTTGTTTTGCTTGTTTTGACGTGTTGCAGTGCAAGCTACTAGTCGGCAGCTCTGGATGGTGGTGAACTTTATCCTCACTGTGGTGGGAGCCTTCTTCTTCTGCTATCTGGCTGCTTATTATGCCGGCTACAGCATACCAGTGGTACGTCTGTGCTGTATGTATACACACTCACACATGCATGTACAAATACACACTCACACACACACTTACACTCATGCACACACACTCGCGCGCACACGCATACACATGTGCACACGCACACACACACGCACACACACACACACACACACACACACACACACACACACACACACACACACTCATGCACACTCATGCACTCACACCCATGTTGATAGAGTAGTGGGTAGGATTATATTGATTGTACTTCTTCAAGTTCCATGGAGCAGTCTGGTGTGGTGGGTTGTAAATTTGCCTTATTTGGAAGTAGCCATGTTATAATATATTGGGGCCTTATTTGGGAGAGGAGTTGAAAGCTGCGGTCTATGAACACTGCCTGTTGACATGGTAGAGGGTGTGCAGGTCCACCAACTGTTGACATGGTAGAGGGTGTGCAGGTCCACCAACTGTTGACATGGTAGAGGGTGTGCAGGTCCACCAACTGTTGACACGGTAGAGGGTGTGCAGGTCCACCAACTGTTGACATGGTAGAAGGTGTGCAGGTTCACCAAACTGTTTATAAGGGAGAACTTCTCTGACTTATCTGACTGGAATACTTAGATTAAGCATCAGATTGTCTTGCTTATTGATCTGCTGATAGGTGTGGAAATAACAATTGTACCAAAACATTTGGCACTTGTTCAGAAACAGCTACACAATGGTTATGCACTTTTATCTATTGCCAGCACCTTAACTGTGTGGTTCTTGTGGAGCTATCATTTCTGCTGTAGATTAATGTGCTGAAGATCAAGGGTGATTAAATTGATCTCAATAATTGTATGCCGGTTAATCCGAAGCAAGAAAAGGCCACAGTCACATCAATGTGGCTATAAAATGTCAGGGGGGAAAAAAATTTTTTTTCCAGCAAGAAAATTGCCCATCCTGGAATATCACCCTGAGAAGGAGTCAAAACAAATTTTTCATAGGTTTCTACATACAATGCAGTATCTGGTGTAATTGATGTCTTGATTGTACAACTAATGTAAATTCACAATATTTAAATGCTGAATGGATCACAAGTTTACTGATTCCTGTTTATTGTCAGGATATGATATGATGCATTACGACACAAATCAGTGGGAAGTCAGTTTACAAGTGTCTTATGACACTTGTAGGGGACATAGAATGTGGTAGGCGTAATGCACCTCAGGGATCCCATGATCATCTGGGAAGCTTTTTACCAGGAATCGAGGTTGCATTAACAGAACAACTAATGCTGCAACACAGAAAACCAATTAAGGGGGTTGATATCTTAGCATGTGCCTCTCTTTTTGGAATTATGAAAGGATTTCTCAAATTGTCCAAATAGTCACAAAAATTTTTTGCTTTGAAGAAAATGTCGTAAAATTCATACAATTTACTGTTATGTATATAAATACATGCCTTCGTTTTGATTTTAAAAAGGAAGAGTGCATCTTTACAACTTCAAACTGTGCATCTTTACAACTTCAAACTGTGCATGCTTGAGTTTGTGACATGTGGTTTGCGAGTGAAAATTATCGCGCTTAACAATTTTATCACACCAGGTCCTGCCCCATAATTGTATCTCCACTGTCACTTATTAGGACTCACTCTCACCATTATTTGCTCCAACCAGTGGCAGCATCTGTATCACCACAACACCCAATGATATGGTGCCAGCCCAAGACTCTTATCAGAAGCCAGAGGGTGACTCTATATAGCTGAAGGCAAAATGTTATAGTCCTTTGTAGTGCGTTTACAAAAACTTGACACAAGTATTTTCCTCTCAAGTTTTTCTGCTCATTTTGTCTCTACTGTGTGCTCTTATATTTGTCATTTGCAGTGTGTCACTATTGGTCTGGTTGGAGGTATGGCTGTGTTCATAGCTGACCTGTACTTTCTGGTCAGAACTGATCTAATCCCACCAAATTACACTCGTGTGAAGAAGGCTCGAGCCAAGCAAGACTAGGGCAAGACTGGGGCAGGCAGAGCGAGGATAAGGCAAGAGTAGGACTGAGCAGGTGTGACTTTCAGCACCTACGATCTCACAGAGTGATGAACACAAGCTTCAAATGCAGACGTCCACTTACAGTCATTGCTTTACAAATGTTTTTAATCATTGTGTACCAAATATCATTTCACGGTGTGAAAGTTTATACATTTTTCCAGTTAGTAATAACACATGGCACATTATAAAAAGGTGATGATATGATAATGCAACAAACACATACTTTAGTACCTGTTTAATATAATTGAACCACAAAACAGAGCTGATACAATAAAAAAGAATAATACAATACCAAAATAATACAACATAAAAATAATAACAATATTGTTTGTGTTAATGACGAATTGTGTTCTACTTGTAGAGATGGATGTGTCTTTCCTGTTCCTGTCCCTTCTGTTATGTTACGTGGAGTTCTTGGAGAAAGTGACAATGCAAGAGGGGAGAGGTTTAGCTATGAGTTGGAAATAAAATGGAGCCTTGGGTAAAATCCATCTCTCTCATTTGGCCCTGTTGCAGCACACAAATGGATCCCATCCACTGGTTGCTTTCCGATGAAGGTTTCTCCCTGGTCTCTGTAGCTGTCCATGTGGATTGGTCTGGATGACTTTACCAGAGTCATGTGTGGTGTGTATGGTTCACGGTTACCTGGAGTTTTTAATCCAGCGTCTTGGAATCGCTCGATAAGAAGAAAATGAAGATTATCAAGAGCAGTGTTGTGTACCACTTTACCATAGAGCACTCGGTCGTTAAAATGGTCCACTCCAGAGAACTCCAGGTCCGTGCTCTTCGGGATATATTGGATAAATAACTGTTTTGTGTCCTCCATCACTTTCTTGGCTGTGTCCATTTGAGGATCGGTCTTGATTTGCAGCATGCAGATGGTAACATGGAGAGCCGTCAAGGGACTACAAGAGTTGGCCAAATGCGGAGAGTGGTTTGTGACATGTCCATGGATCCGCTCAACATGTGATACCAATTCTTGGTTGGTGACACGAATGCACACAAAGTGTGTTGGTCTCTCGGGCTGGCTGGCCCCAGGATGATAATTCCAGCACTCACTGCCATATTTGCAGCTACCTGAAATGAAAAACTTGCACACTCTTTGGTTTCCTTGTGCAATCCTGGGATGCATTGCAGGGTCAGTATTAGTAGATGCTGTGTAAGATTGGACTGAAATGGACGACTCCTAAGCTACTCCTTTATAGTGATTAATATCTCAAGTTACTAGGAGAGCCAATAAGATTATTTGTGATTATTGGTATATGCTTACAGAGCCCTAGAACCTCAAGATGACTGGCCAGGTTAAACTTGGGCAATTCCTCTGGATAGTTTCCTATTGGGCGGGGGAGAGGGGGGAAGAAAGAAATATGATAATCACTAGAATAATCTATATGACAGCATAAGTTTTAAGAATAATTGCTAACAGGATTTTAAAAAAGTAAAAGTTATGAAGCACTTATGTTGGCTAGTATGTGGGAAAAGTTAATGTGTTTGTACTGCTCCCACTGACCCTGACAACATGCCTGGGGGATAAAGCCGGTTCACAAGTATGTTACACATTTCAGAGAGGGTTTAATTATTTTTTTTCTCCCTAAAAAATCCTAATAGCGACAAAAACTGACCCCTGCATGTACTAGATAGTGAACATATTAATCAACATTGTACATGCACCAAATAAATTGCACGCAAAATTTGTACACAAAATGTGCACACAATATATACTTTTGAGTAGTAAACTTCTTTTCTTTTTTTTTTAACATTTAGGAAAATAATACTTTTAAGAGTGAAGGAATACTCCTCATTAGTGTCACTGGCCCAACCAGCCTCATTGCCCACAATTAGTAGGGAAGCTGACATGAGTATAAGGCTTTTCCTAGCCTTATCTCTGATATTCACAAAATTAAAAGCATCACAAAATTTAAATAAAGTTATTGATTTCTCTTCTCATTTTTTAGTGGTGGGTGAAGGGGAGAGATCATGTTAAGCTCATTCAATTATAGAAAATACTTTATTTTGGAATTCTAACTCACTGGGACCTACAACACCAGTACCACACAAAGCATTTAATGCTCCAGAAAGATTAAATTAGAATATCCATAGGAATCAGCAGTAATGAGTCTATCCATTATATAACAAGAAGGGGCACAAATGGAAGACAAGGGCAGGCTGATACGTGATACCTTAAGAATCATTATTCCTCACTATCTATCCTTATAGTCACTACTGCACCCCCTTGCACATACCTGAGGAGGAAACCTGGACTCTCTTCACTGATATATGCACAGGAAGAATTGGAAACTGTTCGTTTATATTCACTGTGAAAATATTAGTAGCGCGTGCACCTTCCATCTGCAAGACGGGTGCAAGTCTAAGAGTTTAGAGGCTCGGAAGGAGGGTAGCGGTTTCTAAGCTCGTAATTCTGCAGTGAGTTGAGTTACGAGAGCCAGTTGGTGGACTCTGGGGTTAGTGCACTCTCGGGTAAGTGCTGTACTATAGTTTAGGTCGCCTGGGTAGTAGCGTTTTAAAAAAAAATATAATGTAGGAGTGAATTTATGGCAAGTAATATATATATATTTTTACGTGTGAGACCGTAGGTACAATATAGGGATTGGAAATGCGATGTGCTCTCCATATGATATAGAACAAGTCTATATATCATCAGGGAACATCCGTGTTATGGGGCAAATATTTGTTTAAGAATTTAATGACCACTAACTTCCAGGGAAACTTTAGGATTCAGAGGAAAGAGCTGAACTCCAACATATTTAATATAAAATCCCAGATAAGGCCCCTTCACTGTTAGTACTGCAAAATCTGAGTGCAGAAGTCCCACTAGTTCAGGTGAAATTCTTGACTTCCTTGAGGACTGAACATCACTGCTTGTGGTAGAAATAGTTTGTGTTCCTTTTCCAGCTAAGAAAATATAGCTAGCTTCCTTATAAGGAAATATAAGTATTTGTATTATGTTACTAAATGGAAATAGGTTAGAGAAAATACATATCAAAATTTAACTACTGAAATAATTGAGGAAATATGGATACAATAAATATTAATTTTATGTTCCTCTCCAGCATTTCTTTTGTTTCTTTAACTCAAAGAAACAAGGGATATGCTGGAGAGGAACACAAAACTAAGCTCATGGAACCACGAAATTTAGCCGGGTTCCAAAAATCCCTGTGTACTGATCTATGGTGGGACTGTACTGCTATTTCTAAGGTAGGGTTAACTTCTGAACAAGAAGGAATAAGGTTGTTTTAATGTGGCACATTGATTTTGCTTCAAGAAAGTTAGACCTACTTGCTGTATCAATTTAAAAGTTAAAACCACCATTTTGTAATAGCTGACATTGTGAGACTATAACATAGTCTATTTTCACTATGTTGGTGTTAATTCATACATAACCAGAAGTAGTAAGGTCTTCTGCAGTGCAACAACTGTACTATTTCTGATGAAATACTATATATGTACTTTGATAGTATTGCAGTTTCCAATTGTATCATGATAGGAAATGTGCCATTGATGGCCTAGCAGTGATATCATTATTGTGTGGTACTTTTTTTTACTGTCAGTTGGACTATATGTAGGATGGGAAGAAGAAAATTAAGACTTAAGTGCAGAGGAAAAATTATGAACAATTATGAACGGAAGAGGTATTTGAAGAATATGCCCACAGAAGATGAGTCGCAAGTTGTGCAGGACATTCTGTCAGCAGTTGTGACAGAAGTTAAACCCGAAGTGCTAAGAGTTAGTGTTCCCATATCTGTAGTGTGTTCTTCATCAGATGAAGGTTGTTGCTGCGTGACTCATTTAAAAAGTGGCACGGATGTGATGTATTATGCGTCTTGAGCAAATATTGTGCAGCGAGGAGGTCAGAGTGATCTTTCACTTTCAGCATTTGGGTCTTATTATGGAGGTCATTTTCAGCTGTCATTGTGATGCAGCCTGTTGCTATTCTGAGGGCTGCATTCTGGGTTCATTGCAGTTTTCCGAAGTTAGTCTCTTTGATAACTGGGTTCCAGACTGGACACGCATAGTCGATGACTGAGCCGCCAATGGCCTTGTAAGTTCTGACTAGTGTTTCCTTGTCCTGGCCCCATGTGGACCCTGCTCGAGCTCTGATGGCGGTGCAGTGTGGAGAGAATGTGAATGATATGTCAAAAGTGACTCCCCACTTGGGGTATTATTTGATCTTATATTTTGACTTGCAGCTTCACTGATTTGTGCTGTAAAGTGTCTGGGCTGAAAAAAATAGATGATGATTTTTGTGCCGAGATATCGAGCCCTCTGTCTTCAAATAATTTCATTAGTGATGGCAGATATTCATTTAATTGTTGTGTGATTTGGCCTGGGAAAATCCCTGTTCCTATGACTGTGAAATCATCAGCATAGCTCACTATTTTTTATCCATTATTATCTGGAGGAAGTGAGCTGGTGCGACGTATAAGTTGAACAGCATCAGACTGATCACTGAGCCTTGCAGGACGCCAAGACGGACCAACCTTGAATTGGACAGCTTCTTTCTGAATTTTGTTCTCACTCGTCGGCCTTTGAGGTAGTTTGCGAGCCATTTGACAATGCTTACTGGCAATGTGGTATCATTGATGTCTTTTATCAGTTGTTCATTCAACCATAGTGTCAAACGCTTTTGTTAAGTCAAGAGCTACCATGATTGATATTTTGGAGGTTTCTTTTCATTAAATCCTTGTGCCACTGCTGTGCTGATGTTAAGCAGAGCTGATGTTGTGGAGTGGCATGGCCGAAAACCATGTTGGTGATGGGCGAACTTCAAGTGGCTATTCAATGCTGGCAACAAGCATTTCTCCAGAATTTTGGCTGCTGAGCAGAGAAGTGAAACTGGCCTGTAAGGGTTGCTTTCTATATCTGACTTGCCCGGTTTTGGCAGAGGTATGATAGTTGATGTCTTCAACATTTGTGGAATTCTATTTTTACTTAGGACAGATTGAATAAGTCCGTGAGATAGGCAATTCCTGCCTTGCCAAGATGTTTATATTGGAAAATTGTCAGCTCGTCAGGACCTTGTGCTTTGGAGTTCTTTGATTTCTTAATGGCCTCTCTGACTTCTTTTTCTGTGAGCTGAACTGGATTTGGATCTTTTCTACTCTGCAAAGCTTTGGTGATTTTTCGTGCTGTTTTCGTTGATTGATGTTTTTTGATTGTTGTGTACTGTTTGTTGAACATATTTGCCAGTTGTCTTGCTTCGTTATGAGTCTTATTTCTGAAGGTTATGCCAACATTGGGTGCCGATTTTGCTTTCCCATTGAACCCTTTGATGATTTTCCATTGTTTGCTCTAATCTGTATGCGAGCTGAATGTTTTTGAATGCTCTGTCCACCTGATTCACTTTTCTTCATTGATTAATTTGGAAATTTTCATACTGAGTGGCAGTATTTCTTTTGAAATGAGATTTAATGCTCGTTTTTGATCCCTCTCCAACAGGAGTTGTTTGGCTTCATCTGGGAGGTGTGGTACTATTTTTGGTCTTCTTCCTGCAGGGATGCACTTTTTGCTGATCTTGAGCAGGGTATTCCTGAAAAACATTTCTCCTTGGTGTGCATTTGCGGGTTCGTTACATTTTTGAAAGACTGATTCTGTGTTGGTTTCGAAGCTCGTCCAGTCAGCTTTCCGGTTTAGAAATGTTTGTACTGGTGCATCCTGCACTTGCAAATTCTGCCTGCAGAGTGATGACAATTGGGATATGATCTGAAGACAAGCTAAACGATGTTCTCCACTCAAGTTGGTTGATCAGTGAAATGCTGGCTATGGAGATATCAGGCGAAGTTGGACTTTGGTACGATGTTGGTACTCTTGTTGGAGAATCCAAATTCAATGTTCCAGAGGTATCAATTTTATCTGCCAAGTTGGCACCTCGTGCCCTAATGAGAACCAGAGTTCATCATGGGCATTGAAATCTCTGAGAATTATTGTGTCTGGAGTTTGGAGGATCTTTTTTTATAGACAGCATGTATCCCGTAGCACAGCTGCTGTCTGGTGGGATATATATATATGTTTATGATATTAATTATTCTTGCTTCAGCTTGGATGGTAATTGCCTGCACCTCCATTGGATCTTGAGGATCTTCTGGAATGTCAGCGTGCTGGAATGGGATTTGTTTGTCAATCAGGAAAATTAATTCTCCTCCTTTGCCTGTCTTCCTGTCTCTTCTGACTATTGCAAATTTTATGAATTTTGGGTCATTGTTCTGTTTAGAGAACTTTGTTTCTTGAATTGCTGTTATTTTGATGTCATTAGACAGCATGAAATGCTCTATTTCTTCCACTTTTGTTGCTGATGCCATTGCAATTATATTGCATTATTTTCTATTCATTTGGTGATTTCTTGTTATGACTTTTGGTGATGGTTTTATCTCAACATAACTGTGTTTTCTTTGCTGGTCCAGGATTCTGTTCTACTCCGGCAATAACTGGAGCAGCAATAACTGGAGCAGCGTTATGGGCAGAAGCTGCTCCAGATCCAAAAACACTAAGTTAACAAATGAACGTTTGGGATGGCTGGTTGTCTGTGAGACTCCTGGCCAAATGAAGCAATTTGGCTCCTTGGTTGATGGTTTCTCATATCTTTCTTTAGACCCTTTCCTGAGGGTGCTGGTGTTGGTCGTTATTTTCGGTGTCAGGAATACATTTAACTTTATTTATCACATTTAATCTAATTTATTGACTGCTATTATTACAGGGGAAAAAACTCTAGTACATTTGCTGGACGTCTTAGACATAATCATAGTGAAAGCAATGTGATTAGTCACACCAATTATCGGTAGTCATCCACACCAGACAAAATTAGTCCAATGCATGAAATGAGTCGAATGCATGAAATGAGTTGCCAAAGAAAATATTCTAAGGTGATAATTGTATTTACAACCATTGCCTTCATAATAGAAATTTTTTCTTGAAAGGACTCTTTCTCTTCCCCAATGGAGCTTACTATAAAGTCGAGTTATGTTATGGATATCTTAAGCCAACTGTTCTCTGTTTGTTTAGTTTTGGTTGAGTTACTTTCCCCCTCAACACTGTCCTGAAGCCAACCCTACCATTATTTTCAAGTATTATGTAAACAGATGAGAATTACTTGAATGAAGAACAGGTTGGCCACAGTTGTAGCTCATGGTGCAGTGTGTCTTGACCAAGTTACCTTGGATGACTTCACTGTGATTATAAACGAGGAAGATCACATAGTGAAAGAGGCTTACCTGGAAGACTTTATTCAAAGGTTCTTCTGGCAACAACTGAAGGCCGCTGCTTCCAGGTCACCCCATGGAATATAATCAAATGGTGCATTTACCTGGGTCATCAATCTGGAAAATCATACTGCAAGAATCTGGATGTAAAAGTTTGCCATCCACTACCCCAATAGTGTGAAGGCATATGCAGATTTTTCAGCAGAGGTGGGTAGTCAGCTGTTTGCTGCAGTAAATTTAGCAACATGAAGTGGATGGCAGAAGTTGGTCATTCTACTTCTTGATGAAATGCACTTACAAGAAGACTTGGTGTGTGACAAGCACTCAGGAAGTGCAATTGGGTTCGTCAAGTCAATCTCGGAGATGTAAACAGTCACCTTGTGACATTTGAGCATTCACTTGAAGGCAGCAATGATCATGGTGGAGGTGTGATGGCCAAGTCCATGTTGGTAATGATGGTGAAGGCTTTGTTGACATCACTGAGGTTCCCATATGTCCAGTTGCCCTGCGAAAGATCAACTGGTAATCAATATGAGGAAAATGAGAAAAAGTGTGTGTGTGTTTGTTGAATGGATATTGACGAAGCTTTGCAAACATGATCCTTGTGTGCCTGCTAAAGTTTTTTTATACATACAAAAAAAAAACATGAAAATCTTTGGTGATTAAACATTGAATTATTTATTATTGTGTTATATTGTCATCTCTATTGGAGGGAAGCCAACCTATTTAAAGGAGGCTGATCTCTGGAGAAAATGGAGTAGTCTTGAGTCATGAGTTTTCAATAATCTTGTATGAATGAAGAGGATTGATTTACATTTTATATAGCTACTCTACCAAAAAAAACAAAAAAACAACCTCTTTTAAGTGTTACCTTGCTGTGGTAAGAGGCTTATGCTGCATACAATTGTAGTAACCAAAAGCACTCACACAGCATACATATACGTGTTTCATTGGACAGATGAATTATATCCCTGGCAATGCTGGGTATGCCTGCAGATGCATTTATACTTCACTATAACACTATAGCTATTGAAATAGTGATTTTCTGTTTGTTTTTTTTAACCATAAACTTGTTTTCGCAGAGTCTAAAGGTTACTTTCTTGATGATCTTCTTCATAGGAAACTTCCTCAGAACACCAGTGCTAAGGTTTCCGGTTCAATTCCTGGTCATGGTTGGGTTTTGTTTTCCCTTTTTGTTTGGGTTTTGTTTTCCCTTTTTGTTTTCGTTTTGTTTTCCTTTATTATTTAAATTTATTTTTTATAATGTAGGTGATCTATTGTTTCAACATTCTGGCATGCAGTGTACTGTTTAGAAAGAATGGGTTAAAAGGATATACATTTGAAGTGGCCCTACCTATTTCTCTGATTATCTGTAGACACAAGTGTTGGGGACAACATTTGATGGTGCCATTGTAAACCACAGACTTGTAAAATTACACGATACATCCACTGAAGTTCACAATGGCCGAAATATCCATTCAAGGGATGGTAGGGACCTCTTTTTTTCCTTTTTGATCCTCTGCATCTAATAAAATCAACAAGAAACTGCTGGTCCTCTATAAGCCGATCACTATGGGTTACTATTATTATATATAGTGTCAGTGCAAAATATTTTATATATTATTTATTATACAGAAAGGTGGATGCCACATATCATGGCTGCATCCGATATCATTTTATGATCGAGACAAGGGGAAAGATTCTAGCCATTGTTTAGTTCCAAAGCTGAAGTTTGAACATATACATTTGTCCTTATTCTCAAAATGCATGTGGATCTTGCTGCCAAAGTTAGTTCTATTAATAGATTTTGTTGAATTATTCAATCAAAGCAATGTAACACAACACTTTTTGATTAGGTTTTAAGTGAAACAGTTGGAAGAGCTCTCTCTCTAATTGGAGCAGATGATGCAGCCGAAACAGTCAAATGTGCAAAATATCAGCAGTGAAAGAAATAGTCATAAACCCATTAAAGATCCTTATCTTTCTGCAGATGGCTTCAGATTGGCAGTATGCTAAGCTTTGTTTTCATGTTTTATGATTTATTTGTTATTGCTTTTATAAATAGTGGTGGGAAGATGTGTTTCTACCATATTTGATTCAGTGGGGAAAGGTGTAAAGTCCTGAGAAGTCTTTACTAAATCCCAGAAGCAGCGCAGGTTACTGAGCTCAGAAACAAGATTCGGGCTGAGAATGACAGGTTAATTTTTTTCTTCTTTTTTTCTTATTGTGGGATATTATATTTAAATGCTTGCAATCTATCTGTTGTAGCCAATTCATTTGTGGGATTGGTTTGACTGGTATTTTCTTTACCAGAGGTAAAAGGAGAACAGCTGGGTCTTCTCAGTGCCATGATTAAACCAGTATCCACTGGAATTTTTTTTGGTTACCAGAGACAGAGGTGGAACGAGTGATAATCCAAGTGTTGCAGAGTTCTATCAAGCATATACAAACACACACATGCACACACTCATGCACACTCACGCATGCACACACTTGCATTCACACCCATGTTGATAGAGTAGTGGGTAGGACTATATTGATTGTATTTCTTCAAGTTCCATGGAGCAGTCTGGTGTGGTGGGTTGTAAATTTGCCTTATTTAGAAGTAGCCATGTTATAATATATTGGGGTCTTATTTGGGAGAGGAGTTGAAAGATGCGGTCTATGAACACTGACTGTTGACATGGTAGAGGGTGTGCAGGTCCACCAATAACTGTTTATAAGGGAGAACTTCTCTGACTTATCTGACTGGAATACTTGGATTAAGCATCAGATTGTCTTGCTTATTGATCTGCTGATAGGTGTGGAAATAACAATTGTACCAAAACATTTGGCACTTGGACAGAAACAACTACGTAATGGTTTTCAGTGAAAGTCAAGCACTTTTATCAATTGCCAGCACCTTAACTGTGTGGTTCTTGTGGAGTTAACTTTTCTGCTGTAGATTAACGTGCTAAAGATCAAGGGTGATTAAATTAATCTCAATAATGGTAAGAAGATGTAAGAACATATTAGCTAATCTGAAGCAAGATAAGGCCATACTCACATCAATCTGGCTATAAAATGTCAGGAAAAAAAATTTTTTTTTTCTAACAAGAAAATTGCCCAACCTAGAATATCACCTGGGGTAGAAGTAACAGCAATTTTTTCCATCAATTTCTACATATAATGCAGTATCTGGTGTAATTGATGTCTTGATTGTAGGACTAATGAAACCAACAATGTTTAAATACTTGAATTGATCACAAGTTTACTGATTCCTGTTTTAATTGTCAGGATGTGAAATATTTGGTGCAATACAACACAATTCAGTGGGAAGTCAGTTTTACAAGTGTCTTGTGATACTTGTTGGGGGACATAGAATGTAGTAGGAGTAGTGCCCCTCAGGGATCCCATGATCATCTGGGAAGCTTTTTACCAAAAAGCAAGATCATATTAACAGAACAACTAATACCACAATACAAAAAACAAAAAACCAATTAAAGTGGTTGATATCTTAGCATGTGCTTTTTTTTGGGGAATAACTAATGGATCTCTCAAATTACCCAAATAGTCACAAAAAAATTTTGGTTTTGAAGAAATTGTCTTAAACTTTGTTCAATTTATTGATATGTATATAAATATAAGCCTTCATTTTCATTTCAGAAAGGAACAATGTATATATGTTTACAGCTTCAAACTGTGCATGCGTGAGTTTGTGACATGTAGTGTGCGAGTGGAAACTATCACACTTAATAACATTATCACACCAGGTCCTGCCCCATAATTGTATCTCCACTGTCATTTATTAGGACACACTGTCGTGGTCATATTCTGTGACCAGTGGCAGCATCTATGTCACCACAGCACCCAATGGTATGGAGCAAGGTCATCATTGACTACATCACATGTTCTGATCTAAACACACTGGAAGAGCCCCCAAGACTCTCATCGAAAGCCCGAAGGCGGCTATGTAGCCAAAGGCAGAATTGATAGTCATGTAGTGTGTTATATACATGGTACAAGCTTGGACACAATTATTTTCCTCTCGAGTTCTTCAGCTCATTTTGTCTCTACTGTATGCTCTTATATTTTTCATCTGCAGTGTGTCACTATTGGTCTAGTTGGAGGTATGGCCGTGTTTGTAGCTGACCTGTACTTTCTGGTCAGAACTGATCTGGTCCCACCAAATTACAGTCATTGCATTACAAATAATGTTTTTAAGCATTGTGTACCAAATATCATTTCATGGTGTGGAAGTTTATAAATTCCTCCAATTAGTAATAACACATGGTACATTATAAAAAGGTGATGATATGATAATGCAACACACACACAAACTTTAGTACCTGTTACAATACAAAACTAGTACAATAAAAAAAAAACGATACCAAAATAATGCTACAAAAATAATAACAATATTGTTTGTGTTAATGACTAATTGTGTTCTACTTGTAGAGGTGGATGTGTCTTTCCTTTCCTGTCCCTTCTGTTTTGTGGTGGAGATGGAGTCTCTCTGCCTCCTCATGCACAAGCCGTCTCTCATAGGATGTCAGTGTAGCAGGGAGGTGCAGATCTGATTGCTCACTGGCCATAAATTCTTGAACCTTATAGACAGAGTTACTGGCACTGTCCATCCCTATGCCATCTTTTCGATCCAGATACGAGCTAATGCTAAACTTCAGTTCCATGTGGATTTCCTTTTGCTTATGGTATGTGGAGAATTCACTCCATAACTTCCTGAAGACATCTTGGATGATTTCTTTGGAAGAGTTGGTATTCCTTACAGCAAAACACACACCACCACAGACTTCATTACCATCGGGGATGACATCCAGACCACAGGAGAACAAGTTACTGATGTACGTGGGCAGACGGGCCTCCAGCACAGAGTCCAGCTCCCATTGCTTGCTGTAATTGTTTGCCCTGCACAGGATCGTGACAGGGATGTACTCCTGAGGAGGAAACGGACGTCTATTCATGGCTTCGTCGAAGAGTAAGACAATAGAGTCTCCGCTGTTCATTTGCAGTGTCTTGAATAGAGTCTGGAAGGTGTCCATTAGTCGTGGTATGTACTCGTGTGATACACCCTCAGCACACAAGCTTTCCCATGTGGAGGCTACAAGCTGTGCTGAGTGCACCACAAATTCCTTGAACAGAATGTCACAGCTGACTTCCTCACTGCTTCCTCCCGACAAGACCTTCTTGTGTGTACTGATGAAGTTGGCCATAAGCTGAACTATGTGGTATGTACGAATGCATCGGTAACAGTTCCCTTTCAGCCGATATGCCTTTAGAATCGTTACAATTGTCTCCAGCACAACTCCAAAGCTCTCGCACGAGACTGTGCCTCGGATAATGTCTTGGACTCTGTGACGAAGGATGGGACCCATGAGCGCTTTCTTGCTGGCCTGGTCATTCTCTTTCAGTTGTTTGTCAAGACCTGACATTATCGACAATGATTCACACGAGCTGAACAAATCTGTAGATGCGAGGATTGCAAATACAATGTCATATTCAATTGATGGAGTCTCCTTGAAGTCTAGCTTAATTTTTAGCCTTGGGCAGCGTGAGCTGTGACCCTTGTGGACAGATTTAATGCCACACTTTCCGAGTTGGCTGCTCAGTTTCTCCATGCAGTCTACCGGAGTGAGGTGGGGTGGAGCCAATAGGCACAGGTCCACATCGCTCTTCCTCCCAAAACAGTGTGAACCGCACACAAGGGCAAGAGCATTTGGATTACCTTTGAAGTGTGTGATCAGTGCAAACTGCTCAGCTATGAATCTCACCCCAGTCTGTGCTGCTGAGCGGTGTTCTGGGGTGGACAGAAATCCACACCTGTTGAGAAAGGACATCAGGACTGATGCTTCAATGCTAGCAGGTGTTCTGGTGAAGTGGTTCATCTGGGTGGCATTGATGATGTCAAACTTCACTCCTTTGCCATAGGTTTTGGCAAAGCTTTCCATTGCCTCCAAGTTGGTTGCATTATCTTCCCACAGCTTCACCAGCTTGGCATTGGGGAACCTGTCCAAAAGCTTGTGGAGGTAGGCCACTTTGTACTCTGTGTTCTTGCATTCGGATGTGTTGTTGGGCTTCATGATGAGCTCGTCAGAATGGATGTTGTAATTTGTGAGCACATGCTCCACACCTGCAGCTGTGCTCTGGATCCTTGCAGTCAGGATGACAGTGTGGCTTCCACTTCGCCCGCAGTGAGCTCGGAAGCTGGCTAAGGCAGGGCCAGGCGGTACCTTCAGTGGTGGGAGGAGTGACTCGGCTACGTTCCACCATCCCTTGTAGGGCCAACTCTGACCCATGGCTGTCTTGTAGACTTGTTTGCCAGCAGCTGGATATGGGGAATCAAATAGAGTGCCGTCAAAATCATACACAAATAGCTCTGTCACCATCGTAGTTCCAGTGAAGATAGAAATGGAGGAATCTTCTGCCACAGATGTCCTGTTATGTGGAGTTCTGCAAAGCCTGGGTGCCACTTTGTCGTTGAAGTATTCTTTTGATAAAATGGGGAAGTATTTCTCTGAGCTGTGTCCATTAACATCATTTTTAGTATCGCTCTCTTCGTCATCGGAAGGGACGCTCCCTTTGACAGCCACACCAATAATGCCATCTAGCACAAGGTGGCATGATAGCCGCATGGCTGGATGTGAAGACAGCATGTCGTTCGAAAATTTGGGGGCTGAAGAGGGGATGGTGGAGATAGTGATATGTGGGTGCTCGTTCTGACTGACAATTCCATCTGGAGTGGCAACTGTCACAGCCTGCACTTCACCATCATCACCCACTCCCCAGACAGTTACTCTCACCTCCTTGCCTATGTTGAGGGATTCCACTGACTCAATGCTGGGCTTGAAGGCAAGTGTGACATGCTCAGCATAAACCTCAGTATGTGTCGGTGCCACAGCAGACACCAGCTCCCATTGTGCTCTGGCCGTAAGGAAGATTCCAGTGAAGAATACTTCCAGTGGAGTGGGTGACACTGAGATTTCTTCTGGGAGGATGCCAGCATCAGCCTGACAAATGTTGAGAATAGATTGAGTTGGTGCAGAAGAAGGAAGGCTTTTATCTGTTTGTGTGCACTGCTTAATGGGGTAAACCATCCATGGAGGGACAAATACTGCCTCTTTCTCCTCCTCCCAACGGTCAGTAAAGCTCTTAATAGTAACCATGTCGATATTGTGGACATTTCTTGAGCAGAAGGCACTCACTATGTCATTGTTTGGGTGAGGAATCTCGAGGATGTGGCATTGCAACCCCTGTGTCCGGCAGAGGTACACATAAATCTCATACTCCCATTTCATGGAGTTTGTGTTATCAACAACAACCAGTTTTCGTCTGTCTGAAATGGCCTGGAGAAACTGTTGACAACAATAGCTATGTGCTTCCGGCAGTAATTTACGATTGAAGTTGTAAGCCCCAAACTTGTCTCGAAAGTATCCGTCAGAGCTGCAAACAGCTGTGTTCTCCCCTAGACTGTGCTTGGTTAGATACGACTTGCCACTTCCAGGTAAGCCTCTCAGTATAATAACCTTGCTTCTCTTGGTGTTAGAAATGCTGTGGGAGAAGGATTGGCTGTTCACAAGTCGCTCAATAGATTTAACTGAGTTGTCAAACATATGAATATTGCCTTCAGAAAATTCCAATTCTCTTGCAGAGTGGAGACCATTTTCATGCAGAAGGCATGCGAGCTTGGAGAAAAGTGACGATGCAAGAGGGGAGAGGTTTAGCAATGAGTTTGAAATAAAATGGAGCCTTGGGTAAAAGCCATCTTTCTCTTTTGGCCCTGTTGCAGCACATAAATAGATCCCATCCACTGGTTGCTTTCCGATGAAGGTTTCGCTTTGGCCTCTGTAGCTGTCTCTGTGGATGATTGCTGTGTTTAGGTCACGCTGCGTTGGTCTGGACAACTTTGCCAGGGTCATATGTGGTGTGTATTTGTCATGGTTACCTGGAGTTTTTAATCCAGCATCTTGAAATCTTTCAATAAGAAGAAAAGAGAGCCTATCAAGAGCAGTGTTGTGTACCACCTTACCGTAGAGCACTCGGTCATTAAAATGGTCCACTCCAGAGAACTCCAGGTCTGTGCTCTTTGGGATATATTGGACAAAGAACTGTTTTGTATTCTCCATCACTTTCTTGGCTGTGTCCATTTGAGACGAGGTCTTGATTTGCAGCATGCAGATGGTAACGTGAAGAGCCGTCAAGGGACTACAAGAGTCGGCCAAATGCGGAGAGTGGTTTGTGACATGTCCATGGATCCGTTCAACGTGTGATACCAATTCTTGGTCAGTGACACGAATGCACACAAAGTGGGTTGGTCTCTCCTGCATGTATCTTGTCACAGGCTCATTTCTGTCTCTCTTACTTGCCCTCTGACTCACACTGTCTTTCACTTTCCTTACCTTCTTATTTTCACAGTTCTCAGTGACATCGGAAGAATATGCTAATATTACGTCTTGGATGAGCTTGCCTCCACGTGACCCAAACACATTGTCCAACTGCTTCATTTTGTCCCACACCACTTCATCCAGGTACTTGAAGTATTGTATACGATGTTCTGGAACGGCCAGAACATCTGGTGCAACAGTGGCCAAGTTTTCCCAGCTAAATACATTAAATGGTTTCTCGATGATGCCGACAAACCGATCCAGGTATCCTATTGTGAACTTCTCAGTCGGAAGTGCTGGGTCCCACCTTACTCTAGATATGACATCAGCAGCTGTTCTCATGGATCCTTTCTTTTCCTCCTTCCCTTTACCATGATGAATTTCTTTCTTCATGGCAGAATTGATGGGAATTTCCAGAGCATTCGGCAACTGGATATTGCCACTGGTTTCAGAGGTTTCTTCTTGGTTGTGATGCATGTCATGTTCAAGTTCTCTGTCAGGCTGGCTGGCCCCAGGATGATAATTCCTGCACTTGCTGCCAAATTTGCAGCTACCTAAAGTGAAAAACCTACACACTGTTTTGTTTCCTTGTGCAATCCTGGGATGCTTTGCAGGGTCAGTATTAGTAGATGCAGTGCAAGGAGATGTGTGGACTGAAAGTGGATGACTCTGAAGCCACTCCTTTATAGCGATTAATATCTCAAATAACATAGGAGAGCCAATAAGAGTATTAGTGACCATTAGCATATGTTTACGGAGCCCTAGAACCTCGAGATGACTGGCCATGTTAATCTTGGGCAATTCCTCTGGATAGTTTCCTATTGGGCGGGGGAGAGGGGGGAAGAAAGAAATATGACAATTATTAGAATAATCAATATTTCTGCATAAGTTTTAAGAATAATCGATAACAGGATGCTAAAAAAAAGTACAGGTCATGAAGCATTTATGTTGTGCTAGTATGTGGGAAAGTTAGTGTGTTTGTACTGCTCTCACTGACCCTGACAACATGCCTGGAGGATAAGATGGTTTGCAAACAGGTTGTACATTTCAGAAAGGGTTTAATCTTTTTTCTTCCTAAAAGCACCAAAAATTGACCCATGCATGATCTAGATAATGGATATATTAATCAACATTGTACATGCACACAATAAATTGCACACAATAAATTGCACACAATAAATTGCACACAATAAATTGCACACAATAAATTGCACACAATAAATTGCACACAATAAATTGCACACAATAAATTGCACACAATAAATTGCACACAATAAATTGCACACAATAAATTGCACACAATAAATTGCACACAATAAATTGCACACAATAAATTGCACACAATAAATTGTACTTTTGAGTAGTAAACTTTTAAAACAGTTTAAGAAAATAGTTCTTTTAAGAGTGAAGGAATACTCCTCATTAGTGTCACTGGCTCAACCAGCCTCATTGCCCCCAATTAGTAGGAAAGCTGAGAGAAGCTGACATGAGTATAAGACTTTTCCCAGCCTTAATATCTGATTGATATTCACAAAATTAGAAGGATCACTAAATCTATACTATAAAGTACAAATAGTTTGTCTGTCTGAAACCCATGTATATTTAGAATCAATGTCACCAGGGAAACGTCATTAGCATGTGAATATGGCCACATCACTTTCTTAATTTAAAAAAGCCAAAAATAGTACTTTTGCAACAAAAAAAAATGAAGCTAGACCCACAAACCCACATATATATTATATATATATATACATATATTATATATACATATATTATATATATATTATATATATATTACATATATATAATCAGTGTCACCAGGGGAACATCATAAACATATCTAATGACCACACCTCTTTGCAACAGGCCTAAAACTTTGGCATGCAGACACAACTTGACTCTGTGAATAATATGGGGTGGGTCCAATCAGTGTCACCAGGGGAACGTCATAAGCATATCTATATGGCCACACCCCTTTCTGTATAAAAAAACCAACAACAAAACAACACCAAAAGTACTTTTGCCAGATAAAAGAATGGAGTTATACCCACAAACCCATATATATTTAGAATCAGTGTCACCAGGGGAACATTATAAGCACATCTATATGGTTACACCCATTTTTGTATTAAAAAAAAAAAGAGCCAAAAATGGTACTTCTATATAAAAAGGAATGTATCTCCATCTGTCTCTCTGTAATGCTAAATGTGTTCTCAAATTAAAAGAGAACTTTCTGAGGTCAAAGGTAGATGAAATTTGGTGTGAGGATAGGTGTACTGCAAAGGTTAATGCCTACTATCTTAGAGTTTTACTCAAGATAATTTCAACTGAGATAATTATCATTTTGTGAAATTTTGGCCATTTTTGGGTCAGAAATAAACTCACCACACCCATTTATTCTCGTGTTGTTTTTTTTATTCTTGAGGCCCACACCTTCACACCCTCTGGGGTTTTAACATTGCCCAATTTACTCCCCAGGTTGAGTTGTGTATGCAAGCAACATTTAAGGTCTCTATATTCTAGGGTTTGGCAGTGCATTAGCCACATAGGCAGGTACATAATTTTGTGGGTTTAGCAAATCAAGTTCATACAGCTTTTGAACTTTGTTTGCTCCCCAAGTTCTCTACTTTGCCACTTTAGCACAGATATCAGGTGAAATTTTAAAATATAGTTTACCCTTTATAATATATATATATATATATATATATATTTTTTTAAATGAGAAAGCAAGGACACATAAATTAGGAAGAAAAAACCCAGGTGGAGTTGTCTCAACCTCAACTTTTGGATAATAGCTGGGGTTATCTGTTCCTAAACAAATTGGTCTTGCTCTCTCTTCCCATCCTCCCC
>OZ017779.1:18465283-18706029 GCA_963969325.1 Lycopodina hypogea
GGATAGGTGTAGTGATAAGGTTAATGCCCATTTGATTCAAATTTGCTAAAGATAATTTCAATACAGATAACTAGCATTCATTGTTATTCTGGCCAGTTTTTTTTTTTGTTTTTGTGGTTGCCAGGAATAGACTCACATCATCCACTTAATATCCCATTTTTAGTGTCCTGAGGCCTTCAGAATCCAGCTATTGGATTTTAACATTGACAAGTTACTCTCCTGGTCATGTTGTGTATGTAAGCCAAGTTGTCTCTAGGTGTAAGGGTTTGGCAGTATAGTAAAGTGGACACTCAGGTGACGAGCAAAACTGAGTCCACCGGCTAGTGCAAAAATAGAAGAAAGAGTGGAGCTACAGGCCTAGGGCATGCAGACACAGCTTAACTCAGCGATTAACATGGGGTGGGTCCCATCTGGCCACACTGTTTTCTCTTTGTGTGTAAAGCCAAAAATGTCAAAAATGGTACTTCTAAAAAAAAATAAAAAAAAAAAAAATAAAAAAAATAAAATAAAAAAAACACTTGACTTAATCACATGTTCACTCTTGTATTAAAAATCTACAACACATGTCTTCAAAGCAGACACTTCGGTGTTTTTTTTTTTGTGCTAGTTTAAATAAAGTTATTAATTTCTTCTCTCTTTTTTTTGGTGGTGGGTGTAGGGAAGAGATCATGTCAAACTGATTTGATTATGGAAAATACGGTTGATTTTGAGAATCTAACTCACTGGGAAACCCCAGTACCATGCCAAACATTTTAATACCCCAGAAAGATGAAATCAGGCTCTCCATAGGAATCAGCAGTAATGAGTCTATCCATTATATAATAAGAAGGGGCACAAATGGAAAACAGAGCAGGCTGATACGTGATACCTTAAGGTCACATCTTATTCTGGACACAATCAAGAATGAATTCATTGAATATGACAAACTGTAATCTGGTATTACATATCTAATCGTTGTTCCTCACCATCAATCCTTATAGTCACCACTGCATCCCCTTGCACATTATACCTGAGGAGGAAACTTGGACTCTCTTCTACTATTGACAACTCTTCTGAAAAAATGCATCGCACAGTTTCAACTTCTTCCTGCCAAGAATCCATGGCAATAACTGAGTGTAAAATGGTACAGAAATGAATAGCCTTCGATGCCCTACAGGTTTTTATATTATCTGTAGGGTTCCTGCGTAAGCAATATCCTTTAGAAATGGGTTCAAGATGGTGCAATAATCGTCGCTCCTCCTACCTGCTGTGCACCTTTGTGGTGCAATACATGCTCCACCCACATTCCACCTTGACCTGTAGGTTGGCTGGCGGGCCATACTCCAATCAACGGATCAATCATTACCTAGTACCAGATAACGTAGAAAGGTATAAGAGTGTTCTTTCATGTGGTGGACCTTTAAAGTTTATTAGAGGTAAAGGTCAAGTTAAAAATCAGTCTACTATAAAGTATGAATAGATTGACTGTCTGTCTGTCTGTCTGTCTGTGTATTATTGATTCATACTTGAAGTTGGACCCACAAAGCCATATATATTTAGAATCAGTGAAGCCAGAACGTCATAAGCTATATATATGGCTACACCCCTTTCTGCATTAAAAAAGCCAAAATGGTACTTTTACCAGAAAAAAAAGAAAAGAAAAAAGGAGCTACAGGCCTAAAACTTTGGCATGCAGACACAACTTGATTGCAAATAACATAGCATTGGTCCCATCTGACCACACCTTTTATAAGGCTTGTATAAGGCTAAAATAGTGATTCTAAAAAAAAGTACCGTGACCTAATCACGCTAACTTTTTTTTGTTGAAAGTCTACAACATGTCTTCAAAGCAGGCACTTTTGAGTCCTTTAGGCCCAAGGGTCTGGGAGGAGATGGCTAAAAAATGAACAAATAGTGAATTTTATAGTAAGATTCCTATTTCAAAATTAATTTCAATCAATAATCAAGTAATTTTGATAAATTTTCATAATATGGACTACTGACATAAAAGTAGTACAAATGCTTCAATAATAGCCTAAGTCAAACTGTGTAGATACAGGAATAAAGCCATATTTTGACTCATTATGATCAACTTGACATGATATTGACTTTCAATTCACACCTTCACCACTGACAACTTCCAGTGTGTCAGCAAATGGATTAGTATTCTATTTTATTGTTGAATTTTATACTTCAAATAGTTTCTAGTTCCAAATTGGACCTTGCTGGGACTACCACACACACATATAAAAATTGGATGGAATCACGCTTCTGAACTAGAAACATTTATGTCTGTGTAACTTATTGATCATGCATATCAATAACACATCTACTACATTAGTTTAGTGAGTAAAGAACATAACCTCGGAAATGGAACTTGCCAATAATTCGCAAGGAAATATGAGAAAATATGAATCAAATTCTTTCTTTTAATGAGTAAGCCCTCCAAAAGAGGGCAACAACAAATTTAGAGCATACTCATTTGAGTGCCCTCCTTCACGGAAATCTTTAGTAAAAGGCGAAAGATTTATTCGCTCTGAAGGAAGACCAGAGTTGACCAAACTGCGGATGAGATTCTGTTATATAGAGCATACGGTATAGGAGTCTGCGTTGGGTTTGCTTCTGTATCAATTAATGAGATTCATAGTTTTTTTTTTTTTGTTTTTTTTGGGTTTTTTTTTTTTGTCTGGACACAGAAGCTTGGAATGTGTGGGGTGGCTGCATATGACAAGAAGAATTGACTTGTGTTCTTCTTATGTTGTTGGAATAATGAACGAAATGTAAGCTTAAGATATTGTATGTACAGAATATCAGAATGTCTGTGGAGGAAGGAATTGAAGGGTATAGCTATTTGCCCAGGAAGTGAGGAGCCATTCAAATTTAACTGACAAAAAAACATATCCAGCATCAGAAAAAACATTGGTTGTTTAACTTGGTTTTCCATGGGTTATGTCTCCATTGCCTTGTGGACGTCAGATATTGCATTACATACCCAATCTGATTCAATTATTCTTCTCAGGTGAATATTTGAACCCTACAAATTTTAATTCCATTTCCAGTTGCTTGTAGTCACTGAATGATGCAGTCTAACAAACCAGCATGTTAGCTAAGTTCTGATTGGTTCATGTTGACAAGCATGAAGTTTTTATGAATGTTGCATTTTGTTCATCTGTTATGGTAATTTAGTTTGTGTGTCCCTTTATTGCACACAGACATATTCACAGTGATGGATGTCTCCCACTTGGTGAAACCTGGCAGTGTGACTGACTATTGAGGCTGCAACCTCTTGGCAGACAGATGCTATAACAAGCTGCCATCTGTGTGCTCAGTCTGACTTCTGTTCAGATGCTATGACATGCTGCCAAGCTTGCTAGGCTGACATTTGTTCCCTACTTAAAGAATGGTCAGGTGAGGTTGTACGATTTTTGGTTACCCCATTCCCCCCCACCCCCCCCCCCCAGAAGTCAAATTTGTTAAATCCCATGATTTTGTTGCAAAATTTTTTTCATGTTATAGGGTAAAATGTATAACTTAAAATCTTTCAGACAAAATTTTTTTTTATCTTCCCCTGAAAAAAAGAAAAGAAAAAATTGAATTAAAATAAAGTAAAGCTTTGACTTTGGGACCAACAGTGCCAACTGCATATGAACTATAACATGCCACAACCGCCATTTTTGAATACATCTTGTGGGAACTAGTACACAAGGTAACTTCGTGAACCAGGAGTTGAGTTTCAAATTTCAAAAATCATTGACCAGGCAGGGATATGGGGGCGAGTGCCCCCATGCCTCTTGGAGTATGGGGGCGAGTGCCCCCACTGTTCCCATGGTTCAGCTGCCTGTGGCCTATGGTGGAGGCACGTAGTTGGTGTCCTTGATAGCTGGGCAAGGTTCCTTGCCTATGATAGTGTTGTGAAATTCTTCTAGACAGTTGTGGTTAAGTTTGTTCATGATTAAGTTTGTTCGTGATTAAGTTTGTTCATTACAAAAAAGGCCATAACTAGGCATGTGACAGTGAACACTTGTTGGTGGAAAAGTTACTACCATTCATGACAGAGTCCCTATTTAACTGCTTCGGCAGCAAACTTGCCAAAGATACCATGTCTGAAATCCATAAGAAGTCCAAAAAGATAGACGGGGACACCAGTCAGGAAGAGAAAAGGCACAGGGAGACAAAGAAAAGACTGAAGCTACAGAATAATAATGAGCAGAAATCTTTACTAACACACAGAGAATATAAGTAGAACAATATAGCTATACAATAATGTATGTTTGATGTTTTAGTTTATCACCTTCAGCATGGTTGAATGATTTTATGACAATGAATTTAGCATAGATTAAACAATATCTAAGGATGTTACATATAAAATATGTGCAATATATATATATATATATATATTAGAACCAAAGAAAAAGAAGTCAAATTTTTGGTTGTGTCCGATTACATTTTTCAGCCCCATACGGCAAAGCCCTATTTGGCAGTGTTGAGTGAATTAGTTCTAGTAGTCTATGACTGGACATAGCTCTTCCATGCCATGACCTCTTGTTAGGTACATAGCTAGTGTTGTATTCTTTATGACGAGTTGGGAAACAGCAGTGTTCCCAAAATTAGAATGACCAATTTTTTTTCAATATAGTCGGGGGAAAAAAGCTTAAAATTTAAACCTTGGTATATCAGAAGAAAAAAAAAGAAGACTCACATTAGTTTCTTTGTAGCTGTCTATATGATATTCAGCTGGTTTTAATTCCAAAAACACTACTTGTGTTTCTGAACTTTTCCTAAGGTTCTGTAAGTACTGTGTGAGAAAACTCATGATATTCAGTTACAAAATTAGCCATGTACTGTCTCTCTGTTCAACTACACCTTACCATATTAGGTCTCATAATATATTTGCAGACCTGCTAATTGGCCCTCATTCCACACTCTTGTCCCTGTCCAGCAGTCCTGCATGATAAACTTACTATCCCACATGTTGTATGGTTTGAGTTCGATGCTGTTTTTCTCCATCCCTTCAAACTGGATATGGAAGTGAGCAGGTGGAAAAAATTAGTTGCATCAAAATCAAACTGCCTAATGGAATCAATTGCAGCTATTGTTAAAGTGATTGTTTTTAGGGAGGGGGGGGGGGGGAGGGGGAGGTGTGTACACTTGTGGGTTGAAAGTCTTTCATAGTGAAAATTTTTCTGTGATTATTTTTTGTGGGGGAGGGAAGCTCACTTTAAATTTGTTTCTCTGCTAATTTTCCCTTGCTATTGATTCTGAAAATCATGGTAAAAGCACCCACGAAAATCAAAATATTAGCTTGATTCAAGACTCTGATGTTCAGGATGGTTTTCCTTCTGGCATCTGATCCCTAAAGTGAGTGACCCCCCTCCCCCACTGTCCTAACATAATAATTAAAAAAAAATTAAAAAAAATACAGTGAATATATATAGTCATTTGAGTCAACCACGTCATACCATAGATACATTAGACAGTGCTTAGAAACACTAAATTTCCTGATTCCATCTGTGTCATGCATGATGTCACATATGAACATGTTTTTAGCAAAAGAGTTTTCCCAATGGGTAAATAGATTGTCTTAGCCTCTGACAGGGAAGTATTCACTCGAACTACTTAAGCCATTAACCTACTTCGCATCCACATACGTGGATAAAATATATTTATCTATTTTAAGTATAATTATTTTCATTTTAAAGAGGGAAAAGGATGATAATGTGTCTTGTATAAGATCTGGTTTTGTGGACTGTTAGGCTCTGCACTCTCCTACTAGGCTGCATTCTATTCATGATTTACACTTGCAGAAATTAAGCTAAGGTTTAACTCAAAACAACAAAAGAGATGCTGGAGAGAAACACAAAATCATGACTATTGTATTTCATCAACATTTCAGGAGTCAAATAATGAATGGACTTCATCTGCCCTTGTTCCATTCAGTAGCCTCTCACAATATTGACATTCTCTTGTAAGAAATCCGGCTTCACTTTTCGAGCTGTAATAGGAACAAAGAATTTCTACCACAACTTGTGGTGTTCAGTCCAACTCACGAAGTTCAAGAACTTAACCTGAACCAGTGGGAATTTCTACACTTCATGAGATTTTGCAATACTAATAACAAAGGGGCATATCGAGGATTAAATATTGATTTTGGTTCAAGCTTAGTTATTTTTTTTTAAGGCATTCTCATGTCAGCTCTAAACTGTTCAATGGTTTTCTAAGAGTTCTTATTGTGTTTAGTTGTTTAGTGATATTGCCGCTACTCTGCACTTTCTTGCTGTTGATTTAAGCATTCTCGTTGTTGCCTGGCTTGAAGTCTCTGCTCCCACTAAGTAGCATGTGTTGCCTCTTTATGCATATTCTTTGCTGCACAGCCTGAACTGTGAACCCTCTTTATTCTGTGCTTTCTTATTTGCTTGCTTTCCACAGAGACAGCAATCTTTGTTCCTATTGTTCACTTCCCTCCCATGTATTCCACAATGTTTGCACTTTATGTCTTATCTGTGTTTGTCGATGTTATTATATATATTAGGTAACATTAAAAAAGTCATAGTAACCCAAATAGTTGTAATGAATGAATGTAGCTATTTATAGAATAGTTTTTGCCATGCACTGTATATTTATATAGCAGTTCCCCCTATACTGTGCCCTTACAGAGCAGTTCTGCCCCCCTCCCCTCTGAAGTGGGTTCTTATAGAACAGTTATATCCTTCATTTTGTACTTATAGAATAGTTGCACCATATGCATTGCAATTAATCTTCTCTTCAAATGATTCAGACTGATCTGGAAAATTCTGCTGAACAAAGAGGAAGGCATGCATGTCAAGTGTGGCCCAGCATGTATGTCAAGTGTGGCCCAGCATGTATGTCAAGTGTGGCCCAGCATATATGTCAAGTGTGGCCCAGCATATATGTCAAGTGTAGCCCAGCATGTATGTCAAGTGTGGCCCAGCATATATGTCAAGTGTGGCCCAGCATGTATGTCAAGTGTGGCCCAGCATGTATGTCAAGTGTGGCCCAGCATGTATGTCAAGTGTAGCCCAGCATATATGTCAAGTGTGGCCCAGCATAATGAATCCCTCATTTTCATGGGAGAAGACGTGTCTATATGGATATCTTTGAAATATATTTTGGACAAAATCAAACAATTGCTTCATCTTATATTCAAATGAATATTTTAAATTCCTATAGAAAAGTCAGCCATATGGGGAAGAAAATTGAAAAATTATATGAATTTGTTCTTTGCTTGTCTTAAGAAGTTCATTTACTCCAATCACATGCAATTTATGCTTCCCCTTCCCTTTTTTATGTGGCATCAAATGGGGAGGGGACTGCTCATATTGTGAATCTATTGGAGGATGCATACAACACATTTGGAATCAAGTCAAGAGTTTCTGAGTAAAGAAGTGATGGGGGAAGAGCCAAGAGCAGTAGACCAGGAGTTGCAAGAGGAGAGAAGTGGGAAACCGACTGATTTCAGCAGAGTAGGTCGGTACATTAGAATAGATACATTTCCCAAGGCAACAGGATTGTAATTGAATTGGCATACCTGCCCAGACCATCTGAGCAGCTGTTTGTGGTCATCCTGCAGCTCAGCATTTGTACAAGTGCTAATAGAAATGGAGATGGTGGAAACTTTCCATCCCAGGGATGCATTTATCTAATGATAATCTCATTAGTAAACATCAAACATTATAGTTAATAAAGTAATGCCACTTTGGTTGATGTTTGTTATGCATCAATTGACAATATGCTTGTTCATGAGGTTACCATGATTATGCTGGGATATACAAGTCCAAAACCCATATGAGTTTTCTATGAGACATTAAATTTGAGTATACCATGACCAGTTTTAAATAATTTATGGAGGATAAACCTGTGGAATAATATATCCTATTCTACAGTGTACTCATCCTAACCCTAGCCCTAGCCCATAATGGAATGGAAGTGATATTAGTGGCGGTGTGAGTGCTCTGGTTGTGTCTGGGTTCAGTCTTGGCTGTAATTTGGTTTGATAATCACTCTCTCTGCATGCTTAACCAAGGTGCCTCCGAATGTGCCTTATCACACCTATAAAGGTGTCTTTAAAGGAACCAACACAGATTATATTAGATTGACCTAATCAAGAAAGAATGAAACATATCCTACCGGTATAGACCATAATTTAGATGACCCTTTACTACATAAAATGATACACACCAATAAATTATTGATAAATGCAGAACACCAGTTATTGCCCAAACTTTATTCAAAGATATTCCTTGCTGTCTTTCTCCAGTCTATTCTATGTCACCTAATTAAGAACCTCATTAGTTGTGGCTGTTTATAAGAAAATTTGGAGTGTTATGGTACCATATTATGAGTAGATTTTTGTTTTATACATGACTTATGTGTGGGGGAATAATAGATAGATCATAAATGTAGAGATAGGCACTTGATGTTTCATATAGCAGGAGTTTTTTCCCCTAACATTGCTCGATTTCTTCTATAGAGAAGAATTCAAGGCATGCTTGGAGTGTTTTGGAATCGTACCAGCTGATGACACTATTGACAGCTCAAAAGCCACTGAATAAATTTTGGCTGAAATATTAATTTATTTATTAAAAATTATTGAAACATTGGCCATTGCAATTTAGAAAAAACTATTGTAATGTCAGATACATGACAGAAGCCCAACAAAAACCTGTAGCAATAATAGCTACCTAGTAATTTAAATAAAAAAAATTAAAAAAATTTAAAAAAATAAAAAAATAAAAAACTTTAAAAAAAATTTTTAAAATGTAAAAAGGAAAGGATTCAGGGTTCTTTCAAAAAGTATGGAAACAAGAAAAGGTCATTATCAAATTATGTCTTAAAACAAGACATGAACACTCCTGAGATCATTGCCTCCAAGCTATATCTCAACTAGCTATGGTGTTAAAAACGAATTAAGTAATTAATAGAATTATTTTCTTTTACTATATTTAAAAGAACCAACAACAACAACAAAAAAAGAAAAAGAGAAGAGACCCTAAGTATTAATCTTATAGGAATGTAATAATAAGGTTATGTAAAGTCTTATTGAGGCAATAATTTTGGGATGAAGAATTAGGCACTTAATAATGAAGTGCTTATCATTATTTCATGTTTTAATTGAGTAATGACCGTACTTTTTGTATAAACCAGAGATTCTTATTCAAATATTTAAAAAAAAAATTTATCACTTGTTCCTGTACACTTTTTCATTGCTCATAATTAAAAAAAAATTGTTTTCCAGAATTAAAAGTCACAGTTGTCAAGCAATTGCTTAGACAACCAAGTGCTCTGTTAACTAATCACTCTTTTTATTGTCTGCAATCAGCAATTTGGGGGTACTTGGATTTATGTGATGAAACTAAAAATGGTGTCCCTAACAGAGGACGTCATCTTCAATCATGATAATATATACTTATAAGTGAGTACACATAAACCTCCTTGATAGGTCATGGACGTACACTAGTTGAAACTCTACCAGATCATGATACTAACACAGGTACTAATGATACTATATTGTAGGTAGCCTGGCTCATATGCAAGAAGAAGAACAACAAAAGGAAGATAAGAGCATTTCAATTTCCCTCCTCTTTTGGAGAGCTCATTATCTTAGAAATATGAATGGATCTTCGTTAGAAACTCCAGAGCAAAAAAAAGGAAAGTTTGGATTGTTGCTATCTAAAAGCAGGGGAAAATAGTAATTAATTTTGTATTAGGCTGATGTTAAAGGGATGGTCAACTCTAAATAGAGAGTACTAGTGCACTCTCTGATATGCACCACTCTGTTGGATGACTTTTGGAAGAGGGGAAAAAACCCCCCAGCAACAAACGAACATAAGAAAAAAATCTGTATCCATATAAAATACAAGTTTGATGACCATTTACCAGTTTATATCAGGTGGGTTTATGTGCATACAATTTCAAAAATGATCGGGTATCTTTTATGAATTGGTAAAGGATAATCTAATGCAGGGAGAGAAAGAGAAAAAAGGTGGCTGACCATAAGGCCAGCCACTTTAAGGAAAAAGTTTGGTTGCCCTTCTGGGAAAATCATGTGACCATTAGGCAAACTATAAAACCACCTTTAAAAAATTAAGCTCTTAGTATAAGAGAATCTCATTGTTCTTGTAATCTATATTTTTCTGGTTCTGTGCCAGATTGACTTTCTGAGTCGAATTCAGTGTCTACATTGGCAATGGCCTCATCAACTGATGGGCTACTAGCACCTCATTATTCATATTTTTACGACTGTTTACCAGAGTCATTTTGTTCACTGGCCAAGCTGAACCCTCTAGTGACTTGGGCTGGATTCAACTTTGATGATAGGTTGACTTGGCGGTTGTAGGGAGGACAAACCAAAATACTTAGTTAAGGACCCTAGTCATTAGTGGTTGGTGTGGACTGGCAGTCACGGGCCTTAACTCAAATTCCGGTGGCTAGAAAGCTAGACTTGACAGTTTATTTACAAGTGGATTGTCACTTACGAAGTTCACTGAAGTGGCAACCATAACTAGCACTATACCTAGCATGAAGTGGCAACCCATCACTAGCACTACACCTAGCATGGAATGGCAACCCACCACTAGCACTATACCTAGCATGAAGTGGCAACCCACCACTAGCACTATACCTAGCATGAAGTGGCAACCCACCACTAGCACTATACCTAGCATGAAGTGTCAATCCATCACTAGCACTATACCTAGCATGAAGTGTCAATCCATCACTAGCACTATACCTAGCATGAAGTGGCAACCCACCACTAGCACTACACCTAGCATGAAGTGTCAATCCATCACTAGCACTATACCTAGCATGAAGTGGCAACCCACCACTAGCACTACACCTAGCATGGAATGGCAACCCACCACTAGCACTATACCTAGCATGAAGTGGCAACCCACCACTAGCACTACACCTAGCATGGAATGGCAACCCACCACTAGCATTATACCTAGCATGAAGTGTCAATCTATCACTAGCACTATACCTAGCATGAAGTGGCAACCCACCACTAGCACTACACCTAGCATGGAATGGCAACCCACCACTAGCACTATACCTAGCATGAAGTGGCAACCCACCACTAGCACTACACCTAGCATGAAGTGGCAAGTCAGTGATTTGCTATAGATTTAGTAACTATTGAAGGACTAAAAGAGACCATCATTTTGTAAAATGGTTGCTATTTGACAATCTTGCACAGAAAATGACCAAGGTCCAGCATTAATTTTTAAACTATGTTAAATGTGTACCGAATAGTTTAATTCATGCATTAACAGGCCAATCCAATGTAGTCATTAAATCAAAAATCAATATAAATATTTCTGCTGTTTTGTTTGTGGGGTACATTTCCTTACCCAAGAGGTGGGCTTGCTCTTCACAGCCTGATCCAGGGTCAGAACCCTTGCTGTGGCTTCTGTGGCATCTGTGGCATGAGTGGTGTATGTTCTGGGGGGGGGGGGAGGGAGAGATAACGTACCCTACAACTAAAAATTCATGTTTCACTAAAATCATTCAGATTTAACAAATTTGACCTCCAGGGGAAAAATCTTGTCATTAAAATCATTATTTTTATTAAACACAAACATTGATACTGTTTTGCACAAAATAAAACATTACAAATACTGCAAAATGAATCTTTAAAGTCATTTACTGGGAGAAGAGCAATGTTCTCTAGTCTTGCTATGTTTCCTGGTTTCTTTAATCCATTTATGCATTATCTCTCTGGTTTACTATAGGAGTGGTCAAACATAGCAACTCCTGGCAGTGGCAGATCCAGAAAATTCCAAAGGAGAGGGCACAAAGTTCCAGGGGAGGGGGCATGAGCTATCTGTGCATAAGCTATAGACTATTTCTATGGGGTATAACTAGCCCCTAGCTGGCTATATTCTGCCAGACAATTTTTTGAAAGAATAGCATAGAATTCTTCTTCCCCCCCCCCCCCCCCCCCCCCCCCACAGTCAAATTTTCCACTGCAAGCAACTCCTGTGTAGCCAGCGCTTTCTTTGGTCTCCCCTAACCAGACTCTTCACTAAATGCTACAATGGATCATAGCATTTGGTAAAGGATCAGGCTATTAGAGACTACTCTTTCTCAAATTTGGAGTGATTCCTGAGGTTTCCTTTCCTTAAAAACGATATATTTTATCTCACCAGTTATGCCTGACCCTGCAGCTCCTCTAGTGAAGTTTGCTTTGTCTGGTTTGTAGTGGTGACAAAAAATTTTGAGTAGTGAAATTTTGGCCTAATTTTGTGCTTTTTGAGATTTGCTGGTTTGTTTACACTTTTTGGGGGTCAGTGGTCTATCTGCAGGTACCTCATGAGACTCTGCCACTATCCATTTTCTCCTTTTCATTCTCTACAAACTATGTGTGAAATTTCTTCCTCTGGTTATCTTTGGTCAATTTATTCAGAAAAATATGTAGGGATTGCAATCTGTCAATTAGTCACTTGGAACCAAAACCTCCAGCATGTGTTCTTCAATTACTGATAAACCCACTTAAGATTTAGGCTGAGAATAGAAAATATTCATCCCCTGGAAAGAAAAATATGGAAGCAAGTAAACGTTTATCTCTAGCTGCACTAATCCCCTGCCCCCTCACTCCTGCAGATAGAGCTGCCTGGCCACTAATTTATAGTTTTAAAAACAAATTTTATGTTATAGGGTAGATTACAGGTGAAACAGGTGCACACATGGTTTGAAGTTCCCACATCCAACACTTCCTGCAACAGAAAAATGTTGGAAAGTTTATATAATTATAGCTACACATCAGCACTAATGAGACTTGAGCCTAAACATGCTTTTCCTCTCCAACTAGCGGTGCATAGGCAATAGATACACCCTGACCACAACAAGGTGCATCACTCCATGTAGCACCAACGAGAAATCACTACTCAAACTAAATGTTTTCAATTTATTCATGTTAAGGAAAGAGGTGGAGGGAGGGGATATTTATCATGTTCTCAAAACCATTTTCTATTTCTCAATTATCCATAATTATAATGTACATGCAACATTAACCATGTGGTTTTCATTTGCATCTGGCCAAGAGTGGATAGTGCCCCTAATTCCATTAGCATGCATCTCAGCTTACGCATGTTGAGGAAAGAGGGGGAGGGGGAGGGTGGAATGTTTTTTAAAATTTTTATTTCTTACAGCTAGTCCCCTGGTGGATAGTTCCCTAATTCCATTAGCATGCACCTCAAGTTATATATGTTGAGGAAAGAGGGGGAGGGGGGTTGGATGTTTCTCATTTCTCACAACTATTTCCTGTTTCTCAATGACTCAATACAGCTTCTTTGAATGGAAATTCTGTTGTTGTTAATAACCTTTAAACCTACATCTCTTGACCTCCTCCTCCTGGGCCACCTCCAAAATTATTCTGCATAAATGGAAAAGAAGGTGGAAACAAGTGACCGTAAACAATTTTTTTTGAAATATAAAGTTAAATAGGGATGTGACCGAAAAGAATTTCTTCACACTGAATGTTATGTAGGGGAGTGCCTAACTATGAGATCAAACGACTGTCACATGATATAGCACTGATTATACAATATTGAAAGCTCTCTATATCTGCTCGTCATTGAAATCGACCCAAACCTGGCATTGCAGTGAAGCATCGAATATATAATGGACATGCTCCAGACCATGGACAATAAGGACAGTTACTAGGATGGTCCTTTAATCATAATAATTGACAGACTACGAGGACCAGTCTGGGCACTCGTGGGCTATGTGATCTCCCCGGCAGTAACTGGTGTGGTGTACCATCTGCAGGTCTGTCATGCCAAGGGCTGACAGATCTTTACTTAAGGGCAACTGATCGAAGCTAATCCAGCTCAATAACTAGCAGATGTAGGAAGTTTTTAGTATTGTCTGATCAGTGCAATATCATGTGACAGTCATGTCATGTTATAGTTGTTAGTTGTGTGTGTATGTGTGTGCATGCGTGTAGTGTAGGTGTATGTGCAAAAAAATGGATGGACCTATTTTTATGAAACTTTCAGGGCAGGACCTTTATGTCCAAAGGAAGGTTTTCTGCCCCCCCCCCCTTTTTTTTTTGAATTCCACTGCCTTTCGTGATTGCCAAGAAATTTTGTCATGGTGGTACTCAGGCATTCATATTACCACTCACATGGCATCCATAACAGAGGATACTATCCTTCAATCATGATGTGTTCATAATTGAGTACACTAATGAAGAAAACTGATGGGCTGTGGATGTAGACCAGTGGCAACTCTTCTATTGTGACTGTATTCCACCGTATTGTTCATGGCAACTCTGAAACTTCTCTTTACTTGTGGAAAATAGATGTTTATCTTATCCTTTCTCTTATCAAACATGGTCTTATAATATCTGCAACTGTACCATCCAATCATGCCCAGGCATTTCTTAGTTATTAACTGGCTTGTGAAACACACAGAACTTTTATTATTTGAACAAGATCATTATCAAAATGAAGTTTAAAAATTTTTTTTTATCGCAACACTTAATTAAGAAGATGTAGTAGTTAGAAACACCCATCTTATTAGCTTAAATGTAAAGTATAAAATGTCTTTGCCAGCAAAAGGGATGCTTAAGCCCACAAGGCATCCCTTGTTTCTTCCCCTGAGTGAAGGACAGGACACTGTCAGCAATGTGATATTAATATTGTATGGACTTTCTAAGAAGTGTTGACAGCATTTGCTATTGTAGTTCCTGTGGCTTCTCTTGTGGTATGGGCACATCATACTCAAAATTTTCCCTTGATGAATGCTCTTCAATTTCAATTTCCTACCTATTATTATCTATAGACTACTCACTATGTTTCAATATAATTAATAAGAATATTGAATTTGTATACGAGTATTAAATTGAAGAATTAAACAGTTGTTGAGATTAAAAGAACTATCTAATGAGTGTTAGATTGAACAATTATTGCAGTTTCAGCATAGTTCTCTGAAGAAACAAGTGGTTGGGTTATAAAAGAAATCAGTAATGAGAAGGCCCTCACAATTGCCTCCTCTCACAAGAGGGCTAAATAAAAAGCAACAATATTCTTTGCAGTTTTGTTTGCATTTCTACCAGTTCAATATGTGCATAGTAAATATTTAGGTTAATTTTATTAATCATTTCAAGGCAATGGTCAATTTTTCTTTTGGAGTAGTTACTACTTGAGGATTGTGAAGGAATGGAATCACCTTCAAGGAGTCCATATTGGAGGCTGGTGGTTTAATAGAAAATTATTTTTGATGGGGTAAAGTAACGAGCAGTTTTGATGTGTATTTAGTGCAGTGCTTGTGTCATCCCCACACTTGTCAAGAAAGTAGTCTTCTCCAGGTTGAACACAATGAGACCATGTTTTAACCACAGTTGCTCAGTTACTTCATTTCCTGGAGCAAAACTAAGGGAGGTAGCTTCCAACTTACAATGCTACCCATGCTGAAATATGGATTGCAATTTAGTAATCTCTTTGTGACACTTTAGGTGGACTTCTACCAACTGCTGTCCAATGTAAATTATTAATGCAGGCTCTACATTTAATTGAGCTAAACTTTGAGAGTGCTGACAAATATCTAATTGCTTATTTTTAAAAGATGAGCCAAATTCAGAATTTGTAGGCCAAAATGCATCACATCACAAAAATTTTACATGATCTGGTGCAATATTTTCTATCAGCTCCACAAAAGTGTTAAAAAAAATTTTTTTTTTATTGGTAGGAAGCCATTGGTGTCCCAGTCTGCTGCTTCCATAACTTTATTTGTTTTTTATACTGACACCATTTCTCATAAAAGCATGCAGGTTATCTGTTTTTTCTCCACTACTAATGGATAACATGCTGATTAACCCTCAGACACTTTTTCACTGGTTAGGGTTTTTTGTAAGAAATTGCAGCACCAGTGAGCATTGACTAATTATCCACTCATCATTATGATAGTTTACTATCACATCTACACCTCAACCAATCTACACGTGCCATCAAAGATAACAGACAAGATTTCCAGACATTTCCTGTACAAGCCTTGCTTTCTCTTCTTCCAAAATGAATGAAATTATATCTTTCATGTACCTTTTGGCAGTAAGGCAGAGTGCGGTCTCCTGGAGAGTGTGAAGGAAATTTTCAAGCTTAAAATTGGTATGTAGTCATGATTTTGAATTGGTAAATTTTATACTCATCTAATTGAGTTTTTACATTGCGATGTATGTTGCCATTATACTTCTTCAAAGCTATTGCTATGTTCACTTCTCAGCCTTCTTTTCTTTTGACCTTTTGTTTGATCTCCATATGGTTAGCAGATTTGGTGTGCTCAAACAGGGTACCATGTTAAATGATAAAGTTTCTTGGCAATTGTTACTATGTATTTTACCTAGATCATTAATAGTGATATCTTCGCTAGGAAACTCTTTAACTCTTTGGGATAATTTAATGTTAGTGCTTAGCTACCTGAAGAACATTTCTTGCCACTTATAGAAGGATTTCTTAATACTTTTCTTTTTCTTCCCAGTTCAGGTGGCTTGGGAGCTTTGAGTCTTTCTAAATGAAATGGGGGGGGGGGGGGGGGGGGGGGGGGAGGAGGGTATCTCTCCTATTTTTAGGGTTTAATTATGTATGATTGTGAATCAGACAACACAACATTAGAACTACTCTCCTGCATGGAAGCCATAGTCACAAAGTTAGCTCTAGCTAGAATTTCAGTGACAGTGACATCAACCATGTGCTCTACAGCTACCAGGCATGTACAGTGCATGCTCTGCTCATGATCTGTCATGTGACTGGTGAGAGGTGCTATGAGTGTTAGCTCAACAAGTGCATTGACTTTAATTAGTATGCACTCAGCACTTATCAGCTTAGAACTTAACCGTGCAAATATATTTGCATATTAAAGTCTTGAAACAAGGCAAGTCCACTGAATTCTTAAGTGCCTCATTTTACATCCCTAAATCACTGCCTCTAACTATATTTCAACTAACTTTAAAAAACAAAAACAACTTATTATGAGTAAATAATAGGGGAAATTAGTTCTTTTACTATGATAAAAAAGAGGATTAAAAGCTCTAATCAATATAGGAAAAAAAGATTTTCCCTCATCAAGCTTGATAGTATAATAAGGTTATGTCGTAAACTTTATTGAGGCAGTGATTTAGGAATATAGAATTTGGCACTTAGTAATTGAGTGTTTGTGCCTTGTTTCAAGACTTAATTGCATAGTAATTTTTCTTACTTCTGTACTTTTTAGAGTATCCATAATTCCTTTTTTTTTCCTTCCCTTTATTAAGAAGCAGTATACTTTTTCTTTTCAAAGAAATCTGGTATAAAAAAGTACCATCCTATAGTATTGTCTGTGTAGTTGCCATCCTTTAAATGTCAGAACATTTATTTTTTCCATTATGAAGTTATACTCCATTTTGTACATGCCATTTCAATCTATTGACATGATAGTCTCCCTAAAGATTAGAAAAAGCATAATGCTGAACGTTGTGCACTTTATAAGACCTTGCATACCTCAGGCACATTTCTACCTTATCTCAAAACAAAGTTGTTATGAGACGAATGCAACCTAACTCTCTTAATTATTTACAGATTCTAATAATTAATATGTTGAGCTCTGTTGCTACTCTCTGAACAGCTGACAATTTTTTTGCTGAATCATGCTATTGAAAAGTAGTCAGTCATGAAGGGACCAGTATAGCTATATGTTTTCAGATTGATCTTTCCTAAAATATCATTACCCAAGATGACCTTATCTTCATCTGTTAACAAAATTAAGGCTTCTCTAAGTGCTGTTGGTGCACATTGTGGTAAATGCTAAAGAACTTAATATGTTTCCTAGTACAAAATGTAAACAAACCATTTAAGTTTTTACTATTGAAGCCCTTAACAGAGGAAATGCTGTCTGAGTGGTGAGTTTTCAAGAGGATCTTTGCTAAACGAAAGAAAACTGATGGAGAAGAAGCAGGAAAGTTTATCGTGTGACCATTATCTCTAAGTTCCTAATATGGCACAACCATATTATAAATATAAATGTTTGGCCCTCGTAAATGAGCCTTACACAATTGAATTGCCTTATTCTAGAATAATTTTTCTGGGAATGAGCTTTTTGTTATGAAGTTTTTGGAATAAGATTTTTGAGTATCGTTTTCTGAATATAAGCTTTCTGAGTATGCTCAGTGAGTTAATACAGCTGAGTGGAGCTACACATAACAAAATTCTTAGGTTAGCAAATTAGTAGAAGCTGCAACAATTATGCATTTCAAAGGGGTTTCAATGGAAATGACAGAAGCCCTCCCTTAGCTGCCACTAAAGTTATAGAATAGAGGGGGGGGGGGGGTGTCTTATTTTGTCTGTATGCACACATGCTGATATTTTTTTTCCACTTCAGACTGTAAATACAAGGTGGCATAGATACAGTGGTAACAACTTTTTACCTTTTACCACTTTTTGCCACTCTATTCTGTTTTATTTTATTAAGAACCCAATTAGCTGTGATATTTATGACATTTGTAATCTTCTGTTCAAGTGCCATAACTTTTTTTGAGAAAATCTATTGTATTTGAACAGGGGACTTGCATGATTACATCACACACTACCTGCCACGCCTACATATGGAATCAGTGACCCACCAGTACCATATAAAATGTATTGGCATTCATGACTGACAATTCTATTTTTGAGAACTGCCACTGCAAATAGTTCTTGCTATCACTACACTATAGGAATAGAAAATTTATAAAATTTCCTGTGTCCTGATAGAAAAGCTACGATTGTGGATAAGGTTGTGGATAAAATGGAGCATGAAAGTAAGAAAGGTTAGTTATGACATAGCTTGTCAGCTAATTCTAGGATCTCATTGGTTGGTGCTAGTAGAGGTGAGTGTCAGACGGTTGCCAGATATGATGTAGGCCCAGAAATTGCTGCCAGTTCTTCCCAAAACACTTCCTTCGGTAGCACTTCATTTTAAAGAATTTCTGGATTGCCACAGGTGCTGCTTGACTGAATTATGAGAGGCATTGGAACTGTCTGACACTCAGAACTACTCCTCATATCAATTGGTTCTGGAAACTAGCAGAAAACTCACTGGTGAGATTATAACTAACCTGTCGCCCACTTTCATGCTCTATTTTCTCCACAACAATAGCTTGAATATTCCGGAATTTGCTGTCAGCACACACGAAATTTTATAACGTTTTTATTCCTATAGTATGATGAAAGCACGAGCTACTTTGAAATTATAATTTTCACAAATAGCGTTGCCAGTCATGAAAGCTAATACATTTTTGATGATGGTGGTAGGTCACTGATACCATAAGTAGGCGTGGCAGGTAGCTGCTGACATAATCATGTGTGTTTCTTATTAGTGAGGAATAAAAGGAATAGATAAGTAATCTTGTGAGGAGAACATAACCAATAGCTATTTTTAAACTATGGTTAAGAGTATGCTTCAATGCTGGATGTCTCTGAAATGAAGACAGTGTTTATAATTACACTTATAGTTACAATTGATCACACACATAATTAGAATAGTGTCTAACACATACAGTGATCTGTACTGAGCGTGAGCAGCCAAGTGCCTGCACTAAACATGAGTGTATTGGTGTGTGATTTATATTAGCTATGGTTATTGTAGTAGGAAACTCATCTTATTTGTAAGTAGCGCAGGAACTAAAGCTGCCAATGTTGGTGCACTCAACTGGTATCTAACTTAATAAAGTAGGGCTGGAAGAGGAAGCCTCTCTTGGAGAATGTACATTGTATATGAAGATAGACATCAAAGTAGAACAAAACTTGAAGCCAGCCAAGGATAGAGTCCCACAAGCCAAGCCATGCACTCATACTTTGCTGTTGTACAGAGCTCTTGTGGTTCACTCTTCTTCTGACCTCATTTAGGGTATTTTTAAGGCCTGTCCACACCATTCTTAAATTTGATTTGAATTATTTTGAATTCACTCCCATTTTATCTGAAGTCTAATTCATGTGGGTTGGTTTCGGGTTAGTTTCTTCCACACTAGGACAGAAAAAACCCATAGTAAAATTAAGCTAATGATAAAATTTGATGTTGTTAGCCTTTTCTTGCTAACCAGCTGTTAGGAAAATCAATTCAATTACAATTACAACTAGTTCGAAAATACAATTCAATTAAAATTAATGTTATTTTTAAAAATAAGTAATTGTAATTGAAATGAGAGATTGGACAGACAGAATCATCATGAGGTGAAATTGTTTGAAGTAAAGGTTGGTAAATACTTTCGTAGCTGACAAAACACTTCCTTGAGACACTTCCTTGAGACACTTCCTGGACACAATTATCATGATGTGGAATTGTTTAAATGAAAGATTAGTAAACACTTTTTGACATAGAGAGTCTGAGACACTTCCTGGAGTCTAGATTTACAATGGGGTTGCATTGTATGCAGGGAAAGAATATTAAATCATCAGAAACCTGGTATTTTTGACTTCAATTCTTACGATGATGTAGTCTTTCCTTACCAAGATTAAATTCATTCTAACTTTTCCTTTTAGTCTTCCTTTCCATCTTGGCCCAGCACAACCAATTTAGGTGATCAACGGATTAACCAGAAACATATTGGTGGCAGAATCACCAGAAGAACAAACATGGCTTTTTTTGAAGGTAAGGTTTCCCTCCCTTCTCCACTTCATGCACATATACATAAACACACTAACTTGTTTTGGTGAAAAATCCAGCTGTGCCAATCTTTTGAAGGCAGCCATGTTGTGCATGCATATATACACACATACATATCATAATTCAAATGATTATTAAATGCATACACTTTACAACATTGATGTGTCCCAGAACTTGATGGAAGATATATGTATATATATATATATATATATAACTCACAGTCATATCTACCTATCAATGTACCTACTACCTATGTGGCTAACGGCCTGCAAACTGTGGGACCTAGAAACCTGAAAATTTGCATGAAGCTGCACAATTTCTTTATTACTTATTGAATTAGGGGCCTAAATAGATAGTTATTAATAGATAATGACTCAAGTTTACTTGTTATTTATTGTGTTTATTTGTTATTTGTTACTTGTTGAGTTAATTTGTTACATGTAGATTACTGGCTTGTGTAGGAAGAAGCATACTGGCACGCACATACACACATGCAATTGCAATTATATGATTGATAATTGAATTATTTATTATTGTATTAAACATTCATCTCAATTAGTGGGAAGCCAACCTATTAAAAGGAGGCTGATCTCTGGAAAATGTCAAGTAGTTTTGAGTAATGTTGTCAGAAGTAAAAAAAAAAAAAAAAAAAAATTCTCCATAATAGGATCTTTGGAAACAAATTGGGAGGGGAAAAATGTGATTGGGAAATTGCAAAAGCCCTAAAGCCCTTAATAAGTAGTGAATTTTCAGTAGGAGTTACAGATTCCAAACAAAAATGTATCAGAGCCATCTGCCCATGCTGAAGAAGAAGGGACTGAAAGAGAAATCCTTCAAGTTCCTTAGGATGGTATTCATAAAGCTGCAAAAAGAATCAAGCTCCTTACCAGGACAGCTCATTCCAATTGCCACTGTTCTTGCAAACTACATCAGAAGAGAGAATATCTGTGTCCTGTCCAGGGAGAACTGGAGTTGAAGTGCCCCACGATCAAGGAGCTGGCCTGGAATACCATCAACATAGAGAATTTCCTGCTAGATGTGCATTCATATGATCCAATGGATAGGTAAACCACATGGTCTAAAAATGGTGTTTTGAGTGTATTTAATCATATTTTATGGTGTCATTGGCTTGGGCAAAGAAGATGCATATAAAGCTTGACCCAGGGAGTAACATGATTGAAACAAACCACAAGGTTTAGAAAGAATGTTTGAGTGGTTTTGATCATGATTCATATTGTTCATGGCCCTGGCAATGCCATATATACCCACTTGGACTCTTATAAAATTCACTTTTTAGGACATGTAACAAAGGTTTTCTAATCCAGAGGGGGTATTAAATACTTTGAAGCATCCATCTATATAGTATAATTAACAAATATGTATATACATTTATTCAAAATATACGCATTAAGTTGAGAATGTTTTCATGAAACTTTTCATGAGCTGTCAAATATGAGGGTAAGAGTAAATATAGTACCACAGTGCATTATACACATACTTCGCTCATCACATTTAATAAAAAGTTTGAATATTTGATTATTTACCAATAAAAATACTGGAAGGTCTTTCAGAAAACAATGCTCATTCATGAGTCATCCTTCAGCTCCAAACCATCATTATATGGGGCTTCTTCCTCAGATGTACTTGCTAAACCTACTTTTTCCTTTGTTAATGGGTCTGTTGAATACAGTATATAGCACACCCAAGGCAGCTGGAAGGAAGCCGTATGTTAAATTACTTCAAATCCTAGTGTCTCCTATATACAAACATGAAGATATCATTTATAAAATGAGATGTCTTGGCCATTAAAACTTTCATCAGGGTCATCTGCATCTTTAGCTACAATTGCTTTTCTGGCAAAAATACCATTTTTGGCTTTTTCTCATTACTATGGTAACTTTTTCAGATTTTTTAGCCTTACATTTTAAGTTGGGTTTAAACCTATCATCATGCCAAGTTTCAGAGAAATCCACCCACAGGTTTGGCCAGAATGGTGGTACAAGCAGACAGACAGACAGACAGACAGACAGACAGACAGACAGACAGACAGACAGACAGACAGACAGACAGACAGACAGACAGACAGACAGACAGACAGACAGACAGATGGACAGACAGACAGACAATCTCCTTATATATATATATATATATATATATATATATATAGGAGATTATTAATACTATAATTGTAGCTATTATTTGTATATTAGTATAGTTTAAAAATTCCCAAATAAACTTCTTACACCATCTTTCTTGAGTCCTTGTTGACTTGCTCCAATTATTCTGTTACCAAATGCCTGAAAAAGATCATTCACATGAACGAGATCCTACTGGTAATGTTAAGGAAAGTTGAACATTTAGGAAGAAATAGCAGGCAGACAGAAATAAAGTGTCTAAATAGGTTCGTGGTGGCAATTCTTGGGAGCATCTTGTTTTCAATAATTCTATTTCTGATGCAAGGCATTCAATATAGGGTAGGTGAGATTCATAAAACTCTTCATTTATCCAATTTCTTGGTTTAAAAAAATCTGGTGCTTTACTAGGCATTACTTTGTAGCCAATAAACGTTGACTGCAGTGTTGCTATCTGGTCTACTGGGAGGCCAAATTCTAGGAATATGGCTACTTGGGAACCAGTTGGGCATAAAACACAAGAAACTCAAAAAGCCAACCTAATTTGACCCATATTGGTTTTCTTGGAGGAAAATAAACGTTGACTGCAGTGTTGCTATCTGGTTTACTGGGAGGCCAAATTCTAGGAATCTGGCTACTTGAAACCAGTTGGGCATAGAAAAACAAGGAACTCGAGAAGCCAACCTAATTTGACTCATATTGATTTCTTGGAGGAAAATAAACGTTGACCTCAGTGTTGCTATCTGGTTTTACTGGGAGGCCAAATTCTAGGAATCTGGCTACTTGGGAACCGGTTGGGCATAGAAAAACAAGGAACTCAAGAAGCCAAACTAATTTGACTCATATTGGCTTCTAGGAGGAAAATTAGCATCCATAAATTCAAACCAGCAAATCATATTAATTTTGTCTTCTTTTTTTTTTTTTTTTTTTTTTTTGGCTTCCAGATGAAAAGAAAGGTGTCTAAAATTTCCAAAAAAAGCCCAATTAATTTGGCTGCAGTTTGGCATTTTCTATCAAACTTGGTACTCCAAGTTAAAAAAAGGTTAATTACTTAGTTAAAAGTTTGGTAAAAAAAAGGGGGGGAAAAAAACAAACTCAACCATGACTAGGAGTTGAACCAGAGACCTTAGCACCAGTTGGAGGAAGTTTGACAAGAACAATAGGATTCCCAAGAAAGTAACACTTAGACTTAAAGTTAGTGAGTAAAAACTAGTTGGAAATGAAACCATCGACTTTCCACTGTAAAGGAAGTGGAAAAAAAAAGGAGGTATGGAACCACTGACTGTCAGCTTGGAAAATCCTTGCCTTTACTATTTTGCACATATTTTTCAGGATTGTTTCCCCCAAAAGTGGCACTTTCTCCAATTTTTGACCATTAGTGGTCACTTTGCCACACCTCTGAGTATCCACACCATTTTTTTTTTGCCAAATGCATCCAGTAATGTGAGAGGAGATAGCAAACAGTTGAACATTAAATTCGCTATGTAAACCTAAATTCTTCGCTTCACTCCAAATCAATCATTTTCTTGCCCTCTCACCCATCTGCATGAAATCTGCTAGTCCTATAGACTAATCATGTTTTCAATCCTAATCTTATTTGTATTGTTTGTTTTTTAATATTAATTTTTTTCCTGTTGGCATAAAAGCAGGAAGGAATCAACTAAATATTTGCAAATCTAATGCAGATGGACATTTGTTCATGTGTGAATACATTGAGGGTACTTATGAGCCACATTGCATGAAGGTATGTAACAGTGATAAAGAATGACAATTGGAAAATAATGAAGTCAGCCATTTTGAAAACCAAAAAATCATAGTCACCCCCTGAAAGTTTGGTGAAGATCCCTCCAGTGGTTTGGAGGGAGTTAGAGTCCAAACGTACTGACAGACAGACAGACAGACAGACAGACAGACAGAGAGACAGACAGACAGGCAGACAGACAGACAGACAGACAGACAGGCAAATCTTAAAATACAGTAAGATTTAAACTAAACTAAATTCACATTTCTTAATGACAATTATTAATGAATTTTCACCCCCCCCCTCCCCCACTTTAGCTGTATTTGATTCATGCTGTGGCTCTTGTACGTGGGCAGACTGTGAATGTTGCCTGACTCAGCAACAGAATGTGAAACATGCAATCCATAGCATTTTGATCTGAAAATTCAGCAGTGAAGGAACTGAAATAGTGGTAAGTTGAATCTTCATCAGTGCAGAAAGTTCATCAAAGTTTAGTCCCCTGGCTCTGCAGGGACAGACAGAGTGCAGACATCCTGCTGTACAGACAGACTGCAGCATAGCTTTGTATGTATCCGTGGATGACCTTCTATTTCTTCTCCATAACATTAGACAAGAATTACTGTTCCAGGCGCTAGGTATAGCTAGGTTGTCCTATCTTCAGTTGAACATGCAAACTACCCACCTGGCATTATTTTGTCATTGTAATCCTCACCAAAATTGATAGCCCAAATCAGAGGGGCAACAACCATTTAGCTATCAAACCAGTATGATTCAAAAACTGATTTAGCTGCACAATGGATCACAGTCTATTCTGTGACAAGCTTAATCCGGAAATTGAAAGGTCTGTAAAACACAACTGTGTTGCAATAACTGCACACACACGCATGCATGCATGCACACACTACTTTTAAAATTATTATAGCTAGAAAAGTACCCACCCTACGGACAGAGACAACAAAAATATATTACTATAATTTGATATTTTTTGTTTGTTTGTTGGTTTGTTCCCTGCCTCATACCAGAGGTTTGGACCTTCAGGCTAAAAAAAAAAGGACCAGGGTGGCCCCCATCAAACCCTGAGAATTTGACCCTTCAGGCTTAATCGTCTGGGGGGAGTTATTGAACAAACAATAAACATTGAGAATTATGGTAAGAATAGATATTTACACATTTACATGCACAAGAAAAGTGACCATCCTATGGATGGAGACAAGGATATCTTACTATAATTTGAGATTCTTTGGGGCAAGCTGCTTGGGCCTACAGGGCTCACAAAGAAGAAAACGGAGAGAAAGGGAAAGAGATTTGGGTATGGTTTTGCTGTCTTCACTTAGAGAGTGTTTACATAATTATGGTTTTTAGTGTTCCTAATGATTAATGATCGATTTGCATACATAAAATTGAGGCCCCCCCCCTCCCCCATGGAAATCCAGTGCAGAAACAACACAGTTTAATATAAACCACTCAAAAGAATTTATTCAGATATGCATTTAATTAATGGGGGGGGGGGGTTTAGTTGTGTCCACTTTTCTTCATATTCGGCCAAACATTAATTCGCATTACACTGTAACCACAAAAACAATTCCATTAAAAGAGCAGGAAGTGGTTTGGGTGCAGTTTGCTGACCAGGAAATTTGAAAAAGTAGCCCCATGAGCAGGGTTTTATTCTGATCTACACCAAACTTCCTTATAATTACTCCAGGGTAACTCCCATCTATGATTCAACTAAGATAATCTAGATGAAGGAATTGTCACTGCAGTACAATTAAGGAGCTTCAAGTTACAGGCACTTTTTATCATCAATGAAAGTCAAGTTATAATTTCTGACAGTAATATTTAATAGTAATAGCTTCAGAAAGTATGCAATGGCTGGATAAGCACAGCTGGCTTGTCTTGGGTGGTTTGTTTTGTTTTTTATTGAAGGAACTAATTTTTTTTTTTGTTGTGGGTTCATTTCCTTTCGCTAATTTTTTCAATTTTGCGCATGCTCATTTCCATCATAGGAAGCTTATATAACAGACTAACCCAGATTTTCAAACCAGACCTTGAGTCCTAGACCGGTATTAGAGCATCTCAAGCTACCTGCTCCAATTGCCCCTTGAAGTGTGCGTTCAGGTGGACACCAGTTATCATGGAAATCCAGCAATGTTCAGGGGACCTGGTGGACAACAATATTAAATTCCAATCTGCACAAAATGAAATGAAACCAGGAATAGTGGAGGAGGCCAGTAAATCCCTACCAGCAGACAATCACCAAGTCAGTACAGGAATGGCCAACGATACTAAGTCCCAACCTGAAAGCAATGATCAAGTCAGTACAGGAAAGGCCAACAGCACTGAGTCCCAACCTGCCAACAATCAGGAAACTAGTCCAGGAATATCTAGTGACAAAAAGCTCCAATCTGCAGAGAATCATCAAATCTGTCCAGGAATATCGAAGGAGGGTAAGTTCCTACTGCAAACCATCATCTGAATCATTTATTCAATTAATAAAAACATAGCAGTAAACAAATGTGGTTAGCAAAATGATTTTGATTTTATATACATGTAATTTAACTTGCTGTTTGGGTCAATAAATCTCAATTCAAAATAAAAGTTGAATCACTGTGTTGATTTTTTTTTTTGAAACTGCAGTTATGAGCTAGTTATTCCCCCCCCCTCCACATATATCTTGATAGCTAGAAGATGTGGTGGATTTAGGATCGATGAAAGAGTGTCAGGAGTTTAAGACATAATAGGATAACCTGGTAGGTGATGGCAAGAAACTCAGGAATAACAACTATCTCTGGGTTAGATTCAATAAATAATTTTTTTAATTTTTTTATATTCTTTAATTTTTTGTGTTTTCTTATATTGATCTTTATTTATACCAATGCAGTTAATATTCTGAAGTCGCTATAAAACAAAAAATTGTTTCATCAGTTTCAGCTGTCTGCTATATTTGATGTTTTTTTCAGAAATACTGGATAAAACTTAGCATTTCGACTCATTAATGTCATTACTAATCTGATTATCAATGACAGAGATGAAATGATTTTGAATCAGTTTGTGAGGTATAACATAGTATATGCCTATTCTAAAATATTCACCTATTATTCCAATTATGCAAGACTGTACCTATTATCCTCTACATTTTATTTTCTGCCACTATTTTTGTTTTGCTTTGGCTCTTTTTTTCCACTAGGGAGACATATAATTGGGAATTGTGGGGGTGTAGTTTTGTGGTGGGTATGGTCTGTCCCTACTTTATATTTTGTAAAGTTGGCAGCTATGATATATACATACATATACATGTGTGTGTTTATCTGCCTATCTGCCTCTCTGTCTGTCCATCTGCCTGCCATCCTCCCTCCTTAATTATTTAATGATTCAATAAGATGAGTGTGATTTATTAGCTATGTCATCCTTGTCCTGTTAAATGGTCACATCAATATCATAATCTATTTATTTTTGCAGAACTGCAGAAAGAGATTGATGATGTCAATACAAAGTTCATGGTTGCATTTGTTAAACGAGACTATGAAGTTATTGCAGAATTATATGCAGCAGATTGCAAGCTGATGCTTCCTCATACAGCAACTATCGTAGGCAGAGATGGTAAGAATTCATGAGTAACATCATGCATGGTTTTACAATTCCTTTATATTATTTATTATCTAGTCAGTAACTAAACAATTATCCTTGCACTTCTGTTTTCACTACCAAGCATTTGCAATTATTTACTTTTTAGGAAATATTCATAAAACTTGTAACAATACTTATAATGATGAAATAGAGTGTAGACTGATTGTGAAGGCAACACATGCATAGATTATAATCAAGCATGAATATAGAATAATATAAACATATTTTGCATTCATAGCATCTGCCAATACAGTGATCCCTCTTTATTGAGACACCTCTGAAGTACGACCACCTCCATTATAAGGCCTCTTTTGCTTTCTCCCAGCTGGCTGCCTCTATTAAGCCCCTCCTAAGTAAGACCACCTTTATTATAAACCACTTGGCTGGGTCAATATCCTCCCAAATCAGACCACCAAAACTATTTGGCCCCTGACAATACTTCCTGAGATAACATTGTGAACTCTACTGGTCTTTACTAATGCATGTTCAATTGATTCTAACTCCTAGAACATCACTACATTGCACTAGGCTATCAGAGTTTACTGTCTGCAATACATAACACATTAGCCTCATAGTTTATACCATGTCACACTATTGTATTTTAACTCATGTTTATCCATTTTTGGATCTCAGATATCAGAATTTCCCCCCCAAAAAGGCTGAAATAAAGTTAGGGGTCAGCCCAAAATAGTACATTTGGTAAACTTTGTATGAGAAATCAATGAAGAGTTGACAATCCACAACCCAGTTTTTAATATTGCATATAAAAAAAAGGAAACAAAAAAATTCTGTGACTTACCACCAAGAAGGGCTAATGTGGAACTCTGAAGTCAATGATGAATTGATTTAATGTTGAAAGAGTACCTTTTAGCCCTAGCCCTAGTCAGCTATTGATCCAGACTAGCTAAGCTAAGCTAAACTTGAGCCAGCATTTAGTTTTTAAGGTAGAATTTGGTAAGGGATCTAATGCTCTAGTTGGGTTAGTGCCAGTAAGTTGGCTATTATATCAGCTCTGATACTAAGCTCATAAATTTATTAAGGATATAGCTTCTAATACACAAAAAGAATGTCGGACCATCTTCAATAACCAGCAGTCTGCTTGATGTCACAATTGAGGCAGTTTATTAACATATTATACAGTTATACAGATAAAAAACCCAACTAGCTTTTTAAAAAAAAAGAAGAAATATATGAAATTATTTAACTAATAAATAATAAATAAAAAAACTAATTTTTTTTTTACCTCGTTCTGTCACAACATTCATTGTAATGTGTAGTCGTACTACATCAACAGGTCCTCAGGCTCAATACAACATGAAAACACAATAATATAAGTTGATTGATAAATTTTCAGTTGTTTAAATTGTCCTTCAGTTTGATTATCTTCCCACTCTCATTTGTGTGTCAATTTATGATCAACTAGGTGTGGTTGATGCATATTCTAATCTGGCGTCTCTTGGGGTTACTGATCTCACATTGGTTACTGATGAAGTGGGACCCATGGGTGCTGGGGATTATGCTTTTGAAAGGTCCCATCAAATCGTATACAAGGGAAAAACCATCATTAGTGAAGGAAAGTAAGTTTGGAGACAGTAGCCACAACATAATTTCATTAATTATTTAATAATAATAATTTTTCTTTCACAATTCTTTAATACTATATACCATCCATTCAATTTGTGTGTACAGTAAACTTGCTAATTTAATCAAAATACACAGACTGTTTTTTATCCTCTATTTAGCATGTGTATATACAATAGTATTATTTACAACACAGTAGTGCTGTGGTGCATGACTTGAGAATCTGTATCATATCTTCTTTTTTAAATATAAGAAGTAACTATGAAATTTAGTATTATTAACCCAATAGTCTAAAGCTACTTATAATAATTTTATATTGTACTTGAGAATTGTCTGTTGATAAATTGTATTAGGTATGTGGTAGTCTGGAAGAAGTCTGAAGAAGGAAACTGGCAGTACTATATCGACATTTCCAACACTAACAAAATAACAGATTTCCACATCAACCGATTTAAATTGGATAAATACTTGAAAAAATAGCAATACCTTGAATTGTTTATACAATATTTTAGAAACTGCTCTTTTGTATTTATTTGTTAGTTAGAAATAATAATTCATTATGAAAATATAGCATACTACTTCTACATAAAACTAGTATACATAAATACTCAAATTATTATATATTTTTCATCTATTTTCCTTTTTATTATCACATCGAAGTAGCTATAAAGATAAGCAAACTTAATAATGAATACAAAGGTGTCTACAAAGTTTACATAAACTAATAGAATGGAGAATTTTAAAAATGCAATCAAAGTATAAACAAATTTTGCAATTTGAATTTGCTAAAAATATAAATTAAGTAGGGGTGCTGTGTTGTTGTTGTCCATCCACCAACAGTGAGAGTAACACAGCATGCTCAAGGGGGGAGAAGAGGAAGTACACACAATGGCTAGCAAATGAGGGAAAAGACACTACTAACCCATCACCACAATCTACATAGCTAAACCAAGATAATTACCAGCCCCAATCCTGAAACTCACATACACAGAGCCCAAATTTTATCTGAAGAAGTCATATAACCTGCTGCTTCACCACAGACTGCTGCTTTATCTGCTTTGGTGGTAGCTCAAACTCTGATTACTGATGCTATTACCTTTTCAAATTTTCAACCAAGGAACAGTCCAACTTCCAAAAAAAAAAAAAAAAAAAAAAAAAAAAAAAAATCCCTTACCAGCTTTATGAGTTATTAAAAAATTGAGTGGGGGTGGGGGTGCATATGACAATGTATTACTTTTTTAATCTAGCAGATGCCTTAAAAATAACTGAGAAGTAAGAAAGATATTGTTTAAGCTAGAATTCCCCACAGTTAAACACCACCCACTAAAGGAAAGTTCAGCTTCCTAATTATGGGGAAAAAAAGGAGGGAAAGGGGGAAAAAAGCACGCACACACACACACACACACACACCCACCCACGAATACACACATGCATGCATGCATGCATGTGCACACACACATACATACACACATACATACATACATACATACATACATACATACATACATACATACATACATACATACATACATACATACATACATACATACATACATACATACATACATACATACATACATACATACATACACACACACTGCATTTTAAAAATTATTTTAATTAGAAAAGTACATGTCCTAAGGTGGAGATAACAAAAGTATCTAACTATAATATGAAATTAATTGTTGGTTTGCTTGTTCCCTGTCATATACCAGATGCTTGGGCCTACAGGGCAAAAAAAAAAAAAAAAGAAAGAAGAGAAAATGAAGAGGAGGAAGTGGTTTGGGCACAGTTTTGCTGACCTATGTGTGTTTACACAATTGTGATGTATGGTAAGTGAGGTGGTTTACTCAGGTATAGAGTTGAGACTAGGCCTTTCCCAATTATGCTAGCATAATTTCGAGCATAATTGGTAGCTCCGAGCATAATTGGTAGCTCCGAGCATAATTGGTAGCTCGGAGCATAATTGGTAACTCAGGAGCACAATTGGAGCTGGGAGTAGAGAAAGCTGAATATAGTTGTACTGGATCACTATTCAATATCATGGATTAATAACATATTTTCTTGCAGTATGAAGTCAAGATTAGCTTGGAAGACAAAAACTGGATTATCTGTGCCAACATATTCAAAGCACACATTGATGATCAAGGTGGGAAATGTTCAAGCAAATTCATGACTTCTTTAGGGAATTTGTATCATTCAAATCTGTTTGAGTTATTATCTAACTCTACAAAGAGCATACAGCTACAAATGGAACTGGCCATTACTGTATTTCTTGGCAATGTTTTTGTTAAGGCAACATAGAATCTTTAAGGAGATGGCCTCTTAGTATTGTCAATGTATGAACATGTATCCTTTCTTTCCTCTATTGCAACTATAGTGCATTATCCTAACACTGCCACTATTTGTTATATGATTACTTTGGTTGAAGTTTTATAAAGATCTCAAAGTACCATTGAATACATTCAAAACATCGTTATTTTTTTATCCTGCTAGGGTGTGTGAACTTAAACTTACCAATATTGATATTGAAGATTTGAAATTCTTCCTCTTTTTCAAAGCTGGGCTGTATTGATCCTAAGCTGTGGATGTCGCTGAGGTTTTAAAATTACAGTGGTGGCAAAAACACTGAGGATGAACTACCAAGGTGGTCCAGTGCTGGTTAGCAAGTGATTTCAGTACAGCCTTGGTCAGCTGCAGCTGAAAGATACTCAACATTCTTTTAATGAAAGAGGAAGCTGTTGTTAGGAAGATTTTTTTTTTTTTTTTTTTTTTTTTTTTTTTTTTTTTTTTTTTTTTTTTTTTTGTTAACACTTTTATGAATTTGCCTTTGATATGAAATGAATACTTTGTAACCTTATAAAATTGATGACCTATATGTTGGAATAATTAATTAAATTTAAAGCATAATTGGTCCTTTTAGAAGCATACTTGGTACTTTTCAGAAGCATAATTGATAAAAAATGGAGCATAAAAGAATAGCATAATTGGTCCAAAAATTAGCATAATTGGGAAAGACTAGTTGTGATGCCAATCAGGAAATTTTGAAAAAAAAAAAAAAAAAAAAAAAAAAAAAAAAAAAAAAAAAAAAAAAAAGCACTGTGGCCAGGGTTTAACTTAGATATTCATCAAACTTTCCTATTGTGTCCTCCATCAAACCCTGAAACTTTGAGCCCTTTAGGCCAAATCATCTGGGAGGAGTTATTGAACAAACAAACACATTGAGAATTATAGTAAGATATGAACACATTTTAATTCACTAGAAAAGTATTCGTCCAACGGGTGGGGTCAACAGCCCCTCCTTCCTGAAAGATATTTTAGCATAGCACCCATCCTATGGACAGAGAAAACAAAGACATTTTAATGTAATTGTAAATCTGTTCGCTATCTCATCCCAGATGCTTGGATCTATAGGGCTAAAAAAGAAATGAAGAAAAAGATCTGGAAGTGGTTTGTGCACAATTTTGCTGATGCATGTCCATACAATTGTGACCTTTAGTAAGTTGAGAAGGCATTGAGTTGTGACCACAACCAGAAATTAAAAATATATAGCCCCACAGGCAGTGTTTCACTCCGAACTTCACCAAACTTCCTTAAAACCACCCCAGGGTGACCACCATCAAACCATTAAAATTTGAGCCTTTTAGGCTCAATTGTCTGGGAGGAGTTAGTGAAAGATTCAATCTTCACCAAACTTCCTTAGGATGTCCTAAGGGGGAATCCCATCAAATCCTGAAAATTTGAGCCCTTTAGGCCCAATTATCTGGGAGTAGTTATCAAAACAAACAAACAAACAAATAAACAAACAAACAAACAAACAAACAAACAAACAAAAAAACAAACAAACAAACAAAAAAAAACAAACAAACAAACAAACTAGTATCTTATGTGATATCTTAATACTAGCTTTATTGATAGTCAGTTAATAAACACACACGCTTAATATTCACTTATAAAAGTTAACAGAACCTTTCATTGCAAGACAACAACAAGAAGATTGCAGACGGATGAAGTGCAAGAACACATGGAAGAACAAAGACAAAGACAATTGCAATGTTTTATATACATACAATATACTGGTAATGAATGCATAATCAATGATGTCATGATGCATCATCCTTGAGTGGTATAATCATCATACTGGAGTGGTATAGTTTACCACACAAACAAAAAAAAAAACAAACAAACAAACAAACAAACAAAAAAACAAAAAAACAAAAAAACAACAACAAAAAACAAAAAAACAAACAAACAAAAAAAAACAAGAATTATTGTAAGATATATATAATAACCACAATAATATGTTTGTTTTTTTTTTGAATCCTAATAGTTAAAAGGCAGCAATTTTTTTAACCTTGACACATTGCTTGTATATCTGTATTGGACCAAATTATTTAGATGATGTTTAATTTATTAAAAAAAAATTTTAATTTTTTTTTTATTTTAAACTTTATTTGTTGTTGAAAACTTAGCACTGGCTCAAGCTTAGCATAGTAATCTGGATAGTTGCCACTTTTTTAAAAGCTTGATCAAAGTACTCCACTTCAGCCCTGCTCCTCACCTAACTTTTAATATTATTGGGTTTTTTTTTGTTTTTTTTTGTGGCTTTCTAACCAACATTTAAAAAAACTAGGCTGCTACATGTTGACTCTTTACTGATTGGAACTAAATTTCCCCAAAAAATACTAATTTTGTCAGGTAACTTTTTTGTTTGAGCTTTTTAGGGAATTATATTATATTGAAAACCATCCCTGGAAGATAAGAATTCAAATTATATAACTTATACATTCATTGGAGCAGTGCAGCAGGAGATAGGTGTGAACAAACAAGCAAACAAACAAACAAACAAGCAAACAAACATCCAAATATAAGAGCTATTTATATATCGATATAGATTAATGTTAAGTTAAAATTTCTGGCAGTAATATTCAATAGCTAATAGCGTAAGAAAATACAATGGCTGGATCAGCAACGATTGCTCGGCTAGGGGGTGCTCGTTTTGTTGTTGTTTTTTCCTTCTTTTACTAACTACTTTTTTCTGTTGCGGTTTATTTCATGTCGCACGTTATCTACGCATGCTCAGACCAAACTTAACACGTTTTTAAAACCAGATCCCTCTCCCGAATGATATTAGAGCATCTCGACCTACCTTCGCCTTGACAGCAGTTGCCTCTGGGTGAACTCGTTGGGGTTATCATGGAAATAGATCAGCAAAGTTCAGGGTTGGGCTGCGATGATAAGTCCCAACCTGCAGGGGGTCACCAGGTCGATACTGGGGTAGAGGAGGAGAGTAAGACCCAACCTGCGAAGAATGATCCAGTCAGTCCAGGGTTATCTAAGGAAGGTAAGCTCCTACTGCAAACCATCCCAAATGATTTCTTCAAAACTAGCAGTACATACCCAGCCTGGATATAATGGCATGCCCACAGGAAAATGTGTGACTTAGTGTTACCCAATCCATTTCCCTTCCAGATTCAAGTCGTTTGCATGCTTCTAAGTATCTAAGTCCATAAATTGAACAGTTCATGAGTACCACAAATAGATTGCATCATTGTTGGCATTTTTGACCTGGCATGCCCATGGGAAGAGATATGATCAGGTATCCATTTTTTGTGGCTAAAAACCATCCACTGTGTAGAATTTGCCTACCCTGAAGTGTGGGTTAAATTTATGATGGATTGATAGGTAGGAGGGTGGTGTGTGGCCATGTGTGACCCAGCCTATAATCAAGAGTCGTCCAATCACCACTTCTGCATTTTCAGCGTTACAAACCTACAGAAAGAGGTTTGAATGGGAATATCAGGACAACTCCACATTCTCCAGAGTTCAGCCTCCTTTAAATAGGTTGGCATCCGACCAATTGAGATGACAATATAATACAATAAATAATTGATAGATCAGTCATCTAATTACAATTACATGTGTGTGTGTGCCAGTATGCTTCCTCCTACCCAGGCCAGTAATCTAAATGTAACAAATCAACTCAACAAATAAGATCAACTCGATGAATAACAAATTATGGGTCATAATCTACAAACAACAATCTACTCAGGTCCCTAATAATTTTTTTTTATATGTGCATGTCTGTGTGTTCTCAATATAACCTACCAATTTATTAATGATTTATTTTTAAACATTTGAGCAGTGGGAAAATTTGAAGAAAAAACATGGCAAAAAGAGGAAAATATTACAGAATAAAATATGGAAGGAAAAAAGGGGGGGGGGGGGGTAAATGAAGAAAAAGACGGAAAGAAAATGGGAAAAGGTTATCCTAGTCCAGGTTTGAACCACTGAGTTTCAGCTTGGGAGACCTGTTCCTTTACCATCGAACCATGGTTTTTAAAAAGGCTTTTTTAATATAAAATATTATTCTCTTTTTTTCCCCACCAGGATTAACACTATTGGAAAATCATTTTGTTGAAAAAACTGAGTAGATACCCAAGGATCATGTCTGCAATGTTTTAGTTCTGTAGGTCCATGGATTTATCTGGCCAAAGTACCATTTTTTGACATTTTTTGGCCTAATGCGAATACAATTAGTGGTATTGACCATATATAGAGAGAGAGAGAGAGAGGGACTTAAGCGGCCTCCTGGAGACACTGATTCCAAAAATTTATGGTTTTTGGGTCTAATTTGAAAACTGAAGTCGCTGCGGGAGGACATGTGGACTACAGAGACAAAACTTTATATATAGGTAGATACCAACATAAGTGTAAACTTGTGGTTAGCAATGTGATTTTGATTTTATAAATTTGAGTTCAACTTGTGATTGGGTCCATAAAAAATTTAGATGACAGGGTTGGGTTGATGGCAATGATTAAATTTTCTCAATGAAAACTAAAAACTGAATCACCAGGGTTTGTTGTTTTTTTAAACTGAATTTGAGCTAGCTAGCTAGCTTTTTCCCCCCTACCTTTACATTGATAGCTAGAAGATGTCTATCTAGGATTGATGAAAGAGTGTCAGGAGTTTAAAGGTATAATAGGATAATCTGGTAGGTGATGGCAAGCAACTCAGGATACTAAAATAATGTTTGGGTTAAATTTAATAAATAATTCCTTTATTTTTCTTTAATTTTTCACGTTTTCTTCTATATATTTTCATTCATACCAATGCAGTTAATATTTTAAAGTCACCATAAAATAACACATTGTTTCATGAGTGTAGTAGCATCACAATGGATCAATGTCCACATGCCTGTATAGCAGTAATCAAAAGCCGGAAATATGCTTTTATTAAAAATAACAACTTTGACAGCAACAGAATATGAAGCAACAACTCAGGCTATGGCGAAACCACATCAGCATGGTGGTTGAGCATACTCTGTCGTGGTTTACATGAAGAGACAAGGTGGTTACCTCTCCAGGTGTGATTGTGAAATGATCTAACCAATGTGTACCCATCAAGTCTGGTCTGCAAAAGTATTTGTACAAAAATGAATGAAAAGAACTGGTTCATAAAACCACACATTATGAATACAGTAATATTAAATGAATAATAAGGGTAATCAACAGTCACCACACTCCCTCGTTTTTGTAGCTGTGTTCTGTGCTCTTTGTGGGGTTATATAGTAACTGAAGCAGATTTGAATTAATAGCTCTTGATACATCACCAATATTGGTGATAAATGACACAAAATCCCAAGAGTATGAGCATTTTCCACCTTGATCACCATGTGTGCTTGAATATGTTGGCATAGACAATCCAGTTTTTGTCTTCCAAGCTAATCTTTACTTCATACTCCAAGAAAACATTTTTTTTTTAATCCATGATATTGAAAAGTGATTCAATACAGGCGTATTCAGCTTTTTTCTACTCCCCACTACCAATTACCAATTACTTTCTCAGCTACCAATTATGCTCAAAATTATTTTAGTATAATTGGGAAAGATATACTCACCCGTAGGCCTTTCCCAATTATGCTGCATTTTTGGACCAATATGCTATTCTATTATTCTGCATTTTTGATCGATTATGCTTCTAAATAGTACCAGTAATGCTTCTAAAGGTACCAATTATGCTTCAGATTAAGTAATAATTTTTACATATAGGTTATCAATTTTATAAGGAACAAAAAATATTCATTTCAAACCAAAGCCAAATACATAAATTGCCAACAAACAGTAATTTTTCAAAGAACAGATTGTCTTTCATTGAAAACATTGTTTAGCATCTTTCAGCTGCAGGTGACGATTGCTGTACTAAATTTTCTTGCTTGCCAGCACTAGACCACCTTGGTAGTTTATCCTCATGTTTTTGACACCACTGTAATTTCAAAACCTCAGTAGACACACCCTCAATTTGGGATCAATGCTTCGGTACCTCAGCATTCAAATCATACCAAATTAACAGAGTGAAAAAAGGGGAAGACTTTTAAACTTCAATATCAATACTGGTTGGTTTACATTTGCAAACCTTGGCAGGATAAAAAATGGACTGTTTTGAATACATTGAATGGTAATTTGAAATCATTGTAAAACTTCAATCGAAAGTAATCATGTGGTGGTTTTGCACATGATAGACTGTGTAGTCATACAGTTGCAGATAAAGCCTTTGATTGCCACCAGACAGTTTATATCGAAATTGCAAAAGTATTGGGATAATGCAGCAGCACTATAATAGTAAAAGAGGAAAGAAAGGATATGCTGATATGTGACAATGCTAATGGTCAATCTCCTTCAAGATTGTATGTTGCCTTTACAAAAACATCTACAGTAATGAGCATTTCCATTTGTAGCTGTGGGCTCTTTGTAGGGTTAGATAGTAACTCAAGCAGGTTTGAATTATTAGCTCTTGACACACATCACCAGTATTGGTGATAAATGACACAAAAGTCCCTAATGCCTGAGCATTTTCCACCTTGATCACCAATGTGTGCATGAATATGTTGGCACAGACAATCGAATTTTTGTATCTTGACTTCATACTCCAAGAAAACATGCTGATCCATGATATTGAAAAGTGGTCCAGTACAGGCGTATTCAGCTTTCTCTACTCGCAGCTACCAATCATGCTCCCGAGTTACCAATTATGCTCCCATTTACCAATCATGCTCGAAATTATGCTAGCACTAGCACTGCAGCATATACCCAGCGTTGCCCGGGATATATTGACATGCCCACAAGAAAAGTTGTGGCCTAGTGTTTCCCAACAATTTTCCCTACCAGATCAAGTTGTATTTGCATGCTTCTATGTATCAAGATCTATGAATTTGGCCATCCATAAGTACCATAATAGATTGCATCATTTCAAAAACCATCCACTGTATAGGATGTGCTTACTCTGAAGAGTGGGTTATAATTTTGTGGTGGTTTGGTAGGAGAGTGATGTGGCCAACTGTGACCCAACCAATGTCCATGAGTTGTCCAAGTACCACTTCTCGCATTTTTAGCCTCACAAACCTACAGGAAGAAGTTCGAATAGGTATGACCATACTAAGTAGAGAGTATCCAATCAAATGTAATTCAAACCTCTTCATTCACTGGAGTATTATTGAAAACTCATTTTTCAAGATCAGCATTACCAGATGGATTCAGCTCAAAATCACTACCTTTTGTCACTATTTATTTATCAGCTTTCAAAAAAATCAGTACAAAAACACCAACACAGATTATATTTAGCATTCAAACCACATATTACAAATTTATATTGGAACATATTACAGCTTCTCCTTCGGATCACAGCTTCAATCTGCACTCAGAAATTGGAAGACAGAATATTTTCAGCACACCCAGGTTGAACAGTTGGAACAAAAATTCCCCATTGGATCCTTGTATAAATTCACATTCAGCCAGAAATTGTCTGTGCTGGTATCCCAGGCCAGCTGCTTGATCATGGGACAGTTAAACTCTAGTTCTCCCTGGGATATTCTCTCTGTCCAGTGTAGCTTGCATAAACAGTGGCAATTGGAATGAGCTGTTTTGGTAAGGATCTTGATTCTTTCTGCAGCCTTATGAACATGTTCCTCAGAACTTGAAGGTATTCTCTTCCAGTTTCATCTTTTTCTGCATGGGCAGCTGGCTATGGTCTAACTTTGTCTGGAATCCATGACTCCTGCTGAAAATTAACTGCATTTTGATAGTTTTGGCAATTTCCTAATCAGACCTTTTCCTTCCCAATATGTTTCCAAATTTCACTACTCATGGCAACACTGCCCAGGACAACTCAACATTCTCCAGAGATCAGCCTCCTTTAAATAGGTCGACTTCCATCTAATGGAGATGACAATATAATACAATATAATTAATTCAATGATAAATACCCTAATTATATTACATGTTTGAATGTGTATGCAAGTATGCTTCCTCCTACTCAGGCCAGTAACCGACATGTAACAAATCAACTAAATAATTAACAAATCAATTCAATGAAGAACAAATCATCTATAAATAGCAATCTATTGAGGTCCCTAATCCAAGAAGTAAACCAAAAAAAATTTGTGTGTGCATGTGTGAGTGTTCTCATTTTCAAATTATTTTTTAAACATTTGAGCTGTGTAAGAATTTGAAAAGGAACAGGAAAAAAGAAGGTAGGAAGGAAATAAGGGTGGCAAAGGAGTGGGGTGGTGAAGAAGAAAAGAAGGAAGGAAGGAAAGAAAAAGATAAAAAAAAATAAAATGAAAAAAATATCAACCCAGTTCAGGTTTGAACCACTGACTTATAGCTCGAGAGACCTGTACTTAGCCACGGTTTTTAAGGCCTTTTTTTTTCAGAATCTTTTTTGGTGAAAAGTCGTAGTAGGTACCCAAGGATTATGTCTAAATTCTCTCAATATCAATTTTTCCGTTGGCTGTCCATCTCGCACACGCGCACACACACACTTTTTCACATTTATAGAAACTAGTGAAAAGCAGGCCCTGTGGGCTGTTTTTGGCCCACCTTTGGTAGGCTGTAATCATGGAAGTGTCTGCTTTGAAGACGTGTTGTAGACTTCTAAAAAAAAAGTGAACGTGTGATTAGGTGAAAGTGTTTTTTTTAGAGGTACCATTTTTGACATTTTTAGCCTTACACACAAAGAGGAAGAGGTGTGGCCAGATGGACCCACCCCATGTTATTCACAGAGTCATGTTGTGTCTCCATGCCAAAATCTTAGGCCTGTGGCTCAATTTTTTATTCTGGCCAAAAGTACCATTTTTGGCTTTTTTTTAGCACAGAAAGGGGTGTGGCCATATTGTTCCCCTGGTGACACTGATTCAAAATATATATGGATTTGTGTCTAATTTCTACTGTTCAAGCGGGAATCAAGGATACATAGACAGACGAGAGAGACTTTCGAACTTTATAGTATAGATAGATGTCATTTCTAATCTAAGTATCAATAACAGAGATGAAATGTGTAGTAGCCTCACAATGGATCTAAGTCCACACGCTTGTATCCCAGTAATCAAAGGATTGAAAGAAAGCTTTTATTGAAAATGACAACTTGACAGCAACAGACATGCAGCAACAACTCAATTTTACTCGACCGAACAATGACAGTAGAACAAAAGGTATTTGTACAAAAATGAATAAAAGAACTAGTTCATCATGAAACCACACTTATGAATAACATTAACATTAAATGAATAATAAGGATAATCAACAGTCACCACAAAATGGTTTTGAATCAGTTTGTGAGTTATATAAAATGGGTATTGTTGTTTATAGCCATTCTGCTTTTTAGGTCTTCATTTGTTTCAATTATGGAAAGCATCTGATTTAAATTATCATTGTTCTTTAAAATTGAGCTGATTTTCATTCCACATTATTTTATCAACATGTTGATGATCTATGAAGTAAATGCCTGCTTTTCACACATCTGTACCAGATTTTATATTGGTTAAACATGGGTTAGGTTTTATCTAAGTCTCCTGTCCACTTCTGTTTATTAAAAAAAAGGAGATAGATACCCAAGATGATAATTCCTCATCATCACCTCTGTAAATAGATTAAAATGTTTCTAAATATTGTATATTAACAATCTGCACTTGCTGAGCCAGCTAGTGTTTACCCAGTAGCATTTTATACATATATATGTGTGTATATATGTATGCATATATATATTTATATACACCTTTAAAATCGTAGTTCTGTCGGTCTGTTAATTTGTCTGTGCCTGCTTGCCTACTTGTCTCCTTCTCTCCCTCCCTATTTAACGATCTATCTAATGATTTAATGAGACAAGGTGATTTCATTAGCTATGTAACCCTTGCCCTATTAAATTCTAACAATGACCTGAAAGTCTGTGTTCTTGCAGAACTGAAGAAAGAGATTGACGAAGTTAACCTAAAGTTCATGAATGCTTTTGTTAAACGAGACTATGAAGTTATTGCAGAATTGTACGCCGTGGATTGCACACTGATGCTTCCTACTTTACCAATTATCGTAGGCAGAGATGGTAAGAATTCATGAGTAACATCATGCATGGTTTTAAAATTCCTTTTTATTATTTGTTATCGGGTTAGTAAATTAAACGATTTTCCATGCATTTCTGTTTTCACTAAATCATTTACTTTTTAGGAAATATTGATTAGAACTTGCGAACAACAGTACCATATAATTATGAGATGTGAGTGTAGACTGATTGTGAAGGCAACGCAACACATACATAGATTATAATAAAGCATGAATACAGAATAATATAAACCCATTTTGCATTCACTATATATGCCAATACTGTGATCCCTCCTTATTGAGACCCCTCTGAAGTATGACCACCTCCATTATATGACCTTTTTTGCTTGCTCCAGGTTCACTGCCTGTATTAATCCCCTCCTAAGTAAGACCCCTCTAAGAAAAGACCACCAAAACTTGTTGGCCTCTGACAATATTTCCTGAAATCACATTGTTTGCTCTGCTGGTCCTAACCAATACATGCACAGTTGACTGTAACTCCTGGAACATCACTATATTGCACTAGGCTATCAGAGTTTACTGTCACTGCAATACGTAACACATTAGCCTGATAGTTTATACCATGTTACACTACTGTACTTTAACTTATGTCCATCCATGCAAGGTCTGATTAGGCCTCAAGCTGTTAACCTAGTTGAAAGAGCCAGGATAGTATAGGAGACCCAGTCAGAGTCAGCTCAGGTATAGGAAATGCAAGTCCAGAGATTATCTCAGTTGTTTTTTTTGTTTTTTTTTGTATTCTAAGGATGCTGCATCTTTAATGTGTCATACATTACAGGTAATAGTGACCAATATCTTTTTTAAACACATAATAAGTCTGAATGAGAATATATGTATGGTGAGCTTGCAGTTGGTTCAATAATAAATGCACGTAAACTGCATAATAAAATTGATTGAGAAATGCTTTCTGAGAACCCTGCCATGCCCAAGAGCAAGACCAGTTGGAAGTGCTCCCCTGGTGGTCTCAATAGGTAGGAACTGCTGTAGGATTTTTAGAATGGCCTGGTCAGGTGAAATGTTTGACTTTAACACATTCATGGCATAGTTCCCAACTTTAGAAATGGCATGAGAGGGATGTTGCTGCATGCAGCTTGGTGAACCTAATTTTTCTTGCTTAGCTATGACATTTTACTTATGTCTTCAGTACAGCAAGAAAATATATGTAATTAAGAATGAGCGATCTATATTATTATTTGTGCTACGTATCTAAGTGCATGCCTGCCTCTGTGCCTGTGTGCACGCCTGCCTGCTTGATTGCCTGCCTGCTTGATTGCCTGCCTGCTTGATTGCCTGCCTGCTTGATTGCCTGCCTGCCTGATTGCCTGCCTGCCTGCCTGATTGCCTGCCTGCCTGCCTGCCTGCCTGATTGCCTGCCTGCCTGCCTGATTGCCTGCCTGCCTGCCTGATTGCCTGCCTGCCTGCCTGATTGCCTGCCTGCCTGCCTGCTTGATTGCCTGCCTGCCTGCCTGCCTGCCTGCCTGCCTGCTTGATTGCCTGCCTGCTTGATTGCCTGCCTGCCTGCTTGATTGCCTGCCTGCCTGCTTGATTGCCTGCCTGCCTGCTTGATTGCCTGCCTGCCTGCTCGATTGCCTGCCTGCCTGCTTGATTGCCTGCCTGCCTGCCTGCTTGATTGCCTGCCTGCCTGCTTGATTGCCTGCCTGCCTGCTCGATTGCCTGCCTGCCTGCTCGATTGCCTGCCTGCCTGCTTGATTGCCTGCCTGCTTGATTGCCTGCCTGCCTGTCTGCCTGCTTGATTGCCTGCCTGCCTGTCTGCCTGCTTGATTGCCTGCCTGCCTGCTTGATTGCCTGCCTGCCTGCCTGCTTGATTGCCTGCCTGCCTGCCTGCTTGATTGCCTGCCTGCCTGCCTGCTTGATTGCCTGCCTGCCTGCCTGCTTGATTGCCTGCCTGCCTGCCTGCCTGCCTGCTTGATTGCCTGCCTGCCTGCTTGATTGCCTGCCTGCCTGCTTGATTGCCTGCCTGCCTGCTTGATTGCCTGCCTGCCTGCTTGATTGCCTGCCTGCCTGCTTGATTGCCTGCCTGCCTGCTTGATTGCCTGCCTGCCTGCTTGATTGCCTGCCTGCCTGCTTGATTGCCTGCCTGCCTGCCTGCCTGCCTGATTGCCTGCCTGCCTGATTGCCTGCCTGCCTGCTTGATTTCCTGCCTGCCTGCCTGCCTGCCTGCCTGCCTGCCTGCCTGCCTGCCTGCCTGCCTGCTTGATTGCCTGCCTGCCTGCTTGATTGCCTGCCTGCTTGATTGCCTGCCTGCCTGCTTGATTGCCTGCCTGCCTGCTTGATTGCCTGCCTGCCTGCTTGATTGCCTGCCTGCCTGCTTGATTGCCTGCCTGCCTGCTTGATTGCCTGCCTGCTTGATTGCCTGCCTGCCTGCTTGATTGCCTGCCTGCGTAACTGTCTGCATGCCTGCCTTCATAATTGTCAGGGGAAAAAAACTTTTAAATCTCAGAAGGTTTCAGAATTTCCAAAAAAAGGTTGAAAAAAATTAGGGGTCAACCAAAGGAGGGTACTCTTGTGCGAGAATCAGTAAAAGGTTGACAATGCCTTAACCCAATTTTCAATATGGCGGATAAAAAGCAACCAAAAAAGTTCTGTGGCTTACCACCAAGAAGAGCAACTGTGAAACTCTGAAGACAATGGTGAATTGATCCAGTGTTAAAAAATGGAGTACTTCTTGTGTACTAGGTAATTAATCAGCTGTTAATCCAGAATAGCTAAGCTAAACTTGAGCCAGCATTTAGTTATTAAGGTAGAATTTAGTAAGAGATCTAATGCTCTAGTTGGGTTAGTGCCAGTAAGTTGGCTTGGCTATTATATCAGCTCTGATACTAGGCCCATGAAATTTTAAGGGTAGAGCTTCTATTACACAAATAAAATGTAGGACCACATTCAATAACCAGCAGTCTGCTTGATGTTACAATTGAGGTGGTTTAGTAACGTGCTCTACAGATAAATAACCAATTAGCTTAAAAAATGAACTACAAAATAATTTAATTAATAAATATGGCTGAATAAATAATTAATAAAATATTTTATTTTCTCTACACTGTAGTGCTACAACATTCATTGTAATGTGTAGTCATAGCATATCAACTGGTCTTCACGCTCAATACATTCATTGTAATGTGTAGTCATAGCATATCAACTGGTCTTCACGCTCAATACAACAACATAAGTCGGTTGATTAATATTTAGTAATTTAAATTGTCCTTCAGTCTGATTGTCTTCCCACCCTCATTTGTGTGTCAATTTGTGATCAACTAGGTGTAATCGATACGTACACTAATCTGGTGTCCCTTGGGGTTACTGATATCATATTGGTTACTGATGATGTGGGACCCATGGGTGCTGGGGACTATTCTTTTGAGAGGTCCCATCAAATCGTATACAAAGGAGATACCATCCTTAGTGAAGGAAAGTAAGTTTGGAGACAGTAGCCACAACGTAATTGCTCTAATTAGTTAATAATTATTTTTATCCCATAATTCTTCATTACTATATACTGTCCATTCAATGTGTGCTCTATTTTAGTACAGTACAAGTTGCCAATTTAATCAAAAAGCATCAACTGTTTCTTATTCTCTACTAGCTTATGTATGTGTGTAATAGTATTAGTTACAACATACAGCAAGCTGCCTAGCCCAGCTACATGTCTTTAATTTGCAGTGTTGTTGTGCATAACATTGTGCATCTGTATTATATTTTTCTGTAAGAAGGTAACTATGACATTTCATATTATTACACATTAGTCTAAAGCTACTTACAATAATTTTATATTGCACTTAAGCATTGTCTGTTGGTAAATTGTATTAGGTATGTGGTAATCTGGAAGAAGTCTGAAGAAGGAAACTGGCAATACTTTATCGACATCTCCAACACTAACAAAATAACTGATTTCCATGTCAAACGATGCAAGTATGATGAACATGTGAAGAAAATTGAGACACCTTGAATTCTTTATAAATTATTTTAGAAACTTTTTTTAAAATTTATTAACTAGAAATAGTAATTAGTATATATGAATATTTTAATTATTATATTTTTGTTCCTCTATTTTTCTTTTTATTATCACATCACGCTAATGTCTGTTTATGTTCACTTCAGCCCCGGAAGTCAGCAGTTAATTATGGAAGTGATGTAGTTTGCTAAAAGTGGTTCAAGGTATGCATGTGCAAAAAAATAACAACAAAAACAGGAGAAGTATACTTGCCGGTGTGGAGGTTTAGAACAAAGCTACAGAGGCCTAGTTAGATAAGCGATGCTATGGCAGTCAGTATATGGGTACTATGACAGTCAGTATATGGATGCTATGACAGTCAGTATATGCAGTGTTAGTCTGAGCATGGGCAGATTGGTTCTTAGGTTGTTGCTGCTCTATTTTATGAGATGTGAAATAAATTTAGCTGAATGGTGTTTAAATGTGTGCTAAACAATGTGGTGCAGGTTGGAAGGGGTGCAGATTGGAAGGGGTGCAGATTGGAAGGGGTGCAGATTGGAAGGGGTGCTAAGTTAATGTTAAACCGATTCTGAAGGAACTCTTGCTTTTTCCAGTAATGTCAGCCTCAGTAGAGCTTGCAAATTCTTCATTGGGGTTCATTAAGTCGCCTAGGAGTGATTCTATGACAAAAAACCCAGCTACTTTTATTTCTTTTGCTTTTCTGCCATAGAGATATTTATGTGATAGCATTAATCTTGAAAAGGTTATAGATATGCGTGTTTTTTTTGTGTGTGTGTGTGGTTTTTGTATTATCATTATATTTTTCTTTGTTATTTGACTGACATTATACACTTATTAGAGGTAAACACATTGCCTGGAAAAATAAAGATACACATGTTGCAGTACATGAATATAAACTGGAAATATATGTCAATTGGTGGAGAAATAGGTGTCCTATCCTGTTTGTTAAGTTTACTCTAGTCCATCCTGATGATTATATCAAAAAGATACCCAGCTTGATTAAAACGATTGTTCAGGAATACAATTTTTTTTATTGTGAACTTAACGAGGAATGTCATAGAGTATTAAAAAATTTACTAGGGTTTCCTGTTGATTTTTATAAATAGCATCTCGAATGGGATGACATTAATATCTCTATTTTTCAGTAGTGTCAAAATGAGTGAAAATACCCTTTCTCATTGAACATGTCTAAAGATTTTTCTGTCATAGCCAGCAACTTGTGTTCTCCTTGGCGTATTATGCCTTAAACCCTCCCCCCCCCCTCTCCTCTTAAACCCGTCAACATAGGGAGATTTGAATCATTCAATACAGTAAAGATGAACACATTCTTGTGAGTTATCTTCCTTCAAATGCAGAGATCAGTCCCACGTAATGAAAAAGGGCAACAAAAACTAATTTCTTACAATTTCAGGAGGGTTGAACACCGACTAAGCAAGCAAGCAAACATGGGCGTGTGATACAGAGTTGTGTACAGCTCAACAAAGTAAAAGTGGGACACATCAAGAAATGCTTACCTTCAGCATAGGGAGCTGTGTGCGCATAGTACAATGAGATTTACTAAGTACTTCCCCAAACATGAATCAACATAATAATTAGAATATATGATATGCATGTATGCATTCCTTTTTTCTTTGATAGTCTTCATTTTTATCTACACAACCTAGCCCTAGCCCTAGCCCATCAATTCATCAAAATCAAAGGAATAAGCAAAAATTAACAATGAATATACACAGAAAGAATAATAATTACTTACTATGACCTTTATATATGGTAGAGTAGCTTTAAAAGTTACCCTCCATCCACAATAAATCTTTGTGATTAGAATAAAGTGCTAACTGCATAGTTAATACCTTGCTTTTCTTGTTTTTCCTGAAGGATGCTAACACTTAATTCTCCCAGGAAGGGAAGGTTGACACGAATAGTAGAGTTTTACTTCCAGACCTTCACCTGGCAAAGAGAGGTAAATGAAGGGAATCCAGGTCCTTCTGACCAAAGTGCAGCCTAAACTGAATAGAATCTACGTTTGTGCTGCAGTTGGCAACAAACTGGGGAGAGCAAGACATAAATTTCTCCCTTTTGTTTAAATAGAAATTTTACCCTGAAAATAGAAAACTTGTGCATGCATCCCATTTGGTCACAGGGTGGAATGTCTGTGCTTGCTTATGGGACATAACAGCTAAATTATCTTGCTGGGATCTTCTTCTAGGCCCACTCTCCTGGGTTCCCAGGTTTTAGTGGCATAATTTTATCAGTCCTATAGTCCCTGTATTCCCACAGCAGTAATAATCAGAGATAAATTTAATAGCATGTTCAACAAAGCAAGCAACCTCCTTCAGGTGGGACTCATTAGGCTTGAATGTGGCTTGAATGTGGCTTGAGTGTGGCTTGAGTGTGGCTTGAGTGTGGCTTGAGTGTGGCTTGAGTGTGGCTTGAGTGTGGCTTGAATGTGGGCTGGCCAAGTGGTGGGCCCTTATATGGGGGGGGGGGGGGGGGGGGGGGAAGGTAAAAGACCACCAAGAATAAACAATAAATAAATAAATGAATAAGAAAAATAAATGAACCATAGGCCCATTTGCAGCTTCACTTGCAATGATCAGGGCACTTTGTCCAACAAACATTTTATCATAGACATTATTTAAAAGGGCATTGGAAAAGTTCCAAGTTAATTCTTCTGCCTGGACAGTGATTGCATATGTTGGATAAATTATTTCCACAACAGTGCTTTCTCAGCAATTATGAATTCTTTCTTTTTTTTTTTTTTTTTTTTTTTTTTTTTTTTTTTTTTTTTTTTTTTTTTTTAAGTTTCAGTTATTGCTTTTCTGATGTGTCCTACCCCAGACACAGCTCATAAGGTGCTGATTTTTCTGGATGGCTCTTAGTTTAAAGCCTCTGCACCACATCAAGGAGAGGTTAAGTTTTTTTTTATACTAGAGCTATCACTCTTTGGTACAAAAGTTTTGAAAAGTTGGAGGATTGACGACCCCATCTTTTCACTTCTCCTGTACCAAAGTATGCATCATACCACTACGCATGCGGGGGAGCACAGGAGTAAGTGGAAGAATGTGGAGAAGGAAATAGGAGGATGCAGTGGAGGAGAAAGTAGGAGGATGTGGTAGAGAAGGAAGTAGGAGGAGAATGTGGTATAGGAGGAAGTAAGAGGGGAATGTGATGGCGAAGGATGTTCAAGAAGAATGTGGTGGTGGAGGAGGAAGTAGGATGACAATGTGGTGGTGGATTAAGTAGGAAAATGTGGTGGAGGAAAAAGGAGAATGTGGTGGTGGAAGAGGAAGTAGGAAGATAATGCGGTGGAGGAGGAAGTAGGAGAATGTGGTGAAGGAGGAAGTAGGAGAATGTGGTGAAGGAGGAAGTAGGAGAATGTGGTGGAGGAAATGGGGGGAGGAGGTGGAATTGTAGGTGGTGGAAGTGGTGGTGTTGTAGATGGTGGTGGCCTAAAAATTATTTTAGTGGAGGTGGTGGCAGAGGTAGTAGGTGTAGTTGGAGGAAGTGGAATGAGAATAGGGGGAAGAGGTGTTGATGGAGGAGGTGATGTAGGTGGAGTTGCACGATAAGTTGTTACTTATTTATTAGCAAGTAGATGTCTATTAGTATGGGCTAGTTGTGTGAAAGAACTTCCATGTAAACGTCGTTGCATGTTTTGCGTGAGAGAGGGACACAGAAATGAATGTTATTAGACTGTGTTGCATGGGATGCAGCAATGTAGAGCTGACCAACATGAACACTGAATCATGGAGGTCAACCCCCACTCGTGCAATACTTTTCCCCTGACTTTTGTTGATGGTGATTGCGAATACAGGACGAATCAGAAATTGGTGGCCATGCCAGTCAAAAGGGAAAGTCCCTTCAGTGGGTGACAGTGTGATTCTGGGCAGCAGTGCATAGCGCTCAGTTCCCGCTACTCGGACCTGGAGCAGACGGTCATTTATGATGCGGTCAAAAATTAGCTGTGTTCCGCTGCACAATCCACCTGCCTGGTTTAGGTTGCAGAGGAGTATCATTGGCATTGAGTGTTTAGTTGCAGGATATGGGGTGGTAGACCTGCACTGTTTAATTGATTCAGGTACTCAATGGGAATGGTCAATGTGTCACCATTGTTTTGTTTTACGGAATCAGTACTGAGCAGTCTGTGCTCTTCACTGGGAAAGAGAGCTGTCACCAACTCATTTATCTAATCAACAGCTGAATTGAGTGGTGCCAGAATAGCTCTGTCTGACATCCACTGAAAGTCTGCTGCATTTACGGCAAGGTCAGGAAAGACCCAGTTTGTCAGAACAGAAAGAGAGGGAGGAAGGCAGAGTTCATGTGGCAGTACAATCATGTTGTCATTATCACGTGACAGCTTCCCACCTCCTAGGTCGAGCAACCATGCACCATAGCATGTATCTTCTGGTGATTCCCCATTTTGACGCAGGCGCATGTTTTCACGCAGATGGAAGATGTGGAAGTGGTGCCAGAGCGGAGATCGCTGTGCGCATGCAGCAATAATTTGTACATGCAAGCCATATTTCATAAATGGCAGGATTTATCAGAAATCGCCACTGAGAACAATCACCTTGCCACCGAATGAAAGGTCGCTATCCATCAAATCAAGCAGAGTTCTGTCAAGAGCCTCTAGGGGGTGACGATGGGCCATAGGGGCTTCATCTCAAATAATGAGCTTCATGCGATGAATGACTTCTGCCAGAGAGCAATGCCACTGTTAGCCACTGTAAATGCAATTTGCCCTTGTGCGCGCACTGCTGCCAAGAGTAAATTGAAGCAAAAGGTCCTACCCATGCCACCTGGGGCATCAATGAATGCCAAAAAATTGAGAGAATGCTGCACAGCATGGAGGACAGCCTCAAACATGGTACGCTGTGAGTCAAGGAGCATTCCCATCCACTCGTCAGCCTTCTCTTCTTCAACCTCAACATCGTGTAAAAGTTCTTCACGTAATTCATGTGGCAGCTGACCTAGCCTCATGTGGGCATCTAACTGGTTAACACGGTCCCTCATTAGTGGATCAATTGAGGGAAGAAAAAAGCTGCGCAGTTGTCTACTAACAGATTGCAGGCGTTGTTCAATGTCAATCTAAACCATTGTGCACAGTTCTGCATCAGTGGGTTCTGCGCCACCCCCTGCTTGTATCTGGCGGATGAAGTCGTCCCCCATTTGCGGGTTGTGTTGTTCAAACAAAATGGCAGGCTCTGCCGTGTTACAAAACAGTAGTAGAGTGACAAAGAGTTCCCGCATTTGTTGGCACATGAAAGTGAGAGCAGCATCTTCTAGAAGTGTGTTCCACTCAGTATCGTCATGCAATAGACCCAGGTGGTGGCAAGTAGCCCGAAAGGTGTCATACTGGATGCCATTGACTTCACGTACATCTTCCCATGACACTTTGGCCCGGGATTGCTCGTGGTGCAGAAGGATGTGGAAAAAGTACAGTTCACCTGCAGAGGGGTGGACTGAGTGTACTCTACCTGGTGTGGCTTTTTTTGGATTCCTCTGCCGAGTTTTCCAGTGTGTGTCACAAGCATCCCACACAAAGTGCTCTGGGATATCGCAGTAGAGATAGTGCTGAGTGTGGTTTGGATGTTCTCGGTTGTACTGAAACCAAGCAGTGAGGTGTGTTTTGGGTGGTGGTCCCGCAGCAACTTGCCTCGCTTGACCTTGGCCAAAGTACACCATCTGGCCATCTTCCAGGGAGGCAATGATGGGAGGCGACCAACTGCTCATGGGAAAATCGAACAACTGCCAGCAGGCTTCACTTGGCCCTATACTTCGGAGGTCTTGGTACTTGCTGATTTCATTGTGAGCTTCTGGAGGGATTTCGTTAGCTGGTGCATTACCAACCACTGCACGGTCGTTACCTTTGTAGATGTATTTGAAGAGATATTTGCAGGCCTTGACAGAAGAGCAGGCCTCAACGTTAATGTGGCATCTGTACTTCTTTGAGAGGTATGGGTTGTAGGGCACTATCTACCTGTTGTTGACAGTTTGCCCACATATCAACTCTTGCCTCCCCCCTGTGTCAGGGGTACGTCTACAGTATTTGGGTACCATTTCATAGTCCTCCCATGAGTGTACTCAGCAAAGGGCTTTGGAAAGTGCTTTGTGCATTTGCCATCTTTCTAGCAGGTGGAATTGCACTTGTGCACCATGCAGCACAACACGATCTGCCGCAGCTCTTTGTCTGCTGGGATTTCAGCACATACCATTTTGTTGATGTCATTAACTGTTCATAGTTTGTTATTGCGGTTCACAATATATAGAAGACGAGTGTGTGGCAAGCCACGCTTTTGAAATTCGATGACCTGCATATGGGCTAATGACCTTCCGAAAATGCCATTGTCCACAATTTCGCGTAACATCTTATTAAGTTTCCCCCTGAACATCCTGGCCACAATATCTGGTCGATCTGCGGCATTCTGACCAGGTAACAGGGCTTCATTGATATCAGGCTATGCAGGATTGCAAGTGACTGTAATGAAGTGTCAGGTTTACTGTACTTCTGCACTGTGGCCATTGCATCATGGTAGCGGCGGTGCATGTCACACGGACTGCCTGTGAATGTAGCAGATAAATTGACCCTTTGACCGACACTTTGGCCATGGTCAGAAGCAGCTACTGCATCTACAATGTTTTGGTACAGGTCGGCATGAACGGCACTTTGATTGAAAGTCAGAAACTTCAGGCACATGTTTTCAACCTTGGCAAAGGCCATGCACACGTATTCCTGAAAGAGGCAGCATCCCCGCAGCAAGGTGTCCCTCTCAGTGTCACGTTTGTGCAGGTGAAAGGTTTAGAATCACGTGCAGACATGCATTTGCCAGTGGATAGTGTCAGGCTCAAGTTCCAACTATCATCTCCATCAGGGAAAAAAAGCAAATAGTGAAGTGCATCGAAGGAGTGATGGGTGTCATGAATTGATTGTAACCCTCCACCGCACAAGTGGAGAGTTACATCGCGCACTCCTGGCTCATCACCCATTAAAATGGCAACCTCGCAGAGTCCCTGCGGACAGTTATACCTATGTTTGTGCACACCTGCAGGTCAGCGTTAATGATCAAATGTCCCTGGTCTACTTGTGTTGCCGGAATTACAAGGGCTAGTAGGAAATCTTGAACGTATGGATACAAACCTGTAAGTAGCCTTGCAGAGAGCACAACAGCAGAGCCAACTGGTATTTTTTCAAGTCTGAAGTTCCTGCAGGAAGGTGCTGCCAGGCCAATCGGGCCTGGGCTTCCCGTTCTTCATGTTGGGGATTGTAAACGTACAACTGTGCAAACCGAGGTGCATCACCAGCATTTGCGCATAGTGCACCAATGCGGTGGTGCAGACACCCTTGGATTACGACTGTTGGTTTCCACCCATGCCCTTGGACAGCCTGTTCAGTCAAATTTGAGAAGCCAAGGAAATAGTGTTGTTACACTGGTGGGAAAATTTTTGCAACAAAGAACTCCCAGCACTATCCTCGGCCCATAAATTCAAGATGTCATACTGTGGTGTACCTGGTGCTGGGATTGCCTACAGGACAGGACAAACATGGCCCTTGCGGCAACACATTGTGGTCCACATAACTTCATGTGACCACAACTGAGCATGACAAAAGTGACATGGTGCCCTGTTTCCCAGATGAGACTCAGGGACATCATTTAAACCCACTAAAATATCAGTGTTAAGTATGATGGCTAATCTTGAGTTACCTTTCTCAAGCCTTAGCTGAGTGGCTCTATAGTGATGACCAAGCATTCGCGGGAGGCGGCATGATTTACTTTGTTTAATTGCGCAATTCTACCATGCTAAAATGCAGCATGATGTTCACAGGCAGCCACATGCTCTGCTCACTCACTCACTTGTGCAACTCTATCATGCTCTTGGGCAGCATGGCAATGGCAGGCAGCCGCATGCTCTGCTTCATCCAATGGAGCGCGTCTATCATGCTCATGAACAGTATGGCATTCCTGGGCAGCAACATACTCTGCATCACCCAACTGTGCAACTTGAGTACGCTCTTGGGCAGCATGGCAGTGGCGGGAAGCCACATGCCCTGCTTCACCCAATTGATCAACTCTAGTACGCTCTTGGGCTGCATGGCAGTGGCGGTCAGCCACAAGCTCTGCTTCTCCCAACTGTGCAACTCTAGTATGCTCTAGGGCTGCATGGTGCTCCTGGGCAGCCAATTGCTGGGTTTGATCTTGCGCCACCCTGTCTCTGTGAGCAGCCACAGTGCAGCTTTTCGCTCACGTAAATCACATCGATCTACCTGTCCTAATTGTGCCACCCTGTTACGCTCACCTTCAGCATGATGTTTTTGCTCCTGTTGGCGGCACCTATTTTCTGCTTTCGAGGTCAAGCACCGTCGCTTCCTTCATGGCATCACAAAATGCCTGCCAAGAACAGAAGAGAGAAAGATATGGCTGAAACCAAACAAAATGAAAACACTTACTATATTTAAATTAAGTGAAGTTTTGTTAGAGATATCCCAAGTGAAGTCTGGTTTAAGTTTTATTTAAGTTGTCCTAGGTTTCTCTTAATATTTGCTCTGCCATCCACAGAAGGGGGAGTACAATATATATATATTTTTAATGGATGGAAAAATAAATAAAACTAAACAAACTGTATCACCTTTTTGTATGTTTACCTTGTGTGAAGCTTGCTTATGTAAGCTTTCCCTAGTGAAGTCTTCTAAGTCTTGTAAGTCTTGCTGTGCCACCCACAGGGGAAAAAAAGGGGAGGGGGGGAGTTGGGGAATGGTTCAAGGAAGAAACATAACCAAACAAATAGAAACACCTTTACTACTTACCTTAAGTGAAGTTTTGCACAAAATTTTTTAATTTTCTTCTCAGCAAGTGAAGCCAAGCTCACTGAAACTCCTTTACTATATGTGAAGTCTCATGAAAGTCTGAAGTTTTCTCAAATCTTGTCAGGCTCAAGTTTTGTTGTTCTTTTTAAACTGAAACGGCTGCAGGCAAGCTAGATTTAATTCTCTTTCTTTAACTTTTTTTTTTCATTTTTATCAGCCATTTCAAAAACGGGAGTGTGGGTGGACACTATGTCAATCTTTTACCTACTTTACAAACACAATTTGCTTAAAAGAAAGACTTTAGTTTACCTCTAACTTTTTAGTTGGATATTTTAAAGAAATTCAAAGCTTCTGCACCCCTAGGACCATGTAGGGAGAAAAATGAAGTTTAATTTGCTGTCCCAAGACCCACAGTTTGAAAGTTTTTCTTGACAGTTACGCATGTAGGGAGCAGAGTGAAGTTTAATTCATTGTCCCAAGACCCATAGTTCAAAAGTTTTGCAGGCAGACAGGCAGGCATGCAGGCAGGCATGCAGGCAGTGAGTTAGTGAAAATAATATATAGGATGAATAAAAAATAAAGAAATAAAGAAATGAATGAATGAATGAATGAATGAATGAATGAATGAATGAATGAATGAATGAATGAATGAATGAATGAATGAATGAATGAAAGAATGAATGAATGAGCAAGCAAGCAAGCAAGCAAGCAAGCAAAAGCAAGCAGGCAAGCAGGCAAGCAAGCAAGCAAGCAAGCAAGCAGGCAAGCAAGCAAGCAAGCAAGCAAGCAAGCAAGCAAGCAAGCAAGCCACCAACCCACCAACCCACCAACAAACAAACAAACAAACAAACAAATGAATGAATAAATAAATAAATAATGATAATTATGGATGAATAAACTGATAAATAAAGTAATAAATATTGTGCCAAAAGAACGTCTGGGCATCATAAATCTTTCATCATTGAAATCTGGAAATAGTTGAGTATTTGGGAAGTTATTAAAATTTTCCTAGGGCTCAATCAAAAGCATTATTAATATTGAAGTTTCTATATGGCACAAACATTCCACCATAAAGGAACTTCCATATAAAGTAAAGAAAAAGTCAGTTCTGGGCTATTTTAATGGTGGTCAACAACCCCTCCCACCTTGTAGGAGGCAAGCTTCTATATGTACAATTACAGAGCAATCCACCATCTTAAGACTGAATTGGTAAATAATGTAATACCATATTTAAATATAAAACCTTCCTCTCAAGTACACCATTCCTTTTAGAGAAGGAAAACAGTGACACAGGGAGGGTTGGGGGGGGGGGGGGGGGGGGGGGTGGTGATACTGGTAGTCATTTGGATTTGAGTCATAATATAGACTATACACACAAATGAAATGTTATGAGGTCTCAAAATTTGGGATAAAATCACCATTTGTGATGACTTAATTACGTACTCCTGTTATCCCAAAGAACCATAGACATATCTTTGATTTGGTTTTTAAATTGAGCAGGACAAACAGAGAGTCATATTTGTATGCATAAAAACAGATCTAATTATTATTTATAATAACTCCATGCATGGGTGCCTGCATCCTACAGCCATATCAATTTCATTCAACTCTCTACCTGCAGAAATCTTTAGAATTTTTAAAAAAGATGACAAAAAGTTATGAGCCAACCAAAAAAGGTATTTTGACCAATTTTTTTTCCTGAAATAGGTAAATAATAGAAAACATAACAACTAGCATCTTTAAATGGTGGATAGAAAAGCCAATCAATAATTAATGAAAATTAAATCCACCCACATGGGCAGCTGAGCCTGCTGAGGATGAAACACTAATTGCCAGCAAAACTTGCACTTGTAATAGAGTCAATGCCTACTAACAGCTTCCTGCCTCAGCCCCCCTTCTACTAGGTGCACATCATTCCATTAGTTATAATTTAACAACTAAGCAAAGAGAAAAAGACCAACCATAGAATTATGAAGACAATAGTGAAATTCCAGGCAGTGTGGAATAAAGGTTGGAGTACTTTTTGGTGAGTAGTCAGCTATAGATTGATATTAGCTAAGCTAAAATTGAGGTAACATTTAGTTTTTAGGTAGAGCTTGATAAAGGTTTAACTGCTCTAGCTGTGTTAGTGCCAGTAAACTGGCTATAATATCAGTTTTGGTATTAGGCGCATGAGGTTGTAAGGGTATAGCTTCTATATATGTTGTTTTTATCCCATTATTTTTGTCGATTTTTTCCCTTGCAGCTATTTAATGTGATATGCTATACAGCTAAGAAAGCAACTAGCTTAAAAAAAAAAAAGAATAGAGAAAATATAGTTCAGTAATGAAAAGGAAATATTTTTCCACATTGTTTCTTTCACCACATTCGTTGTAATATATATTTATACCATATCAACAATTCATATATTTTTCTATTTTTAAATTATGGTAATACATAATCAATAGCAACGTAATTGTGAATGATATAAATGAAGTAGAGGTGCTGTGTATCCATCCACCAACAGTGAGAACAGTACAGCATATCCACACCAGAGTGATGAGTGGTTATACAGAGTATAGCATGGGGAGCAGATGAGAAAAAACCCCTGTTGAATAAGAACACATAGTCACAGGTGTAAGTTCTCATTAGGTGGGACATTCAATTGAGAAAAAGCCCCCCCCAAAAAAATGCTATTTTGGCCAGAAAAACCCTTGAAATTACTGATTTAAAACATGGTATGCATATGCAACTTCACTCAGGGAGTAACATGGGCTTAGTTCCACCTGGCCACACTTCTTCCTTTCCATGTGTAACTAAAAATGCCAAAATTGGTATTTCAGCAAAAACATTTGAACCTACTAGGGAGATAGATCCATGAACCTAATATATATTTGGAATCAATATAATCTGGGGAATCTTTTAAGTGCATGTACATGACAACACCCATTTATGTTTTCATATCAGGCCCAATAAAGGCCAAAAATGGTACTTTGGCCAGAAAAAACCCTTAGAGCAACGACTTAAAGCATGGTATGCATACACAATCTGACTTTGGGAGTAACATGGGCGGGATCCATCCTGGCTACTCCTCTTCCCATTGGTGTGTGAAGTGAAAAAGTGTACCAAAAAAAAGAACTTCTGAATAGCACTTGGACTTAGGGGTTAGATCCATGAACCCATTTTAATGTATATTTTGGTTCGTAAGTATGTATTCATGTTCATATGTATGTATGTATGTCTAGGCATCACAGCACAATACTTGGACCAAAAGGCCAAAAATTGGCATGTGCTCTCCAAGAACTTGGGTGAGCGTTATTAAACACATATGGGTATGGTAACGGGTGTGGTTTTGCCATAATCACACCCACTCGAAGTTGTTTTGGCTATTAAAAGCTGATTAAATGACCAACCAGACTGAAATATGGAATGAGGTTTCTAAATAACTGGACACGCATTACTAATCACATGTGCATGTGTCAATGGGTATGGTCTTGTCATTGCCACACCCATAGGATGTCATTATGCCTGCCAAAAACTCAATTATGCATCAATCAGGCTAAAATTTGGCATATGGAGTCCAAGTAACCCGATGAGCATTATTAACCACATGTGTGGGTGGCAATGTGTGTGGCTTTTTTATTACCCACACCCACAGGAAGTAGTTTTGGCTGCTAAAAGCTAACTAAAGAACCAACCAGGCCGAAATTTGAGAGGCTTATATAATGTTTTATGTTGACATTTGCCGGGCAATGCCTGGTATTAAAAGCTAGCTAATCTTTATAATTTCATTTGCCTAATATCAGAGTTGGTATTATAATCTCACAAACGGGGAAGCCCTGAAGGGGCTGACTGAGCGTAGTGAGATTTGGGTCAAAATTGGTACACAATTTGTGCATAACCCAAGGAAAAATTTTAACATCAAATTGGGTGTCACCTACAAGGAAACCTCTCAAGAAGCATTTACTGTTTGTGACCCAAAGATGTATGTAGGATTCCACCATTACTCACAACAGTAAAGTGACTGGGAGAAAGGAAATCGACTTACTTATGGGCCAGTACTAGTACATTGTAAGTATGCCTATGGGCTTTTACAAGTGATATGATCAGGAGTTAGGGAAGATGAAATGGGGAAGGAGTAGATAGATATTTAGTATACTGGAGTAGAAGGATGTGAAAAGAAGCAACAAACACTAAATCTCTTAATCACTCACCAGTGGGCATTTGCCACGAAAGTTGAAGGCAGTGAGTACACCAACCATGCCCAAGGGGTTCCATTGCTCCACAGAACATGACTTGGTCCTCATGTTGAGATTGAGTATAAGTTATTTTAATGAAGAATAACCAGAAGCAACTTAAAAAGGGATAAAGTCCTGAATTAGGAATGGATGTCCTTTGTTATATAGGAACTCCATAGCAGTCATATGCAGTAAAAAAAAATTGGATGTTAGATATCTTTATATATGGCTAAAAACACACCTATTAGATGCAAAAAGAAATGTGTACAATCAACAGTGACAAATCCATTTTACAGCTTACTTGGAAGTTAAGGAAAATGTATATATCAAAATGTCTTCAGAGACCAATTACAAGGTATTATAAACCTTGAATACCAGACTTTAGGGTTTCATACAGGATTTTTGTTTGGGAGAGGAGGGGGAGGGGGGGGGGGGGGAGATAAGATAAGTCTAATGAAGAAAAAAGAGAGGTATTTTCAGAGAAATCATCCCTTAGAGCTGCCATTATTCATGAAGTGAAATAAGAAACAGCATTCACTTGAGAATAGTTGCACTTGTGGTAATCAATTGGTTAGGGAGGTATGTGACAAAAGGATGACCAATACAGGTATTTAACAAATTTCTGAAATTCTTGCAATAAGATTGTGTCTTTTCTTTAATTTAGTGGATTATGACAGAAATAATTATGAATATACTATTATAATGCACATGCATGGAAGAGCCTGTGGCATTGTGGCATGGGAGAACAAATAAAACTACACTTAAGACTCCAGCCAGCATATGCAGCTGCTTGCTACACCCTTTATCTTCTCCATGGTCCTCAAATCATGCTTGAAGAATCTTTGCCATCTGAAGAAGAAATATTTTGGAACCAAATAAGCACAGGCTGTTGTAGCAAACAGTGAATAGGTGTGACCTACCATACCATTTTGGCAATGAAGACCATGTTGAAACCTGTCTGACTTGATCCAGCCTACACTGATACTTACTCTCTGATGGAATTATCATTCGGCTGAACAGACCATCAGCATAGGCTGAACAGACCAACAGCATAGTCACGCATGTCCACAGACTCCTGTAACTCCCTGTAATGGAATTTGCCCCCTTCCACGAAGAAGTAATTACTAGGCACAATTCCACTGATGCCTGGGTTTCTTTCCACCCAGACCAAACTCAGTTTCTCACTCTGAGCAAACTGGCTTCCCTCAACAACTGAGATATAATATATAATTTGATAACTTTAGAAACAGTACAGATATATAGATACATGGATAATAAAACTATTGACCAATAACTATACAGATCACTCCAACACTTCAACTGAATAAAAATAAACAATCACTCAGACTAAATACACAACCCTCCTGACTCACTAAAAATACAAAATGTTCTGTCCTTTTATAATTTACGAGCAATCTCCCTTATGATGTGTCACTATGTTTCCTTGCTAATTATCTGTAAGTGTTTCAATAGGTTGTTCTTTCTCTGACATTCCCCCATCCTTAGATCTCGATCCCTGATCGTGAGACAGCCCATCAGCATTGCCCTTGTTCTTTCTCTGACATTCCCCCATCCTTAGATCATGATCCCTGATTGAGAGACAGCCCATCAGCATTGCCCTTGTTTTTCTTTGTTAGTTCAGTCAAAGGGCAAGCTAGGGTGGAGTAGGAGGGGATAAACCTTTGATAATATCCACATAGTCCCAAGAACACCCGTATTTGCTTCTTTGTTTGAGGTCTTTCATATTCTTTCACTGCCTCCTTGAAACCTTCTGCATTGAATACACTGTCACTGTCATCTTCTTGGCCACCTTTGCATCCAACTCACTGTCACTGGGATCCAGGGTGTGGATAATTGCTTCCTCCAAAGTTTGTTGAGCAGCACTTTCCTGTTCTTGCTGAGCTTGAGCCCTCTCTTGGGACCTTGCCCTCACCAAGGCCAGCTCAGTGGTGGACGATGTGTGTGCTAGTGGTTGATAGGATGCTACTCCAGCAGTTCCTGGTACTAGAGCTTCAGCAATCAGCTGCATCCATCTATGCTGCTGAAGTATATCTTCTTCTCTTCTTTTCTCTTCTTGCTCTGTTCTTCTGTCTTCAGCTTGCTGCCACATGGCCATAAACTTGCTCATAGCATCTACTCTTACTTGACTTTTTAGCTTCCTTGAAACTCAAGTGGTGGCAAAAGGGAAAAAATAGCAACAACAACTGCAACAACAACAAAAATACTAGTGGTGCCAAAAACCACTAAAATTATACCAACAGAAATATGCAGGTTCCCAAGGATATAGTAAATAAAACCTAGTATAGATATCCAGGTACTACAGTGTAATAACCTGAGCCAACTGAGATACTTAAAAAAATCAATAAAAAAAAATAAAATGGACACAAACCAACAAAGCCAAACAACCACCCAGCTGCTGCTTCCTAAAAGCAGAATTTCCCCACTAAGGAGACCAGCAAAAGACCTCTCACCTCAGGTCTGTAAACTTAACTCTGAAACCTCTCACTCAGGGCTTCCTCACTAGCTGCCAAACCAACACAAGATCTCTCACCTCAGGTCTGTAAACTTTCCTGTGAAACCTCTCTCAGGTTCCTTAGAAACGGCCTTGGCACTCTAGTTGCTAGACAACTGAATAAACTAACTCTTTCTCAGCTGGTTCCAATGTAATGGAATTTACCCCCTTCCAAGAAGAAGTAATTACTAGGCACAATTCCACTGATGCCTGGGTTTCTTTCCACCCAGACCAAACGCAGTTTCTCACTCTAAGTAAACTGGCTTCCTCAACAACTGAGATATAACATAATTTGATAACTTTAGAAACAGTACAGATATATAGATATATGGATAATAAAATTATTGACCAATAACTACACAGGTCACTCCAACACTTCAACTGAATAAAAATAAACAATCACTCAGACTAAATACACAACCCTCCTGACTCACAAAAAATACAATGTTCTGTCCTTTTATAATTTACGAGCAATCTCCCTTATGATGTGTCACTATGTTTCCTTGCTAATTATCTGTAAGTGTTTGATAGGTTGTTCTTTCTTGGACACTCCCTAACACCCTCCACATGGATCTTGCCATACTACAGTGAAATTAGTTTCCCCAACAAGTCAATCTTTACAGGAAGGGCATCTCTTATTTGTCCAGAAAACTATTTTTTCTCTCTTTGGTGCAGGTATCTGCATACAATAATTCACAAAAAAAATGAAGTGAAGAAATTAATTTGGAAGTTAAAAGCTATATAAACCTCTCTCCAGAGCTTCCAAGCCTTTGTGCAGTTTTCCACTGTATGGTTGTAATCTTCAAAAGAACCCTAAATAGGCCAGTACAATTAAATGAAGGAAGTGAAATCAGAATGTCACATGGGAAAAAGGAGGTCACATGAGGAAAAATTGATAATAAGGTCTTATTATTATTAGGATTAATTAAATAATTAATAGATATTAATCTAAAATAACAAAGGTAAACTAAATTTGTTTTCTTACTTCAAAATCTTACTATCACCTATCTAATGATCACTTCTCTTATCAGGGGCGAATCTAGGGTAGCTCATTGAGTTTCACTAACTATCCCTTTTTTTAAGCTAGAGGTCTGGTAAAGGGTCACTTCTTTGCTCTGTTGAAGCTGTAGATTCTGGGAAAAACTAGTTGTGGAGCTAATTGATTGATAAATACACTTAAATTCCCATTATGCAGACTCCCCTCCTCCCCCCCCCCCCCTTTGTCCTTTTCCCCACCTGAAAATAGAAGTATTAGGTAGCACAAGTTCTGTTAATTTCTTTTTATTGTTTATTAATTTTGTCATTTTTTGTTTTTAAGAAGATGTTTTGAATGATAAAAAGGAGAGAACTGCAGCTTCTGCAAGTTGTGTATGGTGTGGTGTGCTGAGATTGTACCCTGTGCTGAGGTTGTATATCTGGATTTGTAAGGATTTGTACTGAAAACCAGTGGGTAAATGGTATGCCTAGCACTGCTACATAGGATGGTGGTCCCATAAAATTATTTGCTTAGATTATCCTGTTTACGGTCCTTGAGTTAGTAGCATCAGACTCAGTAGCCTCTTGACTGTGATCCACTGAATGCAAGAGTCTATCAGTTCAGGTTCTGGTGACTTACTTAACTAATAAATACCCACCAGGTCTTCAAAGAATGTGGACAGAAATATCAGGTACCAGGCCAAGCAACATCGATTAAATGCTCAAAGTAAGTTGTATTATCAGTACAGTTATATTTATTGCCACTTCCCATTGATGCTCAGTGTTATAAATGGGTAATAAAATATTTGTTTACAAATTATGTAATAAGACGTTTACTAAATGCAGTCCATGCTGCAACAAACTGGATCAGGTATAGAATAAGGGTTGCCTATGGCAAATTGAAATTAGCCACAGGAAATATATTTAAAAACATTAAAAAAGAGAGGAAAGAAATATATTATCAAGGAATAATCATTTTCCTGCTTACCTGGGCATTCTAGTGCTATATCACGCTAACCTTGGTATGCTATATCGAACTAATTCGTCAAGCTAACCTGGATATGCTACTGCTATATTTGAAGCACTAATGCTTTAAATATAGCCCTGGTGTGCCCTAGTAGCTACATATATGTTTACATTTATTTGTTTAAAAATTTTTTTTCCTTTCACAAATTTCAATTTGTCCATGAATTTATATATATATATATATATATATTGTCCTACCCCTGGAGCAGGTGAAGTTTACTCGCCAGGAATAATTTGCACAACTTGCAAAGGAAAAGCCTTAACAAATTATTTCCTGAAGGCTGCAATAAATATTACAACGAATGGAGTTTGACTATAATGAGGACACAAATCAAACATACTAAAAGACTATGAGGGACCAAAGAATTGAATCCAAATGAAACAGAACACAATGGCAGTAAGTTTTTTACTGGAAGTTAGGTTATATTTACTGTTAAACACGTGATACACATATAAATCAAAATTCCCGTGTGAATCAAATATAAGTAAATAGTTCAGGGATGAATCATTGTGGCGACGCCAGTGTCAGTACATATATATATATATTGTACACATATATACACACATATATATACACATATACACACATATTTATACAAATATACACACATATATGCACATATATGCACACATGTACACACATACATGCATATATACACACATATATGCATACATACACACATATACATACACATATACACACATACACATACACACATATATACATGCACATATATGCATACATACACACACACGTGTACACACATACATTTACACACATCCCATACACACACAAATACACATATACACGCCTATATACACGCATATATACATGCATATATATACACACATATAAGCACACACATACACACACATGCACACACATACACATATACACCCACACATATACACACATGCACACATATGCACACATATATACAAATTTATATACACATAAACACATATATACGCACACACACACACACACATGTACACACACACACATATCCATCTATCCATTTGCTGCTGAGCTCCGATGATACCTCTAGGATATGGAAATGCAGGCCAATCAGGTTGAGTTTACATTGATAATCAGGGTCTGGCTGAGCAGAAAAATTGATGATTGTGAAGCCCCTGCTGGTTGAACGTGTGGTGGCAGTACTGGCACTGAATCCTTGGAATTATGGAAAGACGTTGGCGCTGATGGTTGGTCAGATGTGCCTTGGTCAGGGCCTGGAAGGAGCAGCCAGGGTGGTTGCAGTGCAGAGCAGTCTCAGAGTCAATGGTTGCTGCTCATGATGATGCTTCTTCTCATCTTTATGACTCTTCTTATTGTTTTCAGCTTCTATATTGAGATGCTCAACACTATGTTGGATGGTGGTGCACCAAGGGTCACGCTCTTGGGCATACCCTCTCCAGGTTCCAGACAAGTTGCACTTTTTAAGGTCACTAGCCACAATGCCATTCGACTGTCGCTTCTGTCCTCCAGCAGAACACTTCCCACCAGCAGGGGCACACATGAGAAGCTGCCTAGGTAGTCGTTCTTCAGGTATTCTTGAAAGGTGCATGAGAAAACGAAGACGATGCTGCAAGAGGATGGATGATATTCTCTGCTGCTTTACCATCATGCACATGTTGGTATGGTGCTTCTTTTCCCTGACTGAGACACCCAGAATGATCTGAAAGCAACAGATCACAAAAAACTCAAGGTGGCGAACATGGGGCTCTAATAGGACAGTGCTCTCCAGTCCATACATATACACATATATACATGTATATATATTTGTGTATGTGCTGTGTTTTATGCATGTGCACCTGCATGCCTCCAATATATTCTTACATTTATATATATTTATAGGATATACTAGGTCAGAGTAACAGCTATGACTGTGGAATCTTTTTGTGCTTGGAAAGATATCATCCTCTTGTTTGGGTTTTTGTGTTTGTGCTTCTGGCTAGTATAGCTCACGCTTGAGATTATTCTTTCTATTGTCTTCTCTTTCTATTGTCTTTTACAGTATGCTTGTTTCCAAGCATTGGACCTAAAATTCAACTTTTTCCAGATTTTTCACAATATTACTATAATATCAATGACATTGTTTTCTCTCTCTCTCTCTCTCTTTTCCACATCTTTTCCCCCTCTACTTGTATGCAGGGATGTGATTACTCAGATAAGGGAGAAAATGATCAATAAATCAGAACAAAAACATTATTTTAACTTTTAAAAATTTTTTTATACTTTCAATCAATATGTATATATATACATATATTATATATATTATACACACACGTGATGATTACAACTGATGGTTGTTTGTATAATTCCACAATAATAATCTGATGATGTCATCAGTATCTGTTTAAATCAAACAAGGAGGTATCATTTGTAGTGATTGCATACATATTTTATTTCATACATATTCCATTTTCTAAGAAGTTCACTTCTTTTGTCAGGTTTGTTTGTATCGATAACATTTATGACAGTTTCTCCATCTTGCTCCAATTCATATGCTGTTATGGAGTTACGCCTCTAAAAGTGTCTCCCTCATGCCTCCTCCAAAAATATAAAATAAATAATGGATAGGCATAGTCAAAATGTAATTAAGAACTAGTTATGAGACACTGTAATTTTGATGGCTTTTTGGTTAGCTTTCTTGCATGATTTTCTCAACGAAAACTCACTCATCTGAAGTACTGTATGATGAAAGTCAAAGTGTCCAGGCTTAAGCTAAGTCCCTGATCAGTATTTATCTTACTGAGTAAACTGGCAGAATAAACTAAATTCTGCACCACTCTGAGGATTTTTGGAGTGGGTACAATCTCAGCACAGAGTACAATCTCAGCACGGACCCTACGCGTTCTGAGATTGTCACTCCCGTTAGCGCATGTCATAATCCCAAAATACAATCTCAGCACGGGTACAATCTCAGCACGCCACACCGGAAAAGCTGAAAGAAGATGGAAATAGTTCAGGAGCTTGAGAAAAGAAACTCTCCAAGGGTCAATTTAAAATTTAAAAAAATAAATAATAATTAAATTAAAAAATATATATATAAATTTGGGGTCCATAAAGCATTCAATGCGAGACACCTCACTGCTGTGGCTGGAATCTCAAAGCACCAATCCAGATCCAAGGGAGGAGAGAGCACATTAAAAGTGGGGGAGCTGTAGTTTGTTATTTTTGAGGTTAGATATTTATCAAAGCTTAAAATTTTTTCACCGTAGAAACTAAATCTAATGTCAAAAAGTGTCTGTAAAATCTTTGTGAATATATAGAAACACTTAATAATTAAGTTTCATCTCTGTCATTGCTGAGTGCATAGAAGTTAGGATACTTTTTCTGGAGAAGGACCTATTTTTGAGGCTGCAGAGGCAACTAGGATTGTTAAATATAGATGAGAGAGCTGGTGTATTGTTGGTAGCATTTGTTTGATCTTTTTTTTCATTGCTAGACAGAATTTTTTTATTAAACTAATTTTCTTTATTTCAAAGTTACACTGCTATATCACATTTTGTAAAGTTGGAGGTATTTCTTAATGCCATCACATCAACACCTTCAAGACAGGATTTATTCAACCTTTTCATTCATGACCATTTGCTGCATTTATTAGGGTGTTTTTCAATCAAAAGGACTGAGGGAATGTGCTCATTAAATCAATCATTTAGCTCACAATGGAGTAGATCACATGCTTTAAGTAAAATTTCCAGGAAATATGCTTTTGCAGATATAAATACATTTGGCTAACTCCCATTTTCGATCTGAAGTCTTAGGTAATCAAGCAATACCTAAGGTCAATATAATGTTTCTCAGCAGTGGTTACAGTCTTATAAAATTTGTTGCAATTATTTTCAGACCATATTATTGTGCAAAATTGTTTGGCATCATCAACAGCAGAAAGAGCATCTTGAAAAATGGTATTGTTTTTGGGTTTTTTTTTTTTTTTTTTTTTTTTTTTTTTTTGTAATAGAGGGAAATTTTCTCTGCTGCATAAAAATAAAGGTGCCTAGTCTCTTTCCAAACAAGGTGATATACTTATCCAATGATTTCAATAAACCACCTGCTTTCAAATCTATTCATCATTCTGTTGAATAAATTCCTTCCAAAGCCTTTAAAAGAATATCTTCTATGACAACAATTCTTAGAGTCCATCTGAGGGACACAATGATTCTAGTTTAGTTACACCTCTACCAACCTCTTGCTATTTGATTTACAAAAGATTGATATTTTGTAGGAAAAAAATGACTTACTTATTTCTTTAACTATTTCGAGGCCATCCTGAATACATGGAAACTGTCTTCCAAGATCTTAAAGCAAAATTAAGCAAATGTGCACAACAATACCCAGCTACTGTACCAGAATTATTTTAAAAAAATCTTGCTGCCACAGCAGATCTTCTCTTATTCATATCCCAAGCCTCATTATAAGCCTATCCTTGATGTAATGATGATGGAAGGTTGCTTTTGTGTCAGGAAACTTAAGCAAACCAACAGAATCCATTTGAAACTCTGATTTAAATTTACCCAATGGATAGAGAAATTTAACTGTTCATTGTTGATTGCTGTTTATCACATCCAATGCTTCGCCAGAAATGATTGAAAACCAAGAAGGTATTGTTGCCTTCAATGAGTAACATGTTACAACTGCAAAGTTATCGAATTTGTTTCACTTCTGCAAGCTATATAGCTATAAGTTTATTATTAGTGTGATTCTCATGTATGAATCAATGGATATCTGTGCATATGTAACTGAAAGTGTACACTATTATCTAAACTAACTAGGGATTTTCCTAATAATTAATGTTGGACACTAACAATACATGTGATGTATACCATTGGTGCTAATGTAAAGCATTTAAAAATAGGTGCTCTGAGTTGGGGGGGGGGGGGGGGGGGGGGGGGTGGGCTCACACCTCCTGCCCCCTGTTTTTTGAGATTATATTTCTTGTAAAAAAAGAAAAGAAGGTGAGATGCTATAACTAGGATAGGACAAAATACATTTACAAACATTTACTACACCTTTTACTTGCAAACATTATGAGCAAGTTTTATTTCTTGTAGGTGTGTAAACTAGGGACAAGATTATTTCCTTACCATAAAGTATTGCTCACTGTAGCCTGTACACTTCTTGCTACTATTGATGAACATTAGAAACACACCATCAGATATGGATTCACTAGTACATTTATTTTTAATTCAACATCCTAAAAGAATATTAGTAATACCCTAGGATCAGAAACAAATGTAATTGTTTGGATAATTTACCAATCTATATTATTATTTGCGCTAGCAAAAATAATAATATGGATTAGTAAGTTTAGATAACTAGATCATGCAAAGAAGCTTAAACAGCTGCAGAAGAAGTTTATGTTGTTCTTTTCCTTTCACCCCCTCTTTCCCCTTTTTTAACTGGGAGTTTGTAAAAGGGTGAGGTTTCCCACAATGGGTGTGGTTTGGGTTAGTTAGTAAAATAGAACTACCTATTTTGAAATCCTGGATCTGCCCCTGCTTATTATCCAATCCTATCAAAAGAAATTATCCAAAAAAACCTACCAAAAACCTTTTAAAAAGCATATTATAACATATCTAACCAGGTGGTATACTATCCACCAAAGAAACCCTATCAATAAACCTATCATAAATATCTACCCAGGGAGTATAAAGGGTGTGTCCACACAAAGTAAGGCATTGGTGGATCCAGAATTAAAGAAAGCTGAGGTGAGTCTTAATCCAGAGACAAAATTTAATTATTATGACTCATATGATTTTATTATTTCAGTTATAGACTTGTAGCAATGCCTGTTCATAGCTAGTAGGCTAGTGATTATATTATTTCCAACAGTTTGTATTGTTCATGGGTAGGAAGCAGTTATTTGCTTTTTTTTTATAGATAGGCATATGATAATTTAGGGAGTTCCATATTCTCAGGAGATTAATGTTTTTCAGTTAGCTAGCTAGCTGTTCTTAGGCTTAATGCTAGCTAGATATTGATGCTTTGTTTATAGCCAGCTAGAAGTATATTAATATTTTGTTTAGCTATAGCTAGCAAATAGATTGTTTGTTTTTTTTTATAGCTAGGAAGCAGTTGTTTGCCTTGTTTTCATTGTTAGGTAGATGATATTTTAGGAGTTCCCTATTCCAGGAGATTATTATTTTACAGATACCTAGCTAGATGTTGTTTGGCTTAATGCTAGCTAGATGTTATTGTTTTGTTTACAGCTAGCTGAAGTAGATTGTAATTTTGTTTACCTATAGCTAGCAAACAGTTTCTTTGGTTTATTGCTAGGAAGCAGTTGTTTCCTTTATTTTATATCAGTTGGCTATATGATATTTTAAGAGTTCCCTATTCACAGAGAGGATTATTAGTTCATAGATAGCTTACTAGCTGTTGTTTGGCTTAGTACTAGTTAAATGTTGATGTTTGTTTAGCTATAGGTAGCAAACAGTTTGTTTTGTTTATTGCTAGGAAGCAGTAATTTGCTTTGTTTTATCATTAGATATATATTTTAGGAGTTCCCTATTAACAGGAGACTCTTATTTTACAGATAGTTAGCTAGCTGTTATTTGGCTTAATGCTAGCTAGATGTTGATGTTTTGTTTATAGCCAGCTATATATATATATATATATATATATATATATATATATATATATATATTGTTTAACTACAGCTAGCAAACAGTTTTTGTTTTGTTTAGCTAGGAAGCAATAGTTTGTTTTTTTTTAATTGGTAGGTACATGATATTTTAGGAGTTCTCTATTCCTACGAGATTATTATTTTATGGATAGCTAGCTAGCTAGCTGCTGTTTGGCTTAATGCTAGCTAGCTGTTTATGTTTTGTTCATAGCCAGCTAGAAGTTATTAGTTATTTAGTTTAACTATAGATAGGAAGTTGTTTATTTTATTATAGCTAGGTAGCAAATGTTTGCTTTGTATTTATTGTTATTTAGATGATGTTATAAGGTACTGTTTGCTATTTTATTTATAGTATCCCAATTTAAATAGTATTGGTGGTAAAATGATGAAAGAAATAAAGCAAAATGAAGAAAAAAAAGTCCCATGAGGAAAAGAATCACATGAAGAAAACAGGATCACATGAGGAAAACATCACAATAGGATATGATGTTCACATGATGAAAAGAAAGTCACAAAGGGAAAAGGTCACATGAGGAAAAGAAGGTCACATGAGGAAAAGAAGGTCACATGAGGAAAAAAGGTCACATGAGGAAAAAAGCTCACATGGGAAAATAAATAACAAGGAAAATGGGTCACAAGAGGAAATGAAGGTCATTTGAGGAAAAGATGGTCACATATGAAAAAAAAAATCACGTGAGATAAAAAAGGTCATATGAGGAAAAGAAAGTCACACGAGGAAAAGAAAGTCACACGAGGGAAAGAAGGTGACAAGAGCAAAAGAAGGTCACTTGAGAAAAAGGATGCGATATTAGGAAATGGTAAAAGAAGGTTACATTCATGATGAAAAAAATTTACATGAGGAAAAGGTTACATGAGAAAAAGAATTTGCATAAGGAATAGAAGGTCACATGAGGAGAAGAAAGTAACAAGAAAAAGAATGCCACATGAGGAAAAGTCACATGAGGAAAACATGGTCACATGAGGAAAACATGGTGACATGAGGAAAACATGGTCACATGAGGAAAGAAATCATGAGGAAAACAAGGTAACATGAAGAAAAAACAAGGTCATATGATCAAAACAAGATCACATGATGATGAGGTATTCACATGAGGAATAGAAGATCATATGAGGAAAAAAAAGTACCATGAGGAAATGAAGGTGACAAGAGGAAAGGAAGTCACACAAAGAAGGCATGGCACATGAGGAATATAATATCAGATGAGGAAAAGATGTTAGCATGAGGAAAAGAAGGTCACATGAGGGAAAGTAGATCACTTTAGGAAAAAATGTTTGCATGAGGAAAAGGTCACATGAAGAATATATGATCTCATGAAGAAAGCAAGGTGATATGAGGAAAAGAAAATCATATGGGAAAAATATGTCATATGAGTAAAAGAAAGTCACCTAAAGAAAAGAAGGTCATGTGAGTATAACATAGTCACATGGGAAAACTAAGTCACATGGAAATTAAGTTACATCAGGAAATATAGGTCACTTGAGGAAATGGAGATAATATGAGGAAAAGCAGACACATGAGGAAATGAAGTTCACATGGAGAAACATGGTCACATGGGAAAACTAAGCCACATAAGGAAAAGAAGATAACATAAATAAAAGAAAATCACATGAGGAAAAGAAGGTAGCATGAGGGAAATGATGTCATATGGGAAAACTGTCACATTAGGAAAATGAGGAAAAAAGGTCACATGATCAAAAGAAATAACATGAGGAAAAGAAGGTCACAATAGGATAAGGTCACAATAGAAAAAGAAGGTCACACATGGAAAAGAAGATCACATGAGGAAAATGAGGTCATATGTGAAAGCTAAGTCACATGATGAAAAGATGGTCACATGAGGAAATGAAGGTAACATAAAGAAATGAATGTCACATGAAGAAATGAAGGTCACATCAGAAAAAAGGTCACATGAGGAAGTAAAGTTCACATGAATTAAAGAAGATCACATGAGGGAACAAGGTTACATGGGAAAACCAAGTCACATGAGAAAAGGATGGTCACATAAGGAAAATAAGGTTGCATGAGGGAAATAAGATCAAATGATGAAAAAGTTATTTGAATGAGGAAAAGAATATCACATGAGGAAAAAAGGTCACATGGGGAAAAAAGGTCATGAAGAAAGAAGGTTACACAAGGAAGAGAAAAACAATATCACATAAGGAAAGGATGTTTGCATGAGGAAAAGAAGGTCACACGAAGAAAACATAATCCCATGAGGAAAATAAGGTGAAATGAGGAAAAGAAAGTCACATGGGAAAACTAAGTTATATGAGTAAAAGAAAGTCACATGAAGAAAGGAAGGTCACATGAGGAAAACAAAGTCACATGGAAAAACTAAGTCACATGAGGAAATGAAGCCATTTGAGGAAATTGAGGTCACAAAGGAAAAAAGGGTCACATGAGGAAAAAATGGTCACATGAGAAATGAAGGTCACATGAGGAAAAGAAGATTACATGAGTAAAAGAGTATCACATGAAGAAAGGTCATATGAGAAAATGAATGCTACATTAGGAAATGAAGGTCACAAGAGGAAATCAATGTCACATGAGAAAAAGATGTTTGCATGAGGAAAGATGGTCACTTGAGTAGAACGAGGTCTTATTTGTAAGGAAAGAACTTACATGAGGAAACCAAGGTCACATGAGGAAAGGAAGGTCATATGAAGGAAAGACGATCATAAGATGAATAGATCATATGAGATAAATGTCACATGAAGAAATGAAGGTCATGAGGAAAACTACACAACATGAGGGAAACCAGTTCACATAAGGAAAAGGATATATGAGGAAAGAAAACACATGAGAAAAATGAGGCACATGAGCAAAAGATGGTGACAATTAAAATTAGATTACATGATGAATATAAGATCAAATGATGAAAAGGTGCATGAGGAAGAAATATCGCAGGGAAAAAAGGTCACATGAGGGAAAATAGGTCACAAGGAAAAGAATGGTTACATAAGGAAAACATGGTCACATGACAAAAACAGTATCACATGAGGGAAAGATATTTGCATGAGGAATAGAAGGTGTCACGAAAAACAAGATCGCATGAAGAAAAGGAGGTCAGGTGAAGAAAAGTCCATATGAGAAAACAGTTCACAAGAGGAAAAGGTGTTTACATGAGCAAAAGAACGTTATATGAGGAAATTATGGACACATGAGGAATGAAGGTAACATGAGGAAAGAAATCACATGAGGAAAACAAAGTCATATTAGCAAAAGATGGTTACATGATGAAAAAAGATCACACGATAAAAAAATATTCTTATTAAGAAAAGATCAAATGAGGAAAAAAGGTTACATGAGGAAAACAAGGTGACAAGAGAAAAGGTCTCGCAAGGAAAACTTGTTCAAATGATGTAAACAATATAACCTAAGGAAAAGATGTAGGTCACATGAAGAAAACATGATCACATTAGGAAAACAAGTTGACATGAGGAAAGTATATCATATGAGAAAATAAGATCACATGAGGAAAAGAAGGACCAAAGTGGAAATCGATTTACATAATCAAAAGATTGCATGAGAAAAAGTTACAAAGAAAATATGGTCACATGAGGAAAGAAGTTCACATAAGGAAAGAAACTTACATGAGGAAAAACAGTTCACATGAGCAAAAGAAAGTCACATAAGGAAAACAAGGTTACACAATTAAAGAAGTTTACATGAGAAAAAGGTCACTTGATGAAAAGAAGGTCAAATGAGGATAACAAGATCACATGAGGAAAAGATGGTTACATGATAAAAATAATTTTACGTGAGAAAATGATGGTCACATGATAAGGAAAATGAAGTTGCATGATAAAAACAAATTTGCATTAGAAAAAAAGGCACATATGGAAAAGAAGGTCACATGAGGAAAATAAGGTTATCTGACAAAAAAGGTGCTTGCATAAGTAAAAGATGATCACATGAGGAAAAGAAGGTCACTTGAGGAAAGGAATCATTATAATTACTTGCCTGTATTCGAAGCTTCTGGCTTCAACTACTAGCTAAGCGGCTGTAGTCTACAATTGTCTGCTGCAAAAACATATTTAGTTTTAAAATTCACTTACTACTTCAATATTACAGCCACACAACAAAGTGAAGTTAGCTCAAATTTAACTTACTAATCTCTTGCTTTAACTCATCTCCTTTGTCTTGAATTATGTACAAAATATGCATTATGTATGAAGTTGTGTGGTAAGTTGGGACTTAGGCTGAATTAATGGGGGTTTGGGCACAGTGTTAATGTAAATGTGGTTGGTAGTGTACTCTAAACATTATGAATGTCCACGAAATCACATTGAACATAGCATCTGTTTATTCAGGTCACCTTCCCTCTGGGAACCAAAAATTTCGTCCATCTTTGTTTCCAACATGTGACTGGATGATATACATGTGGCTGTGGCTGAAAAAATTGGATGGTAGGAAGATTCCCATCTTGGTGAGGGTCTGGCCCTGGTTCTTATTAGCAGTCATTGCAAAGGCTACCATCACCAGTTTCACCTTCAGGCGATGGAATACAAGAACCAATCCAGATCTGGCCTTTGTGAGTGCCAGAGCAGACAACAGGCTCACTGACAGATGCATGCTTGAGAAGTTTTCCTAGTCTCAACATCAACCCTTGCTCACCACTCCTGCAAAATTGTGGCCCCACTACTGAGGAAGCCAGTGAAGCATGGAACTTCCTCAAGGCTGATTGGAATCACTACAGCCTCCTCACCAACAAAGCCACACAGAACTTAACATCTTCTAGTACCACCAACGTTGAAGAAGCTTATCAGGACTTCTATAGTGCTCTGATCAAAGCGGCCTAAAAATTTGTCCCACATGGTCACAGAAATAAGTACATACCATGTTGGGATAAGGAGTGTGAAAGTATTTATCGTGCCTTATTGTAAGCCCCCAACAGGGAAAAGTACAGCTGTGCTGCCACAGCACTGCAGGGTCCAATCTGGACCAGTGAAGGCATGAATGATGGAATGAAGCCATCAATTCCATTGAATCCTCAGACTCCAGCTGCTTATCATGGAGTACCCTCAATAGGCTGACAGTGGGTGGAGGCACACTTCTTGTAAATGTCCCATTTCAGCAAATTCCATTATATCATAAACTGTGAGAAATGGTATCTTCCCTGTGAGAAATTGCAAGTCTGATCAACTTGTGGCCTTAGAGTTGTGACCTCTTGAGGGTCTTAACAGAAGACAGTTGGCCTTTTTTCACTCTACAGCAGCATACTGAACACCTGTCTGGTGTTGCAGTGTAGACACTTGCATAATCATTACAGCAATTAATGACACTCTTCGTAGTGATTAGATGCCTGCATCCCACAACATTGGACAACCTTAGCATCCTTGCAGGCATCTGCCTGTTGAGCTTTGTCAAAGTAGGCCAAGCTCTCTCTCAGTTGCTGTGCTCTGTTACCAGGCTATCTGATTTACCACAAGCTAGCAGATTCTGCCAAGCAGCCTCGGTGACTGAGGTCATGGCACCTATTTGTGCCAGCTTCATTATAACTTCTCAGGACCACGATGAGCAAAACATTAATGTGGCACAGTGGGCGGAACATGGTCTGGGTGCAGAATGGCACAACAGTGCCCCAGACTGTGCTCCCTTATTCCTGATGCCAAACTTCCTTTGCACCAGCATTGGATGCTTCTGTTTATCATGTAGCATATTATTACCAATACTTAGCTTTCAGAATTCTGAAGGTATTTTCAATCAAGCAATAATAAAAAAAAATAAATAAAAAATAAATAAAAAAATTAAAAAAAGCCCTGCTAAACCATGATTCAATTGTTAAGGCACTGGTCAATTAAGCAGGAAATACTGGTCAAATTCAGGTCTAAGATGCTTATTCTTTCTTTTTTTTCACTTTACTCCCCACCCTTTGAGAGGGTGGTTTTAAGCACCTCCCCCCCCCCCCCTCCAAAAAAAAAAAAAATAATAATAAAAAGTTCCTGAGTTGGATAATTATGACCCCATAAGGTCTCTTCTGTGATTTACATGTTTTAACCTTTGCGAAACAAAGCCTTGGGGAGGGGGGGGGGGGGGGGGGTGGAGCTGCTTCAGTAAAAAGAGACCTACCTCACTCTAAGGCTGCCCACACATAATAATAATTTGGAAAATCAACTGCTAATACTGGTTGTATACCAACTTTGAGCCATTATCATTTCAATAAAACTACACGTCAAGAAATGGTGTTTTGAGCCATATCTCATGTTGCCATTGTGAGGCATCAGGACCCAAACACTGGATTTTTTTCAAGTCTGATATCCCCTCCCCCCAATAATTCACCTAGCAATGCTGGTTGCATACCTATTTATTATGTGCTGCTTTTATTTGATTGAAACCACAAGTCCAGAAATGGTGCTTAAAGTGGGTTCAATCATGTTTCATTTGCTATTGTCCGAGGAAATGCCGAGTATACTCTCTAGTCATATCTATCTATACTATTAAGTGTGAATAATCTGTTGTTTGTTTGTCTGTGTGTCCATGATTCATGCTTGAACAGTTGAAGTTAGACCCACAAACCCATATATATACAAGTGAAAGTAAAAAATATTTCTCTGAAATAAAAGTGGTAAGTAGGGATGACGTGTCAGCAAAAAGTGCAGAAACAAGAATTCTGTGACAGTGTATGTTACAAAATTCCCTACTTCACTGATTCCTGTGACCTTAGAATTCTACATGATAGTGTGACAATCCTTGTTGCGAAATTCATGTGAATTAGAGTAATTATTCTACATGAGCTAGCTATGAGCAAAATGAAGAGGTGGGGCATCTGTGAAGTAGGGAATTTTGTAGCATAATTGTCACAGAATTCTTGTTTCTGCAATTTTTTCTGACATGTATCCCTACTTACCAGTTTTATTTCAAAGAAATATATTTTACTTTCACTTGTTTCCTTCAGTTTTTGCACACTGTCAAAGACATATTTTTTTAAAATGTGGCTATAGTAGTAATAGTAGCAGTAGTAGAAGCTGCAGTTGGTAGTGTAGAGCTTCAAGGAGAGAGAAACTTACTGTCAGCAGTGTAGAGCTTCAGAGAGGCTTACTGCCAAAAGCAGAAAGAAGTAGCAGTTAACTAGCATTAACAATGCTATGGCTAGCTGTTACAAATTTAGCTAAAGAATTTGACTTACATTCAAGATTTGGAAATGTAGTTCTGGTGGAGTTTCTTTATCTGAAAGTTGGGATCACACCCCTTTAAAATTTTATTTAATGATATTCATAGCCTGATATATGAACTGGTTTTAAATTGTGTGCGTAGATGAATTGGTAGTGTCAAAATGGCGGCTTCAACTTAACACTGCAACTATTAGTCTGGGATATACTTCGGTAGTTTGTTAGCATGGCGAAGCAAATGAAGTGGTCTTGGTTGTGAACGTAGTCCAAAGAAATAGTAAGCTGTTAGTATAACTATTGCATGATTTGCTGTAGCCAGCTAGGCTCTAGTCTTGGAAATGAAGAAAAGAAGTAATAAGAACATGTGAACTGTTTTTCCTCATGTAAATTTCTTTCCTTAAGCTGCAACACAAACTATCAAGATAGTTTCTGTCTTCCAAATCACTACTTTAGCTATTAATTTGGAGGACAGAAACTATCTTGGTAGTTTGTGTGGCAGCTTATATGGATAGCAGGTGAGTTTTGTGGCCTAGGTTTGAGCCATAGCAGAGAAAGTGAAGCTTTCATGCTGTATTTGTCAATGAGGCTGCCATTTTTTTTGGTGATCATCCCTACTTAGAGAGTACTACCTGTATTCTCTGATATATTTCAAATTAATATAACCACAGGAACGTCATGAGCATGTCTATATGGCCACACCCCCTTATGTATTAAAAAGAAAGTCAAAAACGGTACTTTAGCTTGAAAAAAAGAATGAAGCTACAGATCTAAAACTGGGTGTGCATACCCAACTTGACTCTGATTATAACATGGGGTGGGTCACATTTGGCCACACCTCTTCCTACAGGTGTGTAAGTCTAAAATGCCAAAAATGATACTTTTGGAAGAAAAAAAAACCACTTTGATCTAATCATGTATTAACTTTTGTTTAAAAAAATCTACAACATATGTCATTAAAGAAGACATTTTTATGACTACAGCTCACCAAAGGTGGACTGAAAAACTGCCTGATAGGGCATTTTTTTTCTAATATATATAAAATTGGTGGTCCTGCTGGGCAAGTGGGACCGGTGGTCTGACAGACAGTCCTAGACTGGTGGTTGAATCTGGGGTCCCAACTATAGTGAATTTTGCAGTAAATTTTCAGCAGGAAATTTATTCATAAGGCTGCAGAAAAAATAAAGCTCCATACTAAGACAGATCCATTCAATTTAACACTGTTCTAGCAAGCTACACCTGGGGAGAGGGTGTCTCCTGTCCACAATCCTTTCAATAAGATGAAAACTCTTCTCCAATCAAGCTCTTACTTAACTCAGAGTGGGAATCTAATCTCTATCCCCCCTCCCCACCTCTTTTCTATGCCTAATAATTCCCTATTTGTTATACCAAAGCCACACTCCCATTCCTGGTTCTTTTGTCTATTTGCATTCAGTAAACCATTCATTTTCAAAGAATAATTATTATGATTTTGCTACCAACACCTAACCACCTACTCACTCCAGAAAACCTCAGGAACATTATTTCACTAACCAAATACAAAAATAACTTATTTTTAACCAGTTCAACTCTCCAAAGGCCGCTGCACCACCTGCTCTTCCATTAGGACTTTTCAGTGCAGTTGCTCCAAACCACAACTCCAATACAGCTGCTCATTAGTTGCATGAATTAGCTAAAATTTTGAAAATAGCAATATATGTATATGCATAAGACACAATCTATGGTATATCTGTTTTTATGTTGAATAAGGCTTCTAATGGCTGGTGAAATTTTGCAAATAAACCCTTCCCCTGGGCAATTAATAAAGTAAATTGAAACACCACCAAAAATGAACCCTGGTGGGGGAACTGAGAATTCAAATTTGGCATCCTAAACCCCCCCCCTCCTGAAAAACAATAGCAAAAAAGCCAGAATTAGCAGTGGCTAAGCAGCTGCCAAAAGAGAAAGTGGTTCATAGTTTGAATAGGTAAACTGATATATACATTGAAGCAAAGATAAATAAAGTTAAAAAAAAAAAAATTGTTGGCTTATTATTTTTTAAAATGTAACTGTCTCATTTTCCAGGAAAGATTTGGAAGTTACTCTCAGCTGCTGGCTTTGGATGTAGGTTGTATATGAAAATTCAATATCTTTTTACCCAGGCTAATTGGGATACATTGCTAGCTAAAAATATGATAAAATTATTTTTTAAATACAGTAGAACCTCAGAGTTATGAATCCCAGAGTTACAAACTGACCTGTCAACCATACATCTTACTGGAAAAAAAAGTTGGTAAAGTACAAAAAAGTATACCTGTTTTCATTAGGTTAAGAATACTACCCATCAGAATTGCAGCTGCTACAATGCCCTAGACTCCTTTCACTGAGGAAAAAACCCCAATAAGGTGTATAGGAAGGGAGAACAGCTGGAGTAAATACAATTCTTGGTTGTGGGCAGAGTAAATTAAGGAAAAAATAAAGCTGGCAGTACTTAAAATAAATTTTGAACTTCATGGCTGAAAAAAGTGTTGAAAAGGATAAATAGTAGCAGAACAGCTGAAAATAAGCATGTTTGCATTCAGTTACAGTATTTAGGATAAGTACTCATCAAAATATTGTTTTAAATTACTGTAATAAATCATAATTATTGAGAAGAACATCATTGGGATATCATTATTTCAGAGTTACCTGAACAATGCAGTTTCCCAAGGGGTTCATAACTCTGAGGTTCTACTGTATATACCCTTTTGAATTTGAGAAACCACACCCACTGTTGGGAAGGTAAAAGAGGCCCCTTTTTGAAATCCTAGATCCACCCTGCACCTCACACCACTCCATTCTGTTGATGATTATTCATCCTGTTTTATATAGACAATCACAGCACATAAAATAATCTTGCATTATTGTTATTCATTTATTAAGTTAGTTAGTTAGTTAGCTAAAAGTTAGTTAAAGTTGGAAGTTTTCTTCCTTGAGTCTAAAACCATCCAGGCTAGATATTGGGACGTGAGGTAGAGAGCCATTTGATGATGTCATCATCCAGGACTTGCAGAAAATGGACACCATTTGGTGGCTAGTATTGGTATCTTTGTATAATATCATCTGCAGTTTGATCCTCCACTACACACACTCACAGATCGATGAAGTGGCAATTCTCCATTGGTGCATGGATGAGCTGAAGAGGCCAACACTTGTTCGAAGGTGGTGTAGCCTTGTCCACACTGGTCTTGGCAGAGCCAATCTCAGTGGGTAAGGTCCAGCATCAGGGATAAAGGAGCACAGTCCTGAGGCACTGTTTCACCATTCTGTAGTCTAAGCATGAACTGCCCACCATGCCACATTGATGTTTTGCTCCTTGATGGTCCTGAGAGAAACTGTTTTGCCCCTGGCACAAATGGGTGTCATGACCTCAGTCGAGAGGCTGCTTGTCGGGATCTTCTAGCTTGTAGTAAAGCAGATAGCCTGGTAACAGAGCCAGTCAACTGAGAGATAGCATGGCCTTCCTTCAGTGAAGCTCAGCATGTTGGATGCCTGCAAGGATGGGAAGGTTGTCCAATGGTGTGGGGCGCAGGCATCCAGTCAGTACTCAGAGTGTGTCATTAATTGCCATGTTGATGGTATGGGTGTCTACACTGCGACACCAGACAGGTGCACAGTACTTTGCTCTTGAGTACACAAGGGCCAAGGCATCTGTTCAAAGGACAGCTGCATTGGTTTCCCATTCTGATCTGGCAACCGACTCATAAGAGCTACTCGTGAAGTTAATTTACCATGCAATAACTCAAGGTATTTGTGGTAGGTGAGTGACCTGTCCAGTTTCACACACAGGTATGTTGGTATCTGAGTGAAGGACAGGCAAATCTGTCAAGTGAAACATTGAGCTTACGACCTGCCTCCTTGTTGTTCAGATGGAAGTCAGCCGACATCGTTTTTGACAAACTGAGCTTAAGCTGCAAATCTGGTGATATGCTGCTAGTGTCACAAGGTCTTGGCTAAGAACCCCTTCGATAGCCTGCCAGTCTCCAGCAGAATGCATAAAAGCAAGATTGTCTGATAAGCATATTTCTGCAAGACTGATTTTGGCAGGTGTTATATAGAAGGGGGGGGGAGGAAGACCGATCCTTGTGGAACGCCGTTTTTGAGGCATCGTAACCTTCTAAATGTTCCATTCCTGGTGATGAGGGTGAAGCTGTGGTTTGTGACAAGCTCCATAATCATTTTGACCATGCACCTGTCTGGCAGTAGATGTAGAAGCCTGCAGGTAAGGCTGTGGTGCCATACAGTATTATAGGTTGCTGTGAGATCAATAAACACAGCAATGGCCTTCTTTTTTGCCAAAAAGCTCTCCTCAAATTCATGAGTCAACAAAATGACTTTAACTACAGTTGGTCTCCCATGCCAGAAACCATCTTGCTCCCTATGGAGAAGCGGGTCAATGGTGGACTCGACAAAGGTGTACATAACTCGCTCGAGGATCATGTAGGGGATACACAGCAAGGAGATGGATCAATAACATTTTGGATGCTTATTTGGCTTAAGGATTGCGACAACTAGTGCTCTTTTCCAAATCTTGGAGATCTTGAGGTTGTGCAAGCAGGAAGATAGGAATTCACACAATCAGGACTTCATTTCAGAGCTAGCATGAAGTAATAACTCTGGGAAGAGGGAATCTGGGCCAGCTGCTTTCCCAGGCTTCAGGTTTTGGATGGCAGACTTGAGCTTTTCTACAGTGAAATTACCAGAGAGACTCTGACTGTCTGGTGCTAAGACCCTCTAGAGGTTGGATACCTCTGAGGACATGAGTGAGAAAACTCGCAGTTTCTCACAGGAAAGATCTGGTTTTTCAAAACTTGTGATGCAATGGAGTCTGCAGAAACAGGACATTTGCGAGAGGTGTGTCCTGACCTACTTATCAACCTATTGAGGGTACTCCATGCTAAGCAGCTGGAGTGTAAGAAGTCAATGGAATAAATGGCTTCATTTCATCTTTCACACCTTCACTGATCAAGATGGGACTACAGTGCTGTGGTAGCACTACTAGATTTCCCCCCGTTGAGGGCGTCCAAGAAGGCACAATAAAGACTCTCACACTCCTTATCCAAACATGGTATGTAGTTGTTTCTGCAACCTCGTGGGATGGATCTTTTAGCCTCTTTGATTATGGCACTGCAGAAGTCCTGATAAGCCTCCTCAACATTAGTGGTATTAGAAGATGTTAAGCTCTGTGTGTGAAATGAACATGATCACTGAATTACAGAAAATGCTTCATCGAAATCATGCCTATGTGAGCATATTCAAGTATGCCCTTGAAAACATAACACAGCCAGACCACAAAGTAATAATTATGACAGACATGAGACCAGCAATACACCACCAGTAGATGAAGTTGCCACCATCCTCAGCATACACCAACATGGGAAGAGGGACATAGTTCTGAGACAAAGATGTGGTTATCTCATTAGAATCTCACAGACTCATTACAATACCCTCTGGTGTCTTGGAAAGGCCAAGATGGATATAACTTATCCTTACGACAAGTAATACCAGGAAGTTTTGAACAAACAAACAAGTCTGTCAGCTGCAAGGAATTCTACATCTAGCATTTCAAGGTATGGGAAGGAAACATCAACCACCTCCTCAGATTTGATAGACTCACCTACCAACTAATGGTAGATGTCTATGCAAAGATTGAGGCATAAATTTACTCTACCTGCAGAGAAATCAAGCCAGATTGAGAGCTCAACAGTATGTACATCTTAAAGATGCACTCATTGGCACTAAAAAAAAAGAAAAAAGAAGGTGCTACCTAACTCCATAATTAACATTAATACACTCATAAATTTACATGAATACATAATAATCAAAATGCACTAAACTAATGAAATATACTAAATTATATAAAATATAATACATAAAAACCCAAGTACATATGTACACAAAGAAGACAATTTTGTAACCACAGTCCACCAAAGGTTGGCTGAAAAACCACCCGTAGGGCAGGTTTTTCACTAGTTTTATATATAATCATCACAAATATATTCCTGGCACAGGCAATGTGAGGTATATTCTTCTACTTTAATGTATATTGTGTTCATAATCAGTACTGTTACTTTTATTTTACAGTGCATTTGATAGAGATGTGTTTCAGGCATTAAAAAAGAAGAAGACATGCATAAATAACTGAGTCATGGCAAAAGAACACGATTAAACTACCACTGATTTAGTATTGGATCCTCAACATTGTAATAAGTGAATTGTGTTTAAACAATGATTGGATGTACATGTACAAGGAATCTTTCTAATAGGAATCCCAAGCTAAGAGGTAACAATTAGTTGCCACTCCACTATGTTTCGGGCTTTCTTAATGTCCTAAGTGCTGTCACATGGTGTTCTAACATTCACTCATAATGTTATTATTTTATTGCAGAATCTGATTACTACCAAGAAAATACTGGGCAGAGATACCCATGAGAAGTCTTTATGACAATTTGAGATTTGTAAAGATTCTTTGGAGAGGAATAAGCCATTCTGACATACTTACTGCATCACATCACCATTGTAGATACCCACTGTTAGCCAAATGTGACCAGTCATCTAAGGTCATCAAAATTAAATTTGCATACAGACACAGATAATTCTCTGCACATCACCAACAAAGATAAGCTAGCCACAAACCAGAATCCTTGCTCCTAATGCCTCCAAAAGGGCTCAATTACCAAAGAAGAAAGCTGCAAATACTGCTGCTCAATGTTCAGCCTGCATGGCTATATTTGGTGGTTTATCTTGCCATCCCAGACAACATTTTATCATTATTACGAAACATACTATGGCCTGAATAGCTTGATTTACTTCCTCATAATAGTCTTGACTTTGAAGTTTCCAAATTGAACCTAATGGCCCCAATAATAATAAGGTCAGTAGGGAGGAGAGGGACATACACACATACAAAATACAGTACTTTATGCCTGAGTCATTTTAAAAGGAAGAAAAGGAAAATGAGGTAGAAAAAGTCCCCAAAGACATGCCAAGTTGGGGATTAAACCACTGGTGTTCCAGAGGCAAGAAAAAGAACTGACAAAAAAAAAGAAGAAAACCGCAATGAATGTGAGCTGGGACTTTCAGCCTGGAAAACCTTCGAATTTACCATTCTGCAATTGTTCTTTCAGGCTTTTTTTGTTGGAAATTTATCCCCCCCCCCCTCTTTATTGATGCTACTTTTTCCAATTTTGATCAGTGTAGGTCACTTTGCAACTCCTCCAGAGTGTCCCCACTAATTTTTAGCCAAATCCATACAGTCATCTCAGAGGAGATAACAGCAGAAGTTTTAGGCCTCAACCACACCAAATTTGACTCTGAATTGATAAATACCAAGTTTAACTGAAAAGGTAATCCTGGCACATAACTGTACTTAGCACATCTAGTGATCAGTGCACACAAAATTATAATTAACTGTGGTCTCACTGCAGTGATCCTTGGCCTTGTAGAACCTATGTTGGCAACTGACCCTTGACCCCTGTACTGATATGTGAGAGGTTGACATAATGCTGCCTTCCTGTGTTATATTTACGATATGAGAAATATCATTGTTAGAGCAATCCTGAAGTAAAAATACATCTAACTGAAAAGAAGAAATAATTTTACCCCTATGCTAGCACACTCTCAGATTCTTAAAGTAAAACCCTATCTACACTACAAATGGGTCTCCAGCAACACGGGTTCCAAACGTTTTACAAACATTTTCTTGCATCTACACTAGAACTGTTCCACATCACCTGTGTGGGCTGGCTAATTGGCTAATAAGATTAATTGGTTTTTATCTACCACATATAAATGGGGCATTTTATATTCTGGTGTGCTCCGTTGTTTTTATCTCTTTCCCTCCACAGTGTCACCACGGGAAGGGAGGATAGAGAGGGGGAGAGAGCTGTTAGTAGCTAAACTCATGATAGGAACATCAACAATTAAGCCACAGGTATGTTCAATACCTATATATATGTCACTACCTATAATTATGTCATTATTTACATAATTTTTGTATCATTCCCCAGAAATCGTGGGGAACAATACTTTTGTGTGTATATGTATTATATTTATTCTCACTGTATGCACTTTTATGTTTTATTGTGCATCGTTTTAACTTTGTTGTTGTTGTGTTGGTCAAACTTCCTCTTTCCAATGGGAAGGTTCTCCTGTTTGATTCCTGGTCATGGTTGCTTTCCATCCCCCCGCCCCCGCCCCCCGACTTTTTCAGTGGAAATTCAATGTATAAAAGCCCTGTCCACACAGCACAATAAAACCAGTTTCACCCATGTCTGGAACGGGTTCCATGTGTCCACACTACACCCAGTTTCATCCCACGCAGTTCCACCTGAAACCTTCAGAAGGGTAGGTTTCAAGCAGCTCAGATTTATTGAACATACCTGTGGCTCAGATATATTGAACCTAGTATTTGACATACCTGTGGCTTTATTGCTGATCTTAGCTATTAGGGGTTTAACTACTAACAGCTCTGTCCCCACTCTCTATCCTCCCTTTGCTTGATGATATTGTGGAGAGAAAGAGACAGAATGATGGAGTACACCAGAAAATGAAATACCCCATTTCTAAATATGTGTGAAGGATCGAGGACAACCCTTCCCTGATGACCTGGGTGATGCAAGAGGAACAGAGACTTGATGGTGAACTGGCGAAGAAGAAGAAACATTATTAGTTGTGTGTTTGTTATTATATTAGTTTTGTGTTGCTTCTTAATTGGATTCCTCTGACTGAAAAGAAAACATTAATGGTGTGTGGTTTTGTGGTCATTGATTATTATTAGTTTTGTGTTGCTATTAATTGGATTCCTCTGACTGGACGTGTGTGATTTTGTGCTCATTGATTTGTCTGTGATGTCATAACGTGATGTGCAGTTTTTGTGTTTTTCTGAGAACTGTCAGATCACTCTTGAAAAGATTCTTTTTTGCCTGTGTTGTGACTTGGGAATTACTGGGCAATATCTGTTCTGAGGAACTAGGGTGCAGACAGAGTGTGCAGTCTGCTGGGGTGCAGAGTTTCCTTTGGCTGGAGAGGCTGAAATTGTGAGTGCTGTGGCAGGTGCTGTGGCAGGTTCCATCACAACGTGGTAGAGGAAAATCAATTATTATGCCCAGATAATTAGTCAGCCCATGCAGGGTTCAGCCCTATGCTAGTGTGGATGCAAGAAAATGTTTGGAACTGGGTGTTGCTGGGGAGTGGTACAAACCTGGTTATAGTGTGGACAGGGAGGGCTTAAGTCATAATCAATCAGGTTTTTCACTGGAATTTCCAGTATGGTTATGAAAAACACATTGATTTTGATGGGTATTCTTCAAAAAATCTGTATAAAGACACAATGAAATTCTGCACATCTTACTTCAATTCTCAATTTGTTTATTTTTTTGTTTATTTATTTGTTTGAAATTATGTGTATAAGCTTTTTAAAGTATGTGTAGGTGATCTAAGTGTAAAATTAGGTGGCATTTTCTGCCGACTTGTGGGCATTTAAAAAAATTTCATTTGGCAACCCTAGTATGTTTGAATATAGAGATTAGCGTCAGTGATTGTATTGTATATGGGTGATTTATCTACCTATTTGTAAGAAATTCCTTTATACATATTTTAACATATCATCACGGCATAAAAAAATATCACATCCTAGAATGACTAACAACATCCAACAAGGATATTTGTGTTGACGATGCAATAAATTTGGGAATTGTAACCGTTCTGTGCTTGGGAAACTACAATTTCATCATTCCTCCAAAGAAGAGGTTGAGTACTAGCATGAGAACATCAACTGAAAACGGTTGTAGTATATGCTAGAATGTGAAGGGATAAAAGTGGGTCTCATCAACCTACCTGCTTACTTGACCAGTCTGGATTGGATCTATTTGGCTCAAGGGAAGGCAACTATTGTTTTGTGAGGCAATTGCAATATTTTTGTATCCGTACATATGTTTGTTTGTTTGTTTTTTTGTTTGTTTTTTGTTTGTTTGTTTGTCTGTCTGTTTGTTTGTTTGTTTGTTTGTTTGGAATACCATGTCCATTAATTGAATCATATGAATACAGAGAAAAATTATATTATATATGTGTTTGGATATAGATATTAGTGTCAGTGACTGTATTGTGTGTGGATGACCATCTACCTATTTGTAAGAAATTTCTTCATATATACTTTATATATAATCATCACAAATATATTCCTGGCCCAGGCAATGCGGGATATATTCTTCTACTTTAATGTATATTGTGTTCATAATCAGTACTGTTACTTTTATTTTACAGTGCATTTGATAGAGATGTGTTTCAGGCATTTAAAAAGAAGAAGACATGCATAAATAACTGAGTCATGGCTAAAGAACACGATTAAACTACCACTGATTTAGTATTGGATCCTCAACATTGTAATAAGTGAATTGTGTTTAAATAATGATTGGATATACAGGTGCAGGGATTCTTTCTAATAGGAATCCCAAGCTAAGAGGCAACAATTAGTTGCCACTCCACTATGTTTCGGGCTTTCTTAATGTCCTAAGTGCTGTCACATGGTGTTCTAACATTCACTCATAATGTTATTATTTTATTGCAGAATCTGATTACTACCAAGAAAATACTGGGCAGAGATACCCATGAGAAGTCTTTATGACAATTTGAGATTTGTAAAGATTCTTTGGAGAGGAATAAGCCATTCTGACATACTTACTGCATCACATTACCATTGTAGATCCCACTTCTAGCATTTATGTTCTAAAATAGTGGATTCCTATAGTGCTTTGATTAAAAAAAAGTTTTTTTTCTTAAACTATTTCTCAATCACAAAAATATAAATATCTATATAGTCTCGTTAACCTCAGGAAGTAACCAGTTGTGGATTATTTCAATAAGTAAAAAGAGTTTTAAAAAATTTTAACTTAAATCTTTCAAGTCTATCACCAAGTTAAAGCTGCACAAAACACTCATACAACTTGATATCTGAGCTTATATCAATGGGGCCTTAATTAATGATACCAATGTTTAAAGATAGCAATTTTACATCTAATTAGGAATATAATTTTTTTTCCAGATGTGGTTCAGTGGGATGACTGGAATGCAGACATCCACCTAGATATTATAGGAAAAGGTGACAATTTGAGGCACTCCTCTACCCTTTCCTACTCATCAACCATGTCAAATTGCTTCTCAATATTTATTTGAATAGGTATAGGAGAGTAAAGAGCTGAACATTTAACTTCAGATGCATAGCTATCTTAATTAACATTTGTACCAATTTATAGCATGGAACTATTTCACTCAATCCTGATTGTAACTCCTTAACCCTAGCACACTAGTAATACTGAACATGCTGCTTAGCAACTAAATTCTGTTCATTAATTGATTTACCACAACTGTACTTCCATATCTGAAAAAAAAAAGAAAAAAAATTCTAAAACAATTTATACTTAGATGAACAATTTCTTCTTTTGAATATTTTGAAAAAAAGTAGTTTAGCAATAAGCATATTAAAACTGAGCTGTAAAATATACAATTTATATCTGAATATTAATAGTATGAAAGTTTTTCCTGTACAGATTGTTGGAGTTCTCCTCTGAAAATCCCAAATTTGTAGCTGCTCCCACTAGAGTCCTGTCAAGTTAAAAGTTTCTCTTCAGCCAACCCAAAGAAAGTTAGGGTGTATTTCATATATATCCATAAACCCATCAACATTGCTAGACTTCCCAAACAGAGTCTTGCAGGGTTTCTTTTATATCTTGCCAGCCTGGATAAATTACATCAATAACATATATACAGAGAAGTTCAATATACTAGAATTACATAGAAGCTCATAATCAAATATAAAGTAGATGAGCAGCTCTTCTTTAGACCAACCACAGATAAAAGCTGAAAACCAAAACCCATTTCCCTGCCACACTCCCCAACCCTAAAGATATCTCTCTCCATGATTGCAAGAAAACACACAAAGCAAAATAATGTAAATGATTCCTGGTGAAAGTGGAAGCTCAATAAGTTGAACCCTTTTAATCACAGATGCTTTTGCATAGACACAGCTTATGCAATTGTATTCAGTTTCTGTTAAAATTTACTCCATTTCTTGAAGTATAGCTTTCTCCTGCCATCTAAGGCATCTCTCCTCATCCAGCACTTGTCCCACTGTTCTTCTGGGCAAATCAGTCAAAGTTGAAGGAGGGGTGGAGGCACTCTCAAAGGTTTTAGTCTTGGTAGCTCCAAGGAGAACTAATCCAAGTGTAAACCCCTGCTCTCCTGCATTCAAGATGGTGCATATGTGAAGGTAATTGACAATATGATTTGAGTGCATGTCTGCTTATGCCTGATCCAGGTCATGGTCTGGGGAGAGATAGGAATCTTATTAGTTAGATCTATGGAGAGTTTGGCGGTTCCCTGCAAGGGACAACTTGCACACAGCCATCTTCCACAACCCAATAGCCACACAGTGGACAATTTTAACTTCATACCAGCTTTAACCACTCACTGGATAGGCTGGAAGATATCAATTTCCAGAATTCAGGATTGGAATGTTGCTAAAGAAAGGTCTATGTGATCAAGCCAGGAAATAAGTACATAAAGCAATATATAATCTCAACCAAAAAACAGACCAAAAATATCATCAATTTACAAATTCTTTTTCCTTTTACCTGTATTTTTACTCAGTGGAGTTCACTTTGCCACCCCACCTGAGAGCCCCACCAATTTTCAGTTAAATCTACCCAGTCACCTAAGGTTATTCAAACAAAATTTGCATACAGACACAGTAAATTTCTGCATATCACCAACAAAGATAAGATACATACCACAATCCTTGCTCTGAATACCCCCAAAAGGTCTTGACTACTCTGTCTGTCTGTCTGTTGGTCCGTCTGTCTGTCGGTCCGTCGGTCCGTCGGTCGGTCGGTCCGTCCGTCCGTCCGTCTGTCCGTCGGTGGGTCAGTCCATCAGTCTGTCCGTCTTACTGTCTGTATGTGCAGAACTTAATTGCTTCCAACTACGGAGGGATCTTCATGACACCTGTGATTGATTAAGGCACCTCACTGCACGTCCTCACGATTGATTCATTCAGGTTGGGTGGCAATGAGTGCGGTTTGCTGACACAATAGCTTAAATTATCCTGGAAGATTCTAACTAATGACCAAGTTCAATGAAATTTGGCATGTGGTGTTCACATGAATGGAACAGTGTTATTATCCTCCCATGGGTGTGGCTATGGGTTTGGTTTGTTATTGGCCGCACACACTGGAAGTTTTTTCACTGCAAAAATGTACTGTTCATTAAACAAGTTTGCTACTGTAGTTGATGAAGGTCAACCGAAAAACTACACATAGGGAATGTTTTTTGCTAGTACCTTAAAATTCTAAAGTAAATTACTTAAGAAACTACAATTCAAGCTTCACATAATTGATTCTATATATTATGTCCATAAGTATATTTAACATGTTCTACAACTGATCTAATCTGTTCTTGCTGGTATGCTGATCCATTTCATTTGGGTGCTTCATTCCTTACCTGTCACAATATGTTTTTTTTGTGTCCCATAACGACTGTTCACAATCATCTGATTTTAGTCCATAAAAATTATGCTCAAAATAGCAAGTTATTGTTTTATGACTGAAGTTCTATAACTTCTTCTAAGGTTCCTAGAAAAGTTAGGTTAGTGCCTCAGTCTTGTGTCTAAGGATAATGGGTTCAAGTGAAAATAATTGTAAAGGCTTCAAGATAGCTAGAGTATTTAGGTGAACCATTTAAGAGGAAGTATCATTCACTCAGTATTTATATCCAGTCAGGGAAGGACGCACAGATAATCCTATGATCACCCCTTCACTGGACAAGCCTCACTACAAATTTGAGCCACTATGATTAATAATGCAATTGCATTGCTCCTGGTTCTCCTAGCTGGACAGAGCCAATGTTTTCCACCAAATCATCCACCAAATCATCCACCAAATCATCCACCAGGTATGCAAGAGTTATTCACTCTCACTTTGTCCAAAGTATTCCTTATATGTCCACAAATAGATTCTACTACCAAGAACCAGCCCTATGGGCAGTTTTCGATCAGCCTTTAGCCTCCTGTAATAACAAAAATGTTCAGTTTGTGTAATGTATTATGTAGGGATTATTATGAGGCTTTATCCCATTTCAGTAAAATGAGTATTGGAAGGGTTTCAAGTTGGTTCCTTAGCCCAAATATTAATCTTCTACTGGAATAATATAGATTGAACTTATATACATTAAAACTCCTAGGGTAAGAATCACATTACAGTTTTATTGGACAACATAATTGTTGAACTACATTATCAGTGTAGGATCATTCTTAAGTTCATTTTTAATGCTTGATATATAATTTTTTGATCAAGGAGCCTTAACAGGGGGGAAAGGAAATTATTCGAAAGTAGAAAGATACCCAAAATAATTGGGTGTGAGCTAGCACCTAGCTTAATATATTCTGCTGAACAATGAATTTTTTGATTATTTAAAGTTTAGCATAGAATTCTATAGATAAATATTTTTCCAATCATCCACTGCAAGTAACTTTTGTGTAACCAAGTATCTCTCTACTTTAGATATCACTTTATTTTTACTTCCCCTCCATAATGTTATGTTTAATGACTTCACCCCATGCTGTTTGTTTAGTAGTGGTAAGTTTTTTTGTTTAAAATTTTTTTTTTTTACTTAAAGGTGGGGGGGCCATTGCCCCCTTCCCCCCCCCCTGATCCACCACTGATATTGTCTGCTTTAGTGCTTTCTGAGATTTGGTGGTTTACTCTTTGATTTGGGAGAAGGTGGAGTGAGCACTTGCCTGAACTCCTGCTCCCCATGAGCCAGAAAAGCAGTATACTTTGCCTTTTTTAGTAATTTGATTTTCCTCAATTTTTGAGATTTTTATTTCATTGAAATTTTTTCTTAATAAAATTGACCAAACCAGATCCTAATGAGTGTAGCAATAGTTAAACCTGAGTCACCATCAACAATAATTTCTCATCATATTTATTTTTACTACCCTTGTGTTCGCCAAATGCATATTCTTCTTCTGATCAAAATCATATTGTGTAAGAAAAGGGAGTTAAGGAAAGCTAAGACACAGATTTGATCTAGTATTCTGTCAGGTATCCAGGAAAACAATAGAACTTTTGTAAGAAAACAATAAAGCTTTTGTAAATGATCCCTAATTGGTGACAGAGCAGCTAATTCCAGGTCTGTCCTGGAAGAACAGAGACAGTTGGCACCTATGCAGAAGCTACTGAATAGAAATAACACTCAAGTGATTATTGTGAACCACTAAAGGAAAACTGAAGATAACATGCATGGTTATTGTTATATAGAAGGTTAAATAATTATTGGTGGAATTGACATTCATTTTGTTTATTCTGTCATATATTGTATATCTCTTCCCCTCTCTAACCACCCCCCCCCCCCCCCCTCCTTTCATTCATTCACTTATTTAGTTTCATTTACTGGTTGTTTGGTTATGATCATTTATATTTATGCAGGAGTGCAGCAGCAGATTGAAGATATCAATCAAGATTTCATGGCTGCATTTGCTAGGAGAGATTATGACGCAATTAAAGAAATATACCATGAGGATTGCAGGTTGATGGCTCCTGCATTTCCTGTTCAATTTGGCAGAGAGAGTAAGATTTCTTGAGTAACATCATGCTCTTACAATGTCTTCTCTGGTTTTTTAAATTTATTAACACCTGACCAGTTAACTAAGCATTCCCCTGCACTTCTGTTTCACCACCATTTTTTTGGTATTATTCACTATTTAACTTTGGAAATAACTTAAATAATATTACCTGTGAGGTAGAGAGAGTAGACAAGCTTCAAAACAGACTTGTTTGTTTGTTCCATATGGACTCCTTCAATTTCCACTGAAATAGATTACTTTCAGTTCCAATGGATGAGAAAATATCCATGGAGTGTTTTGTTTGTAGAGGTTGCAGAGCCATGAAAGCTGTGTAACACACCATGAAGAGTATTCATAATACGTATTAAAATTCAGTTAGTGAAGAATAATTCTGTTTTTGAATTATATGTTGTGGGTTAATTTTAAATGAGTGAATTCAATTTATCCATTTTGTTTACTTTTTTCTTACTTGGATAGTAAGGAAATTTTGCCCTAATATGAAGCAAAGCTAAGAATGTACCATAAATTAATGCCAGCTAAAAGAGTATGGAAAATTGTATATACTGTACTTTGCACATCTTTCATAATACTAGCTAATTAGATAGGAATGAATTCAATCTTTCCCTTTTGTTTACCTTTCCTTACTGGGAAAAGGTCTCTCCAACTGGATTAAAAAATAAACAATTAAAAATAAATAAATAGCCCTTAATCTGTGTGTGGGCATGGCTATGCATTCCTTCAATTTTGAAGCTACAGAGTTATGAATGATATCAGCCCCATACACACACACACACACACACACACACACACACACACACACACACACACACACACACACACACACACACACACACACACACACACACACACACACACACACACACACACACACACACACACACACACACACACACACACACACACACACACACACACACACACACACACACACACACTGTATACATACATACATGTTCATATATATATACTCATATATATACACACATATATCAATATATGTACATATATATGCGTAAAAATTTATCTTGCACAAAAGGGAGATCATCTGTCTGTCTGTACGCTTGTACAATGTCCCTGAGCAAAAGTGTGGACACATTTTCCCAAAGTTAGCACTATTTTTGGCACACAATTTTGCACTGATTTTGGCAATGCTTTGAGATTTATGCTGTAGTTAGCTTGCAGTTGTTGTTATAATGGCAGGTGAGAATCATGATAGCAGCAAATGGTGAGAAATATGGCAGCAAATGGTGAGAAATATGGCAGCAAATGGTGACTTCATAAAGGAGTAGAATATAAATATTCATATGTTGGGACATATGACTCAGTAATGTGAGAAATTTTCCCAGTACTCCTCAACTGCTAGGCTGACCCCAGGCTTATTCCAATATCACAATAACAATAAGTTGGTTGTAAGTATTTCAGTGTAACATTTGAACATATTCAATCATTTAAATTATCCTTTCCTTCCCTATCTCCTCCCCCATTTGTGTGTCAATTTATAACTGACTAGGTGTTGGTGCTTTCTATTCTGCTCTGAGGTTATATGGGATTACTGATATCATATTGGAAATTGATGAAATAGGGGAACTGGGCATGGGGGATATCTTTGAGAGGGCCCGTCACACTTTAATGAATGGCACTATAGTTGTCAGTCGAGGAAAGTAAGTTCTGGAGATAGTAGGCACTACAAAAGTGTGTCAATAGTTGTTAATCATTATTTTCAGTTCACAATTGTTCACTATTATATATTGTTTATTTAATTGGTGTTTTAGTATTTTAGTTACACAGTGCTTGTTGCTAATTGTAAAAAAAAAATGCACAAAACTGTTTCTGGTCATACGTTTTAGTAGTGTATGTATTATCTACATCATGTAGCACAGTTGTCACCCCAGCCCTTCTAATGTAGTCAAGCAAAACTTTGTGCATTTGTATTCATTTATTTTAAGAAGAAAATTGTAAAATGTCTCCGTCTTTATAACTTTTTTTTAATTTATCACATCTAGTCTAAAGCTTTATAATAATTTTATATTGAACTTGAGAATTCTTTGTTTAGGTATGTCGTAATCTGGAGGAGAGTGATGGGAAAATTGAAATATTATATCGACATCACCAATGAAGGTGCATAACTTGTGCCAATGGATTCGATGATGACATGATATCATACTATCACCTCGAATTGTTTATATATATATTTTTTAAAAACAACAACTTTTTTTTTTCATTTTTTGGTTAACCAGCTAAAAAATAATAATTTATTGTGAAAATATAGCATAAGAGAGTTTCAGTAGATAGATGCTATTTCATATATATATATATATATATATATATATATTCATATCACAAACTTTAAAAAAATTATTTTTACAATGGCATAAACTGTGACTACAATGTAATATTGCATATACATGTTAAGAAATAATGTTAATATATATACTTTTTAATTTTGAAAAAGTTGGCAATGATAATAATAGGATATGGGACACTCCCATTTTATAACAAGAGTGATCTGAACTAAGACCTGTGGCAAATAATTACTGTAATATTTATTAAGATAGAATTTTAATTATCAAATTTAAACTTAGATGTCCCCACCCAGACCATTCCACAGGATCTAAAAACAGTTAGATGAGGTTAAAGTTGTGGTATGATTTAAAAGTTTTTGGTTTGACTCCCATGAAGCAAAACCAGTTGTAACCGCAGGTAAAAAAATCCATTTTATGCCCCCCAATTTGTGGGTGTCCCCACCCCCATCCTTACCATTCCAAGTGTTACTAGACCTGTGTGCCACAGGTAAAAAAAAGCAATGAATGTATTTGTTGTATTTTTTATTAACACTAGTTATAACCCTTACTTTCATATATATAACATAAACTTTTTTTCATCAAGAATATTGTTCATGGTACAGCACACAGGTAAAAATATCAAACATGAATATAATTATCAAAGTGACCACAAAAATTATACCAGTAAATGATTAAAATACCACATTCCTTTCCCCTTAAAAAGAAAGAAACAAAACATATAAAAATGTAAACTACATATGAATCAATGTTTTAAGTTGGAACTGGCTTGATATCTTCATGGCAGTGCTGGGTCCCTTTGATGATAATAGTGAGCCAGAGCTCCAGTTCCTTGAGATTCATTACTATCACTCATCTCTTAAGGTGAGTGTGGGGTCAACCTCAGCAACAACAGGTGATGCAGCTGCTTCTTCACTTGATGAGAATGGAATGGACAATCCATTGATATATTTTCCTCATCTAATTCTAGTGGAGTAGGAAAGTGAAAACTATTGGGGGGGGGGGGGGGGGGGGGGGAGGAGGGGGGGGGGGGTGGGGGCAAAATGAAAAGAATCGTGTACAAGCCAAAAGATAGATACCCAAAATGATTGCTTGTTTTCATACCTTAAGATCTATCATAATCATTACTACGAGAATTTATACTAAAGAAAAGAAAAAATGCATCAAAGTTAGGAAATATTAATCAGTATTGTCCAAAATGACCAATTCTTCTTTCATTTGTCTGAATGAATTCTGATGCAATGTCTTTTAGATTAATACTATCAGTTTTGTCTCTATGAATAAGTAATAAAATGCAATGATTCAAGCATTGCTGTGTCATTGAATTCATCAAATACGTTTTCAATTGCTTCAAAGCAGAAAAGTTTCTCGCTCTGCAGATGCAGTAGTGACAAAAATTGTGAGATATAATTTGAACAGCTTATCAATTTTAGTAATCAAATTTTTTAAGGTAGGCAGGTTGTTCAAGATATCAAAAATTCTTTGCACTTGTGTGACTTCCCTGATAGGAATTTCATCCAGAGGTATCGACTTTATAGCATCTGGTTGAAGTTGAAAGTGGATTTTTCACTTTGCATGTCGATACTATTTTTCATACACATCAATAATCTCTTTAGGGCGAGTAACTGGCTGGCCATTTGCATTATCAAGAAGTAGAGTCTCCAATTTCTGTACGAAAATAAAATTATTTTGTTTAAACTGTTTCTTAAGATCTCCTACTAAGCTGTCAATATCCTCAAAATATTCTTTTCTGTAAAGCTCATGTACAAAATTAAAGGAATGCCATCTCCACCATCGTTTAACCTCCTTGGAAATTTTCATTTCCTAGGCAATACTGGTGGATTGCATTTGTCTTCAGCTTAGTGTTTGACCAATTCAAAAAATGTTTCAAATATTTCATCACTTCTGTGCCTAGTTAGACCCTGAATGGCAACATTGACTGCAGAAAAGCTGTCATTGGGATTAGTATTCACTCTCTGAAGAGTAACTGACAACTGTTCAGTAATACCAAAAACCAAAACAGAGAGCTTGAAACAAAAATAAGTTTGAAATCTCTCCTTGAGTACTAGCATACCACTAGCTCATGGAGAACAACCATCAGTTCCATACTAAGAAGATTCCATCATTTTTTGAAGTGACAAATAGTTGTCAAGAATTCCATGCATAGCTCTTGTAAGGACTGTCCACCTTGTTGAGCAAAGTGTTCATATCCCTGATGTAGGTAAGTCTTCATGCTGTTTTTGTACTTTTTCAAAACCTACTTGCTGCTTGGGTGAATACTTTATCAACTGCATAACTTCCATAGTAAAGTTCAAGGCTTCTTTTATACACTTGTTATCCCTTGCAATATCTTGTAGGCAAAGATTCAAGAAATGTGCTAGGCAGTGTACTGAGATTGCTGATTTATTTTCATTCTCAAATCTTGGCACACCATTAATGCAACCCTGAAAATTTTTGCTCCATCATATCCCTGGCCCCTGCAATGACTGAGCAGAATGCTTAAAGAAATTAAGCTACCTTTCAAAGATAAATTAAGGCATTCAGCCATAGCAGCATCAACTTGAACAAGCCCAAAGGAATTTTATTAATATCATAGTTTTCTGATACCCATCACAGAGTAATAACAACCAATTTACAATTTGTAATGTCCCTAGTCTCACCAGCTAGCAAAGGAAACCAAGTTTAGGAAAGTGAATCTGCAATTAGTGAAGGTAGAACTTTATGTCCTATTAACTCCATCATCTTATCATAATAGAGCTACACACACGCACGCATGCACACACACACACACACACACACACACACACACACACACACACACACACACACACACACACACACACACACACACACACACACACACACACACACACACACACACACACACACACACACACACACACACACACACACACACACACACACACACACACACACACATGCCTAAGGTAACCTGTCAAATGGCCTAAAGGATTTGATTGAAAATTGATAAATATGATCTTCAGGTAAGGAGAATGGTCCTGAGCTAGGTCCCATTCGTCTACACCCCTTAGTTCGAGTGTAGGAGCTAAAAGAAGCACACACAAAAAGGTTGTTTGCCATCTACCATTTTTTCAACAAAGAAAAATCAATTGGCATTAACATGCTACCATTCCTAAGTAATATTAATGCCTTTTAATGATGCAAGCCCTGTTAGGGAAAAACCTTATTTCAAAGGGAGAATAGAGTTTGAAGAACTCCTGAATAGCATGCCATGAGAGCCTATTGCTGAAAGTGATACAGGCAGTACATTTTAGATCAAATGAATTCATTCTGATAATTTTGACTGTGGCATAAAGAACAACCAAAAAAGGGCTACTTTGGGGGATTAGCTGGAGATATGGTATTCTTTTCTCCCACCCACCACCCCCCCCCCCCTTCACCCATCATAAATCCTGTAAAACACGAAGGTGGGCTTAGCTAGTAGTCGCAGCCACAAGCTGTGAATACAGGCCACTAATTATAATGATTCCCCTCCTCAAGTGACCTTCTTTTCCTCATGTGACCATCTTTTACTCATACAAACACCTCCTTAAGTGACCCTGTTTTTGTCAGATAACCTTATTTCCTCATGTGACCTTGTTTTCCCCATGTGACCTTGTTTTCCTCATGTGACCTTCTTTTCCACATATGCCTTTTTTCTGATGCGAATTTGATTTCATCATGCAACTTCATTTTCCTTATCATGTGACCATCCTTTTCTCACGTAAAATCATTTTCATCATGTAACCATCTTTTCCTCATGTGATCTTGTTTTCCTCATTTCACCTTCTTTGTCTCATGTGATCTTCTTTGTCTCATGTGACCTTCTTTTTCTCATGTGAACTTCTTTAATTGTGTAACCTTGTTTTCCTTATGTGACTTTCTTTTGCTCATGTGAACTGTTTTCCTCATGTAAATTTCTTTCCTTATGTGAACTTCTTTCCTCATGTGACCATATTTTTCTTTTGTAACTTTTTCTCATGCAATCTTTTGATTACTTAACTTTTTTCTCATGTGACTATGTTTTCTTGATGTGACCTTCTTTTCTTCATGCAAACATCTTTTCCTTAGGTTATATTGTTTCCTCATGTGATATTTTAGCATATTATAACTTTGCAGCTGCAACATGTTTCTCATTGAAAGCGACAATACCTTCTTGGTTTTCAATCATTGCTGATGTAGTTTTGGATGTAATAAACAGCAATTAACATAAACAGTTAAATTTTTTTATCTATTGGGTGAATTGAAATTAGAGTGTCAAATGGATACTGTTGGTTTGTTTAAGCTTCCTGACACAAGAGCAATCTCCAAGCATCAATTATGTCAAGGACAGGCTTATGATGAGGCTGCAAATATGAATATGACGAGAACATCATGTGTGGGAACAAGAGTTTGAAAGATAATTTGGTTACAGTAGCTGTGCATTCTTGTGCATATCCACTTAATCTTTACTTTTGATATTGGAAGACAGCTTCCATGTATTCAGGATGGTCTTGATAGTGTTTAAATAAATGGGTAGGCTTTTTTATTTTTATCTTAAATATCGCATCTTTTTTTTTCAATTATGTAGCAAGATGTTGGTAAAGGCCCAACTAAACTGGAATCATTATGTCCCACCAGATGGACTCAATGAATGGTTGACATGGAAGATATTCTTTTAGAGGCTTTGGAAGGAATCTATTCAACAGAATGATGAACAGATTTGAAAGCAGATGGTTTATTGAAATCATTGGATAAACTGTGGCCTTGCTTGGAATGAGACCAGTCATCTTTATTTTAGTGCAGCAGAGAAGATTTTCCTCTATTACAAAAAACAACAACAAAATAGTATGGTTTTGCAAGATGTTCTTTCTGCTGTTGATGCTGCCAAACAATTTTACAAAATTATACAGTCTGAAAATAATTTCAACAGATTTTATGATAAGACTGTAACCACTGCTGAGGAGTACAATATTGACCTTCCAGAATCACCTCACTACCTAAGACTTCAGATCAAAAATAAAAGTCAGCCAAATGTATTTACATTTGTAAAAGCATACTTTGATCTACTCCATTGTGAGCTAAAAGATTTATTTAATGAGTACATTCCCTCAGTTCTGGCAATTGAAAAACCCTGATAAATGCAGCAAATGATCATGAATGGAAGAATTGAATAAATCCTGCAAGAAGATGTTGACATGCTAGTAGCATTAGCAAAATACCTCCAACTTCACAAAGCATAATCTGGCAGTGTAACTTTAAAATAAAGAAAATGAGTTCAATAAAAAAAATCCTGTCTAGCAATGAAAAAATTTTTAAACAAATGCTACTACCCTACACCAACTCTCTCATCTACATTTAACAATCCTAGTTACCTCTGCAGCATCAAAATAGTCCCTTCTCTAGGCAAGTGTCCTAACTTCTCTACAATGACAGAGATGAAACATAATTATTGATTGCATCTATATATTCACAAAGATTTACAGACAATTTTTGACTTCAGATTTGGTTTCGATGGTAAAACTTTTATCATTGATGAGAGGGAAGGGTTTTCTAAAAAATAGTTATAGCTAGTATATTGTCCTTTTTTTATTAAATTTTTCTATATTAAGCACACTTATTTCAATTTAAAATGATTCCATACCTTTTTAAGCTTTGATAATATCGGTCCTCAAAAATAACATAAACTTCAGCCCCCCCCCCCCCCCAGTTTTAATGTGCTGTCTCCTCCCTTGATAACAGTCAAGTTTAAGCGACCATGCCAGCATGGTCTTTTCTGATGGAAATGCCTTGTCGTAACAAGCTGCCTTTCTGACGAACATAGATAGTATCAACTTCACATCTAAGTAGTTCAGTTACAGGGGTATACTTTGTTGAAATTTCAAATGCTACAGCATCTCTATGAGCTCTTGAATATTCATGATCTTTAAAGCTAGTTGTGGCTATTTCCGATAGGAAAAACCAATAACAGTGACTGCAGGTTCAGCTTTTGTACTTATAACAGTAAGCATAGATTTAGATGCTTCTTGACAGAAATAGAAATACACTCTTGATGACTTTGAGCAAAAATGAATCCATGCAAATATTTTGTACCATGATGGAAACAAACATCGCTTCTTGACATTTATACACGATCCATATACCTTTTCAGTTTGACTAAACAACTCCCTGTTGGTAGGTTGGTCACTTATTCTTGCAGTACAACATATACCATTACATGTATTAGAAATACTAGGCAAACTCCTGCAAGTAATACCACTGGATGGTTGACCACCATCATCAGCAATGGAGTGAGAGACCTCTGAACAAATTTCACTTTGACTATATATCACTGTGGTCTATGTCAGTGTAAAGTAGTACAAGTTTGGGTCAGTAAAACTTAGCATTATCATCAGTAGCTACTAAATGTTTAGTACTTACTAGCTAGGGCTAGGGCTACCTTGAGATGGGGAAACTTGAGCTGCAGAAAAAAAGGATCTAATGCCCTGTTGACTGGTGTTTGCCTTTTTTTCTTTACTAAAGATGCCATTCCTTAGTAGTCCACTCAGAGATACACTAGGATTTAGCACTAGTTCCTTAGCTAAGGCCAATCCTAGTGTATCTCTGAGTGGACTACAATTTCAAAGGAATGGCATCTTCAGTAAAGAAAAAGTAGGCAAACCCCAGTGAACTGGGCATTAGGTCCTTGTTTTTCTTCAGCTAAAGTTTCCACACTTCAAGGTAAGTAGATAGTAAGTACTAAGCATTTAGTAGCTACTGATGATAATACCAAGTTTTACTGCCACATATGTAAACCTCCCAGACTCCCGTTCCAAAAGCTTGTCCACATGCCTGATCCCATACCAGCAATCAATTGGTACAATGACTTGGGCCCCGGAAGTCAGCGGTTAATTATTGAAGTGACGTAATGCATACTTCAGCCTATTAACTTCGCCAAAAGAGGTTTAAGGTATGCTTGCGCAAAAAACAAACAAACGCCCACAATAACCCATTGCAGTTGTACCCGTGGAGGATGTAGTTTTTCCCTGGTTGGCAAACTTGCACTTGTAAGGTATCCCAGGCTTTTCAGGCATTTTAAAGCATCTCTCAGAACTTCAGAACTTCTCAGACTGATAAGTAAGCTGTGCTGTTGTAGTCTTTAACCACGCTAAACTCTGTTAGCTAATGTTGAATGCTTGAATTTTTTTTTGTTTGTTGTTGTTGCTGGTTGCTATGGTTGGTTGTTGTTAGTTGCTGTGGCTGGATGTTGTTAGTTGCTGTGGCTTTTCAACTGAGTGCCAGCCTAATATAGGGAAATATATAGGTTTAGGGCTAGAAATTATTGTTCATATATGATGATATGCTTATATATTTACAGAGCCTACTCCTTCTCTGTTATGTTGCTGTACTGTTAACTCTGAGACTGACCTTGTGTCTCAGAAGCAGTCCTCTTCTTCAAAGTCAAACTGCCAATCTAGTAACCCTTCCCTGAGTCTAACTGCCAGACCAGTACCTATTCTGAGACAAAATGTCATGCCAATACTCCTCACAAGTGTGATAACCAGCACTCCACGGAAAACCAATAACACCTCAATAATTAAAAGAGAGCTTCCCCCCTCATCAAATCCTGGTTATGACTATGGGATATATCCTTGTAAATTGTTCCTTCTGTACAGGGAAAATTGAAACATTCAGTACAGTGATTATGAACATAAACTTGTGAAATATCTTCCTTCAAGTATAGAGATTTGTCACCCCCCCCCCAAAAAAAAAAGAAGAAAAGAGAATGGGATAATACTGAGAATTATCTTCCTTCAATTTTGGGAAAGTTGAACCCCTCAACCATGCAAACATGGACACATGCTTGTGATACAGATTTTAGTACTCCTCAACTAAGTGAAACAGGTCACATCAAGAACTTGTACCTTCATCATGGGGACACTTTTGTAGCTGGCAAGGCTGGACTAAGTATTTCCAAAGCATGGATTAACATCAATGGAAATAATATGACAAACAATTAAAAACTCGTATGTTATTTTTCCTGTGCTGGATGCCCCTCTTCACCTGATCATTTAGATCATTTACTTGCCACTCTTTTATCCTCCCAATCCTTTACCTGTCCATGCACGACCTTATTTTTGAAGCTGATTTCAATGTCAATGACTCATTGCTGTCTTCACTTTTTCAAGAAAAAAATGAACTCAATTTCTGATATTTATCTTCCCCCCCCCCCCCCGCAATCAACTTGTCCCATCCCTAACTCACTTCTCTAACATTAGTTTATCTTCTATTGTAGATTGTGCTCAAGCCTCTGCTTCTCATTGGAATACTTACCAACCTTATTTATTTTCCTCCAGACATCCACCTAGCATTAATTCGTATAACACCCTCTCATCACTATCATCCCTTCAACATCAAAATTCCCTTCTCTTCATTCCCCTGCCACAGAACTGTGGAACTGTCTTCCACCCCACATTAGAATATCTTCATTCCTTTCTGCCTTAAAAAACACAACCAATTTTATCTTAATTTTACTATTTCATCCCTGGACTTCAAGCTTTCACCTTGTCATCATTTATCATTAATTCATGTATCTTATATTTAGCTATTTACATCTTATCATCATTTTCCCACTAATTTATGTATCTCACAATTGGTGTTTGCTATTGATTTCATTCCCCATGTATTCAACAAAAGTTTTAAAAAAAAGAAGAAAAAGTTGTTTTTCCTCTGAATATATATATTTTTATATTATTCTTCATTTGTCTTACACAAGTTTATTCATTCATTGAAATGATACAGAACACACCAAAGAAGTATTAAATATACATAAATAAATACAGAAGCAATAAAAATTACTTAATGGTGAGAAATTTGTATTTGATGAACAGGCATGGTATGTCTCTGGAACAAATTGCAAAAAGCATGGAAATTGCCTTCCTTGCTCTTATTGACCAACTTCCTGAAGTTGGACACTTCATCACTCTACTTGAGATGATTGACATGAACAACAGACCTTTACCTTCAGCCACTAGCCTTGAGCCAGAGGGAGAAGTTATTACAAGGTATAAGCTTACTTGGAGTTGGGTCCAGCTGAAACAACGAAGAATCAATTCTGTGCTTCTAACTGCTAGAGCTCTGCGGTGGACGTTAGCCGCCAACGGATATTTTTGCGTTTGCATTCCATATGGTCAATTAACGCTCAGTGGAATGTTGTGTACTTGTTTATGGGACATGCAGCTAACTTTGCCTAGGGGTGGTTAACTTCTTCAGGAATAGTACTAAAAGAATGTTTGGAGCGTCATGAGTTTGTTGGTCCTTGAAATCTGGAAATCCGTTGAGTATTGGCCAAGTTATTAACGTTTCCCCAGGGCCCAAGTCAGCGCAAACAGACCTTAATTTCTGGTGTTGCTTGGAATGAAATATTAAAAGTGTATCACCCTTTTCTCAGCAAGATTATTCTAGAAAGAAAGGCCTAAAGAAAAATATTTACATTTTATCAAAATGTACAGCATATATATATAAAGAAGCTAACTTGATCCATTGTGTGAAGAGAATTTAGTGATACTGAAGTGGAGAGTGCCACTCTGTCCAGTGGTTTACACTAGATGAAAGCTCAGAATAGCAGTAAAACAAGCCCTGGGGATAATCTTGGATTTATTATAATTTTCAGGTGGATCAGAATACAGGGTGCAGATACTTCTACAGATGTGAAAGAAATAGTGTTCTTCAAGAAACTAAGGTGCTATAAACTAGTTGAAAGACTATTTAATATTCAGAAAATCTCCAGGACATTTGCAGCTATTGTTATGAAAAGGCACTAGAGCCTACTGAGGAGAATAAAATTTTCTACAATGTTCAAATAGTTCAAATCCCAAAATCCCAAGAAAGAACTGATTTTAGGCATGTTACATCCTTATTTTATAATAGATATTTTATCCGTATAATAATGGGATTATGAGGTTCCAGCCCTCCATCATGTAACTTCAGGCCATTTTAGGAGTGGGAAACAAGACTACAATGTGTGAAGTGGCTAATACTACATAAAACCACACGCTATTACATCTACAGATTCATATAATTGCAGATAATTGGCATATCTCCCCTAACTATACTGATCACTATTGTTTTGGATACTATTCTTAATGCATGATCATTTATGTTTTGTTACTATGATTAGAAACACTGGTGTCTCTCACAAGTCCATCAAAGAGCACTAGCTAGATCTAACCTTTAAAAAAAAAAAAAAAAAAAGAGAGAAAGGCCTAAATAATGAAAAAGCTTATTTCTCATCTTGAAGTCATCATTACCTTAAATTTCAACCTGCCGGAGCACCATCAATTTAAACTCCTATTGGTAGCTTATATACTTCCTGGCTATCTGTTCCAAATTTCCTGCCAAGTCTACATCACCTTCCAAGCCAAGTAGCAGCAGGGATAAATTTAAGGTTGAGTATCCAGTTAGTCATGCGTCACACCATAGCAGCAAAATTAATGGAGACATGAAACTCCACATGCAAATGTATTGTTAACCCAACCATGGCTGATCAAATTTATGGACCTAGGCAATAAACTATTATTTTCAATCATCAAATAAAAACTTTTAAAAATTAACTGTTAGGAAAAATAAAAAATATTTTTAAAAAATTTTTTAAACAGTTCAAGATCTGAGCTCTTTCAAGGCCTCATCAAGTCCATATCGAATGTTGGTGAACTGGGTAAATCCGTTAGTGTTGGTGATGTCAATATAGTATTGCCAGTTCCCCTTCACTTTCTTCCAGATTACCACATACCTAATAAAATTTATCAGTAAAGAAATATGTTCAATTAAATATTATAAATATCTTTAGATATGACGAAATAAAAAAATTACAAGAAATTAAAAATCTTTATGCTTACGATACATATCATACAGATGCACAAGTTGTGCACCACAGGACTCTTAATAGGTGACCTGCATGAGTATGCCACATACACCCCGCCACACCTACTAATGGTACGAGTGAACTACCAGCACCATATAATATATTAGAATTGATGACTAGCAATGTTATTATCAGGAACTGCAACTGTTCGTGCTTGTACCTAACTATAGGAATAGAGACTTTATAAAAACAAATTTGTAAGCTGATAGTAAATTCCAAAATATTTGATGCGTGGTTTTGGAGAAATGAGTATAAAATTGATCGAAACGTAGTATTGACCTTGCCTACTAGCATGCTGATAGTTCTCAGAATGCATTGACAGGTGTTAATGAGTTTCAGACAGTAGCCAGAGGTATTTTGATCCAGAAATAGCTGCTAATTCTTCTCTGAACCATGTCAGGCAGCACTTCATCTACAATAATTTCTGGATTACTACAGCTGCTGCCTGCAAAGAGTTCTGAGAAAAATTAGCAGCTATTTCTGGACCAAATATCTCTGGAAACTGTCTGATACTCAATGCTACTGCTGCCTGTCAATGTGCTCTGAGAAGAACTAGCAGCAAGCTTGCTGGCGAGGTCACTCACTACTAAACTTTTGTTCCTTCCATTCTCAATTTCTCCACCACCATGGACCACTTTTCTGGAATTTGCCATCAGCATGCAGAAAATTTTGTGTCTCTATTCCTACTGTAAGGTGGAGGCACAAACTGTTTTACAATTGCAGTTCCTAATCAAAGCATTTCTAGTCATGAATGCTAATACACTTTCTATGGTGCTGGTAATTCACTGATACCATATGTAAACATGACAGGTTGTACATTACATATTATAATCATGCAAGTTCCCTATTTCCAGCAATGTTTCTGGGCTATACATCTGTGCTGCATGATGTAGATCAATACATAAATTAAATTTTTTTAAATAAGAAGTAATTTGTGCATTTTGAGTAAATTAGCAACTAGTAGTGTACTAAAAAGTGCACACTAATTAAACACATAGTATATAGTCGTGAAGAATAGTGGAACAAAAATAATGATAAACAACTACTTGGAATACTTTTGTTATGGCTACACACTACAGAACTTACTTTCCTTTACTAAGGACAAAGTTTTTAATGAGCATGGTGTGTTGGGACCTCTCGAAAACAGTATCACCATCGCCCATTGGCCCCACTTCATCAATCTCCAATATGATATCAGTAACCCCAAGACTTGCCAGCTGAGTATACGCATCAATTACATCTAGACAGTCATCAATAGAAACATAAATAAGGAGGGGAAGACAAGTCGGATATAAGGACAATTTAAATAGTTAAATGTAAAGAATATAACTGAAACTAGAACCACACCTTTTCTTCAAAACCACACCACTGCATCTGGAACTGTGTAAAAAAATGGAACACTACTTTTCTACCAAAAAAGGGGTCATTGATTTATCGACCTTTTAACTATTTATCGACCTTTTAACTATTTATCGACCTTTTAACTATTTAATCTCAAAATAATTGGCCAAAAAAAAACTGTCTTAGAAATCTCCTTGCATTTTTGCTAGATCTTTTTGGGAAATTCAAAGACCAGTTTGTCACATGGTTACTCTTCCTTCACAGATATCCACATGTAGGAATAAAGCATGAGATTCCCAGGCAAATAGGATAGGTGTTTCTTAACAGCAATTACTCTTTGAGATATTCCACCGCAAACTCATGCTCATAAATATATTAATGTTAAACAGTAGATCTGATCTGGATTCCCTGAAAATACTATTGGCAGCTACTTTGAATTTGAAACATTAGTTTGTTTTATTCTCTATTTATGATTAATTAGATTGCATGTCTTCATTGCATCCACAGTAGGTCTACACTTCTTACCTTGTTATTTGTAAGTTTATATAAATTTAATCTAGAATTTTAGATAATTATGAGAAGCTTGGTGGTGACAACTGAAGTGCATATTCAAATGTTTAGATAAATGTCATCAATAGAGAAATAATGAAGTGATATTATAATAGCACGTGCCACTCATGAATTCTTACTGTCTCTGCCTACTTTGGTCGGTGAAAACGGTTGCATGAGCATGCAATCTTCAGTATATAATTCTGCAATAGTTTCATACTGACGGTCAGCAAAAGCTTTCATAAACTTTTGGTTGACTTCATCGATCTCTTTCTCCAGATCTGCAAGAATATAGATCATCAGGCCAATGTCAATATTTAACTGTACAGATGTTACACAGACAATGATATCATACTTGTGCTATTAAATTAGAGTGACTGACAGAGAAACTCAGACTAAATAAACAAATAAAAGGTGGGGGAAGCAGAGAATAAAGATATGCCCTGATGCATCACATGGTGACAGTTTTATGTACTTTCATGACCTCTGGATACTTTAACAATGTCGTAAAATAAACGTCACTTCTATCAATCACTCATAAACTTTCCAAATAACTTTAACTATGCATGTTGTGTTTCCCTGTCCTTCATTGGTTTAAAAAAGTACATGAGACTGTTATTACTTCAAATAAACCCTTCTGTCATGGGTCCAACTAAAACCCTCCACCAGCTTCCAACCACCTACATCACCTCCACCCCATGTCCACCTGCCTCTACTGCACCCCCACCAGCCTCCACTGCACCCCCACCAGCCTCCACTGCACCCCCACCAGCCTCCACTGCACTCCCACCAGCCTCCACTGCATCCCCACCAGCCTCCACTGCATCCCCACCAGCCTCCACTGCACCACCACCAGCCTCCACTACACCCCCACCAGCCTCCACTGCACCCCCACCAGCCTCCACTGCACCACCACCAGCCTCCACTGCATCCTCACCAGCCTCCACTGCACTCCCACCAGCCTCCACTGCACCCCCACCAGTGGAGGCCAAATCCTTATTGACATATAAGCTTCCCAAATTGAAGAAAGGGCATGCATAAACTGAAAATAATAACAGGAAAAGAAAAACATAACCCCCCCCCCCCCCCCCCCAAAAAAAAACTCCAAAAAGAAAAGAAATAAATTTATAAACAATTGAAATTATAAATTTTTTAAGAACTAAAAGTAATGCTATTTTATGCTGTTTCTATCATGTTGTAGGCAATCTGAACTGATCCTGTTCTTGCAAACTTTCTAAGTTTGATAAAATTGTCTCAATTAAAATTTGCCCTTTGTGGATGATACACATATTTTGTATTTGTATTCTAGGTTATAGCTTCCAGGGCAAGTCACAGCAGGGACAATGAATATGAGGTTGAGCATTCAGAGCCCTTTAAGGGCTCTCCAGGCAGACATGTGGTCAGAACCCTATAGCTGCACAATTAGTAAATGCATAAAAACCTATGTGCAACCGTATTGTTAACCTATCTAATGCCATTACACCTAAGACATCATTGCATGTGTCCTTGTGTGACTAGCCAAACACTGTCATTGCATACCTTTGCAAATACCCATCAAACCCTGAAAATTTAAGCCCTTTAGGCCAAATCGCCTAGAAGGAGTTATATAGCAAACCAATCTTCACCAAATTTCTTTGCAACTACCCCCAGCTGATCCCTATGAAACTAAGAAAATTTGAGCCCTTCGTGCCCAATCATTTTGGGAGGAGTTATCATACAAACAAAGAAATTGATAATTATAGTAAGATTCCCATAAGTAACACGGAATGCAGAAATTACTGAGAAAGCATCTAGAACCAGGAAACCATAGATATTAACACCTGGTCTGTACAGGAAACTGACCAATTCACACAGTCAGCAGCCAACACACATAACTGAAGCCAGTTAAAAACCAGATTTAAGATTATATTATTGTGAAGCACAATTGGCTATTTCCTGCACAGAAAAATTCGCTGCACAACTGCAGGATCCAACTTCAGTGGTTTGATATGGATGGCATCCCACTCCAGCATTCTGTTACAACATTGTCAGTGTGACACTGTACCTGGTCTAGCTTTGACGAATTCCCAGTTTAGTAAGTAACATCAGATTGGCATTAAATCAAATGATGTAAGTTTCAAATTTGTAATTTGTATTATAAATGGATCATTAACTACAGAGTTGGAACTGCAGCTCCTTATGAATTAAATACTGGATTCAGACAAGACATGTGTGTGAAGCTATAAACATGGGTGTCATACTCCACATATTTTTCCATTTTAAAGAGTGAACATTTCTGATATAGATAGAGTATAAAATAAAGTAATTTGATAGTTAATCTTCTGTCAATTTAACCATTTTGCTGTTTTGTGCTCTTCCACAAAACTATGTTGCAATTTAAATCAATCAATATTTGAGAGAAATGCTAAATAAATGAAAGATGAAGTGTGAGTAACACAACTAGCAAACAGATAACACACTTATCCAATCATTTGATGTATTAACATATATATCGAATGTAGCTAGATAAATTGTACGATACTTAAATTATAGCTTGATAGGGCAACTTCTTAGCTAAATGATATTCCAAAAGAAATTAATTAATTTGCCACTAAAATATTTTGACAAGTAAGAAAAACCTAGGGAAGCGTTCTGCTATAATTCTATTAAGGAATCTAGATGGATGTTGCAAACTATTGACATGTGTTGTAGCTAGCTAAAGAGTTAACTAATGTTAATATCTGCGGAATACCTGAAGTATAGTTCGTGAGAACTGAGCAATCTTCTCCAGAGATAGGACAATACTCCCCAACTGAAGGCTGCAAATTGCAGGCTAGGAAAACTAGCACCACTAAGAAGAAGTTCATCTTTTTCCCGGACTGGACAAATTCAATTCCCATTTTGATGACTTCACAGGGATTTCAGAAAGACTGTGGAAGTCTCTACTCTTAAATAAGGATGGAAAATGGGCGGGTTAACCTTGACGCACAGTTGCCAGGTCGGTAAAATTAAAATACGCCAAACTTTGTTAAACATTATGCCAAATCACTCTGAAATATGACAGATCTCCCAAATGTAACATTATTATCTGTATTTTTTATTACCAAATTGTTTCTGTATCAGAACAAAGTCTAATTGCCTTATTTCTAAAGAATAATGTTCTACAGTACCATACTGAATCAGTCACACAAACACAGGATCTTTTTTAGTGTTAAAGTCAGTGGAGCCATCAGTGTAAAGAGAGAATTTCTTAACTCTCAATTTTTCATTACTTCAACTTTTCAAGCAGGTGCAATGATATCACTGATAAACTTTGAGCATTTAGTTCCTAGTTTATGATGATGTCACTAAGAGGGTACACTGCAAGATGTAGCAGTGTCAACAAACCCCAATGGCTACCTCAAACTCAACCCTTTTGAGTTCTTTCAGTCTTTTACCTTCTCACTCAATCACCTACATCCATGCTGAAATCTCCCTTAAATAAGAAACCTTATAATTACTGGCAACTTGGTGCACATGTTCAGTACTGATCGCTTGGATGCTATCTATATCTATATATAAATAGCTCTTAGGTTTGATTATTTGTTTGTTCATTTGTTTACCACTATCTAGGGGCTACACTGCTCCTATCTATAAATGTGCCATTTGAATTCTTATCTTCCAGTCCAGAGATGGTTTGCAGTATAAAATAATTTCCTAAAAAGGTAAAATAAAAAGGTAAGGGTAAGGGGGAGGGGGGGGAATTTGTATATTTTAGAACCCATTTTAAAATGGTGGTTAGAGAGCAAAAAAATATATAGTTCCATGAGAACAGATCTGAACTGAAGTACTTTGAGCAAGCATTAAGGGTAAGTCAGCAGCTATCCAGATTTCTAAGCTAAGATTGAGCTAGTGCTAAGTTTTCAACAAAAAAAAACAACAAATAATAAAGTTCAAAAAAATAAATTTTTAAAATTAACAATTTAGCTTCTTCAGCCCAAAAAATTTACTATTACTCAAATTCATAATTTAGGGGTGGGGGGGGGGGGAAGAAACAAATGAAGTTAAAAAATTTAAAAAAACATTTTTTTTTTTAAATGTAGGAAAGAAGCAATGAAAAATTGGGGAAAGAAGAAAAGGAAGGGAAAAAATAGGGGGAAAAGGAAGAAAAAATGGGGAGGGGTATGAAAGAAGAAAGGAAATGAAAAAAAAGGGAGAGAAAGAGAGAAATGAGTACAAAAAGAAGAAGGGAAGGAAGAAAGGGGGTGGGGAAGTAGGAAAAGATGGAATGCAGGAAGAAAAAGGAAAGAAAAAAAAAGAAAAAGGAAAAAAAGAAGGAAAAAAAACAGTCAATGGGAATTGAACCACTGAATGTTCAGCTTGGGAGACATATCTTTTAGAACTCCTTTTTTCTCCACTAGTGGTGCCACATTTGGGGGGGGGGGGGGCTATTATCTCTGCAGGGTATAACTATACTTTTTTTTAAATTTCATTCTAATTGGTCTGAAACTTTGGAAAGAGATAGTGAACATATAGACACACAGAAATGCTGCAAAATGCTCTCTGGTATAACCTCCAAAAAATGGAAATAATGAAAATCAAGGGGATGATAATTGTAGCAAGCAAACTTAAATATTATTTATAGGTCCCTTATCATAGTAGCTATGGTTGCTCTGTGTGTGTGTGTGTGTGAAGGGGGGGGGGGGGGGGAGGAGGACTAATCTTGTTAGCATTTTGCACAGGTATCATGGGCCGACTAATCTAGTTAGCAAGTACCTCAAAGACTTTGGGCAAATTAGAGCAGCCATGTTGGTGCACTCAACTGGTATTTAACTAACTAAGTGTGGCTGGAAGAGGAAGCCTCTCTAAGATTGTACATATTTGTGTTTGAGGAGAGACATCAAGGGTAGAATAAAATCATATTTGTACATATTCTGGTCAACTGTTAATATTTTATTTTTAGGTAGGACTAGTAGGTCTAAGCTATCACAGAGACCCATGCTCTACAGTGCCACTCTGGGGCCACCACACACTAACAAGGGGAATTATGGAAGATTAAAGTCCAGCTGTGGAGGGATTAGTGGCAATGGTGGTAGACACTGGAGAGTGACTTCCTGCAATATACACAGCTAGTTCTATATCCTTTTAACTAGAATAGCTGCAATAGCTGAAATTAATTGTTCATACTCCTGACATATCTGCAGATCAACACTGGACAAGGATACCTCACACTGGATAAGGATGCCTCACACTTGTATCAATGCTCATTACTGTGCTTGAGACCTCCAACGAATCCTCTCTTGTTATTCCACAGCCCACTTGGTATTTGTCCAACTTTATAATAATTATAAAGTTGGAAAAATATCAAGTGGTCAATAAATAACTCAACAACAAAACTGGCAATAATGAAAATCACAAGTGCTCGAGAGTAAAGGGTCACCATGACAGTTAGGTATATATACCAGTAGCCCTGCCCTTTGGGTGGCTACCTCATCTGATATAATCACACGATTGTCTGTTAGGTTATTGACAGGTGTTTGGGGCGATCAGTTGATTACCACAATTTGTGTTGATTATAGCAGTTAGTTCCATTCAGGGTAACAATTGTTGTTATTGATTTAATTATTTTGTACTCACTTGCCATTAAGGTTTAGGAACTGGGACCTGGGGCCTGGATCCATGCTGCTGTGACCATGTTCGAAAGACATGAACAGCATTTATGGGGAAGCTTCTGAACTGATTAATATTTCCTTTGATTCAATTAGTATCAGCACTTATTAGTGCACGACTTGCACACACAATTTTGCACCATATTTTTCTTGATGGTATGTGTTGAAAGTAAGGAATATGTATGAGGTGTGTGTAAAGTGTGAAATTTCATAAGCATGGTACATGTGCATAAAATGTCATATATAAATGATGTACAATATATTTGTAAGAAGTGTATGTGAACTTATATATGTGTTGGGATGATGGGTTCTCACCAGGTGATTTTTATAATGATGTAATAGTGGATCATCACTCTAAAGTGAAATGATATCAGGTACTTTAGTGTAAACAACATTGAGTGCCTTGCCATCAGGATCAAGGATAAATAAATTTTCAGGTGAGCCAACCCTGGAGCACCCAATATACAGTTGCTCATGAGAACAAATGCCTGACAAACTACACTCACAGCTAATCGTTTGTCATAGTGCAGGCAATTACAGAGACATCATACATACTTATAAGTTAAGGTACAGAGAGGAAATTGGACTGTTGCTATGCACACTATGATATACACATCTCAGTTGGCAGTTATTATACTCCAAGCCTGTCTCCAAGAGTGACAAAAATTGTAGTATTAATTACCATTGAACTTAATTATTTCAATAATGATCATTTAATATGTATGCTCTTCCTGATAGATCAATCAGTTCAACATTATGTAAAAAATTCTTCTTTTTTAGCAGTCTAAAGTTTCTTGACCAACTTTCATAATGTTTGCAGGTGTAGTGATTTGTCACTTTTATTTAGTACATCTGTATGAGGTGAGTTGGACCATTTTCATGTACTTCTTCCAGATAGAAGAAATGTAGGTCATAATCCACTCTTTAGGAACATGACTTCCCAGGAAAAGAGGGTGTGATTTATGCAGATCATACACTGGTTGGTGACAAATACTATACTCAATACAGGGCTGTAGCCACCAGTTATAAGTGGTCAGGTTGTTTTTTTTTTTGTTTTTTGTTTTGTTTTTAAGCATTGAAATTTAGTGCTAGTGTTTTGGAGGCATAACCTATATTTTACCCATCATTTTCTTTGTCATGATTTTTCCAGTGAATAAGTTAAGTATTTCATGTAAACCTAGAACTCAAAGTTGAGAAATATAAGGTTAATAGTCTTCCTTTCCTCACATGATTGTATAGGTCTTTCTTTGCTCTAACTTTCTAGTGAAATAAAAAAACCCTTCAATATAATTCATTGATTCTCATGTACTTGTCTCAAGTGAACAGAAACTCTGAACTACAGCTGCAGGTGCTGTACAAGTGGTTTCTGGACATGTTTTGTGGCCAATCAACCACTTGAAATACCAGCTGGTGGTAACAGACCACTTTACAAATTTGGAAATTGGGTGACCAGTGTGCAACTACTTTTGGTTAGTGTTGCCATGAGAAAACTTAATCATTAATCAGGATTTTGTAGGGTTTACTTCAGTGGAACACAACATGTCATAAAGATATCATAGGAAAACATTTCAGCTAAGCTTTCATTTGGCAATATAAATATGGGTAGAGGTTGAATGGCAGCAAAATTATGGTACATATATATATATATATATATATATATATATATATATATATATATATATATATATATATATATATATACTGAATAATTTACAAGTTGTGGGTTCCAATAATAATAGAACACTTCTTTTGTACTCAAACTAATCTTGTTAGCATTTTACACAGGCTCATGGGCAGACTAATCTAGTTAGCAAGTGGTGCACTCAACTAGTATCTAACTTACTAAGTGTGGTTGGAAGAGGAAGGCTCTGAGATTGTACACAATTGTGTTTGAGGACAGGCATCAAAGGTAGAATAAAATCATATTTTACATATTCTGGGCCATTGTTAATATTTTATATTTAGGTAAAACTAATAAGTCTTAGCTGTCACATTGCTTGACCCTGAAGCTTATTAATAGTCATGGCAAAAACTCTGAAAATTGGAGATGCTTGAATTCAAAGGATAAGTCAGTTGACTTGATCAGTATTCTTGGGATGAAGATTGTTTCTCCTTTGAAAGTTCCACAGATGGTTGTGGGCTTCAAGGATATGATTGAATAGCTGCTTAATAACCAGCTGTGTGCCATTGCACAACTTGGGTGGGTTGAGATTCCAAAGGAGGATAATTGGTGAGACAATCTTCAGTTGAAACCCCACTGTGGGATAGAACCCCAGGAAGTTCAATGGAGTTTATAGAAACTTGATGGGATGTTGTATAATTTTTGGGGGCCAGAATGGCCTGCTATGAAAGCCACTGGTGGTCCCTAAAGTGGTGTGCCATGTCTGGAAAGATGGACTGTATGAGTTCATCTAAACTTGTGACAACCCTTCCAATATCCCATCATAGTAATGTAGCCCTCATTCGGAATGTAGGTTACTTGGCCATTTCCAAGGAGGAGATGTTTGGCAAAGGCCTCAGCAGTCCGACCACTATTAGAGCAGCCATGTTGGTGCACTCAACTGGTATCTAACTTACTAAGTGTGGCTGGAAGAGGAAGCCTCTCTAAGATAGTACACATTTGTGTTGGAGGACAAACATCAAAGGTAGAATAAAATCATATTTTTACATATTTTGGGCAATTGTTACTCTTGAACACTTGGTGATTTTCATTATTGTCAGTTTTGTTGTTGAGTTATTTATAGCCCATTTGATATTTCTCCTACTTTATAATTATTATAAAGTTGGACAAATACCAATTCGGCTATGGAATCACAAGAGAGGATTAGTTGGAGGTCTCAAGCACAGCAATCAGCCTTGATACAATTATGAGGTATCCTTGTCCAGTGTTGATCTGCAGATATGTCATGAGTATAAACTATTAATTTCAACTATTGCAGCTATTCTAGTTAACAGGATATAACACTGGCTGTGAATACTGCAGGGAAAGTCAAACTCTCCAGTGTCTACCACCATTGCCACTAACCCCTCCACAGCTGGACTTTAATCTTTCATATTTCCCCTCGTTAGTGTGTGGCAGCCCCAGAGTGGCACTGTAGAAGATGGGTCTCTGTGACAGCTTAGACCTACAAGTTTTACCTAAAAATAAAATATTAATAATTGCCTAGAATATGTAAAAATATGATTTTATTCTATGTTGGATGTCAGGTCCTCAAACACAAATGTGTACAATCTCAGAGAGGCTTCCTCTTCCAGCCACACTTAAGTAAGTTAGATACTGGTTAAGTGCACCAACATGGCTGCTCTAATCTGCCCAAAGTGTGTGCCTACTTGTGAACTAGATTTGTTAGCCCATGCTGCCTGTGATTAGTTCCCCCCCCCCCCCTACAGAACCATAGCTACTCTGATAAGTGATCTATAAATAGTATTAAAGTTTGCTGCTATGATCATCACCCCCTAGATTTTTCATTATATCCATTTACTGGAGGTAATACCAGAGAGCATTCTTCAACATTCTGTGTGTCTATCTGTTCACTAACTCTTTCTATAGTTTTAGACCAGTTTGAACGAATTTTTTTTGTTGAAAATATATAGTTGAACCCTGCAGAGATAATAGGCCTCCCTACCTCTTCAATGTAGCACCACTGGTTGAGAAAAAAAGAAAAATTCTAAACCTTCAAGAAAAAAAGCTTACAGAAGAAAGGTACGATGGTTAAGATACAGGTCTCCAAAGCTAAACATTCAGTGGTTTAATTCCCATTGATTGTTTTTTTTCCTTCTTTTTTTTTTCCCCTTTCCTTTTTCTTCCCTTGCATTCCATCTTTCCTACTTCCTACTTCCCCATTTCTTCCTTCCTTTCTTCTTTTTGTACTCCTTTCCTTTTTTCTCTCTTTTTGTTCTCACTTCCTTTCTTCTTTCATACCCCTCCCTATTTTTTCCCCTTCTTTCCCCCCATTTTCCCCCTTCCTTATCTCCTTTCCCCCATTTTTCATTGCTTCTTTCCTCCATTCTTCTTTTTTACTTCGTTTGTTTCTTCTCCCTCCACCCCTAAATTATGAATTTGAGTAATTGTAAATTGATTTGGCTAAAGAAGCTAAATTGTTGCTTTTTTTAAAATTTATTTATTTTGAACTTTATTATTTGTTGTTTTCTTTTTGTTGAAAACACTAGCTCAATCTTAGCTTAGAAATCTGGACAGCTGCTGACTTACCTTTAATGCTGTTCAAAGTACTCTAATTCAGACTTGTTCTCAGTGAACTATATATATATATATATATTTTTTTTTTTTTTTTTTTTTTTTTTGCTTTCTAACCACCATTTTAAAAACGGGTTGTTACCGTGTTCTCTTCACTGATTCAAACTAAATTGCCCAAAAATAAACAAATTTTTCTCCTACCTTTTATTTGAACTTTTCAGGAAATTATTTTATACTGCAAACCATCCCTGGAAGATAAGGATTCAAATAACATGAATTGTTTATGGATAGGAGCAGTGTAGCCCGAAATAGTTGTAAACAAATGAACAAATAAACAATCAAACCTAAGAGCTACTTATATATAGATGTAGATAGAATCCAAGTGATCAGTACTAAGCATGAGCACCCAGTTGCAAGTAATTATAAGGTTTCTTTATTTAAGGGATATTTCAGCGTTGACATAGGTGATTCCAGTAAGAAGGTAAAAGATCATGTGGTCACCCCTCCCTTTCCCCCCCCCCCCCCCCAAATATAATGACCACAAGTACAAAAACTGTATCCCCTCAAAAGCAGTGGTCTGAGTTCCACAATTGGTCCACCAGTTTTGATGGAAAATAGTTCCTGAACATGTGTCCAGGGAGAGATCTGTCTCCAAGCTGTTACTAGAGCAACAAGGTACTACAACACAAGTTAATCTCAGCACTATCAGATCTTGATAAATCAGGTACTATGGTTAATGGTCAATAGTAGTCATAAAGTAGGTTATATTCCTGGGTATATTGTGGGTAAGTGGAAGGTAAATGATAAATGGCGAGCAAGGTAGTGGCAACAGCTATTTTGCGGATATTGTGTAAGATGATAGAGGATAATAAGATGCAGCCAACAAAGTTAATACTGAAATTAAAATGATTTGTGACTTAAGATGGAATCTCAGATTCTAGCTTGCTCAAGGAAGAATTGTGTTCAGATTGTTCTGGGTTCTGGGCATGCTTAGCTGAAATGCGACATTTATTTTGGGAGGGTGCGTCAGGGCGTTGTTGCCATATTGGCATAAAATGTGCCAAATTTGAGAAATTTGGCATATTTTGAAGGTGGTTGGCATGTTATATTTCTGTTTGGCATATTGGCATATTTTTGGCTTATTTCAATGTTTGTCTACATGTTCGTTCCATGAATTATGATTGAAAGGAGGTACCTGTAAGGATCCTTTCCATGTGTGTAACATCTATGCTGATGTGAAACTGAAAGGTGTCCTGTGAAAGAGAACAATAGTAGAAATGAATTAAGCACTATCATTGTCAATATGGCTACAAAATGGAAAGAAACCTGTAACAAATCCAAATATATCATCAACATTAGGAGGCAGAATAGGTTAAAAAAATCAAGAAGTGACTTCAGGATATGCTTACTTCAAACTGGGCCCACAAGGGTTTTTTTTTTTTGTTGTTTTTTTTGGACTTAGTCTTCTATTTTGTAACACCAAGCAACAGCCAAGGGACTAACTAAAGCTGACTCATCTCTACACGCTTTAGTGGATTTTTCCTCTAACCCTAAACTCTCAAAACTGGACAACTCAAAAGGGTTGAGTTTGAGGTAGCCATTGGGGTTTGTTGTCACTGCTACATCTGTCAGTGGCTCTTAGTGACATCATCATGAACTAGGAACTAAATGCTCAAAGTTTATTAGTAATATTATTACACCTGCTTTAAAAGTTGAAGTAATGAAAAATTTGAAAGTTAAGAAATTCTCTCTTTACACTGATGGCCCCACTGATGGCTCCACTGACTTTAATTCTAAAAAAGAGCCTGTGTTTGTGTGACTGACTTGGTCTGGTACTGTAGAACACTATTCTATAGAAATAATGCAATTTATACTATTTTCTGTTATAAAATTTTTTTTTAAAAATTGATAATTAAAATACCATGATAATGTTAAAATAAGGAGATCTAACCTATTTAGAGTGACATGGCATATTTTTGGCATATTTTTTAACACAGTTTGGCGTGTTTTAATTTCACCGACCTGGCACAGTACCTGGTAACTGTGTGTCAGGATTAACCCAATCATTTTCCATTCTTAAGAGTTGAGACTTCCACAGCCATTCAGAAATCCCTGTGAAATCATCAAAATGGGAATAGAATCTGTCCAATCAAAGAAAAAGCTGAATTTCTTCTTTGTGGTGTTAGTCTGCCTAGCCTACAATGTGCAGCTTTCAGTTGGAAAGTATTGTCCTATCTCTGGAGAAGATTGCTCAGTTTCCATGGACAGAAACTATACTTCAAGAATTCCACAGATATTAAAATTGGTTAACTCTGTAGATAGCTACAACACATGTCAATAGATTGCCACTGCCAGTTATATTCCTGAGCAGAATTATAGCTGGACTCTTCCCCTAGATTTTTCTATTTATCAAAATATTTTGGTGGCAAATTAATTAATTTCTATTGAAATATCATTTAGTTAAGAAGTTACCCTATCAAGCTATCATTCAAGTATCATACAATTAAGCTAGCTACATCCAATGTATTGTTAATACATCAAATAATTGGAATAGTGTGTTAATCCGGTTTGCTGTTAGTGTTACTCACACTTAAGCCTTCATCTATTTAGCATTTCTCTCAAATATTGATTGATTTAAATTGCAACATAGTTTTGTGGAAGAGCACAAAACAGCAAAATGGTTAAATTGATGGAAGATTAATTATCAGATTACTTTATTTTTTACTCTATCTATATTAGAATTGTTCACTCTTTAAAATGGAAAATATATGGAGTATGACACCCATGTTTATAGCTTCACGCACATGTCTTGTCTGAATCCAGTATTTAATTCATAAGGAGCTGCAGTTCCAACTCTGTAGTTAATGATCCATTTATAATACAAATTACAAATTTGAAACTTACATCATTTTGGTTCAATGCTAATCTGATGTTACTTACTAAACTGGGAATTCGTCAAAGCTAGACCAGGTACAGTGTCCCACACTGACCACATTATAACAGAATTCTGGAGTTGGATGTCATCCATTATCAAATCACCGAAGTTGGATCCTGCAGGTGTGCAGGGAATTCTTGTGTGTAGAAAATAACCAATAGTGCTTCACAATAATATAATCTTAAATCTGGTTTTTAACTGGCTTCAGCTATGTGTGTTGGCTGCTGACTGTGTGAATTGGTCAGTTCCTGTACAGTCCAGGTGTTAATATCTAGGGTTTCCTGGTTCTAGATGCTTTCTCAGTAATTTCTGCATTCTGTGTCACTTATGGGAATCTTACTATAATTATCAATTTCTTAGTTTGTATGATAACTCCTTCCAAATGATTGGGCATGAAGGGCTCAAATTTTTCTGGATAGTGGAACTAAGTGTGATATTTCAGAGGGCTAATTTCAACTGTGGATGTCATAAAGACAGCAAAACTGTGGAAGAGTTTATCACAGTACTCTACAGTTTAGTGGAAATGTGCAACTACGGGGGACCTAAAGAATGAGGTGCTCTGTGATAGGATTGTAGTTGGCATAAGGGATATTGCAATGTCTGAGAAACTGCATATGGATCATGGACTAACTGTGGAAACTGCATATGGATCATGGACTAACCGTGGAAACTGCTAATTAAAGAGTAAGGCAGAAGAGGCTGTCAAAACCAAAATAGGCAGTTGTGGAAGAAACAAAAACCATGCAACCTTGGATGAGGTGAAGACAAGAAACAATTGGCCAAAGAAAGGTTAAGGTGAAGCCTTATTATACTAGATGTGGTGCCCCCCCCCCCCCCCCACTCTTACTGCTATTTGCCACAAGTGTGGAAAAAAGGGCATTACTTTTTACTGTGTTTCACTAAGAGAAAAGGATCATTTGCACATGAGCTAAGCTTAGACAATGCTTTCCTTGGGACAATTTCTACTCATAGGTCATTCTCGTGGTCAGTAGATGTTAATGGTAAACAACAGGCTCCCTTTGAAGTGGATACTGGTTCAGAAGTGACTGCAATTTTTAATCAATGTGTATCATAGTCATAAAGAAAGTCCCTTGAAGAAACCTACTGGAGAGGTATATGGTCCTGCCAGACAGCAGCTTGAGGTCTTAGGACAAATCGATGACCAAATCTCATACAGACAGAATAAATCAATGCAAATAATATGTCATAAAAAAATTTTAAAGTCAATTTACTTGGTCTTCCAGCTTTTACTTCTCCCAAATAACCGGTCCCTAAAGTATTCCAAGGACAAGGAGATCTTGGAGAGGAATATCATATCCAACTTATGCAAGGAGTAGTTCCATACTCTTTGCACACTCCAAGGACTGTTCCAATTCCACTCCGCAGCTAAGTTCAAGATTAGCTAAATTAGATGGAAAAATTGGGGATTATGTCGAAGTGAGTGAACCTACAGAGCAGTGTTCTGGAATGGTGGTGGTTGGTTTCTAAGAAATCAGGAAAAGTGAGAATCTCTGTAGACTTAAAAGCTCTGAATGACATCTTTCGTGAGGTCTACCCAATTCCAAATGTTGATGAAACACTTGCCCAACTAGCAGGTGCAACCCTCAAAGCTTGATGCAACAGTGGATTTTGGCAGATACAATTGTCAAAGGAGTCAAGATCGCTGACTACATTAGTTTCACCAGCAGGCCACTACTCTTTTAATGAACTACCATTTGGAATATTCAGTGCACCTGAGTTGTTTTAGAAAAGAATGAATTAAATCTTGGAAGACCTTACATCCATCCATCCATCCATCCATCCATCCATCCATCCATCCATCCATCCATCCATCCATCCATCCATCCGTCCGTCCGTCCGTCCGTCCGTCCATCCATCCATCCATCCATCCATCCATCCATCCATCCATCCATCCATCCATCCATCCATCCATCCATCCATCCGACAGACATGAAATATGGTATGCTTACACAACTTCACTGTGGGAGTAACATGGGTGGGGTCCCACCTCCTCTTCCCATTGTGCATAAAACCAAAAAAAAATGCCAAAAAATAAAAAAGGGGAAAACTTCTGAAAAAAGCTTGGACAGTTAAATCTACTAGCCCATCTAATATATATTTTGGTTCGTAAGTATGTATATTTGTGTGTGTCAAGGCATCACATACAAACACTTTGACCAAAAAAGCTGAAATTTGGCATGTGGTCTCCAAAAACCCAGGTGAGCATTGTTAAACACATGTGGACATGGTAATGGGTGTGTTTATTTTTAATGCCACATCTACAGGAAGTTGTTTGGGCAGACAAAAGTTAATTGAAAGACCAATCTCGATGAAATTTGGCATGTGGTCTCCAAGTACCCGGGTAAGCAATATTAACCACATATGGATGTGGTTTGGTCACAGCCACATACACACAGGAAGTTGTTTTCATTATAAAAAGCTAATCACTGGACCAACCAGACTGAAATTTGGAATGTCATTTCGAAGCAACTAGGTGAGCATTAATAACCAAAGTGCATGTGTCAATGGGTGTGGTTTGGTCACTGCAAAACCCACAGGAAGTCATTATGCATGCCAAAAGCTTATTTATGTACCAATCAGGCAGAATTTGGCATATGGACTCCAAGTAACTGGGTGAGCATTATTAAACACATATGGGCATGTTAATGGGTGTAGTTTGGTATTAACCACACACAGAAGAAATTGTTTTGGCTGTAGAAAGCTAATTAAAGGACCAACCAAGATGAAATTTGAGTGGCTTCTAAAATGTTTCATGTTCACATTGCCCTGGAAACACCAGGCATATGCTGTTAGTACTATTATATATACTAGCACGAAATTTCGGCCTCAGCCATTGCATGCTATGCCCACCTTGGTGGGATGTGGTCACAATTGTCTTAAAATGATACAATTAGTTGGAGAATAATGCAATGAAATTTTTGATTGCTATTTTTTTAATATTATTTCGTTCATTTTTTCTAAATCATCCTCAGTAGCAGCTCACTGAATGGCAACCTCTGTAAACTACAGTAGAACCTCAGAGTTATGAACCCCTTGGAAACTGCACTGTTCATAACTCTGAAATGTTTGTAACTCTGAAATAATGACATCCCAGTGATGTGCTTCTTAATAATTATGATTTATTACAGTAATCTAAAACAATATTTTGGTGAGCACTTACCTAAATACTGTAACTGAATGCAAACATGCTTATCTGCACGGTATTCTTCTACTATTTAGCTGTTTCAACACTTTTTCCAGCCATGAAGTTAGAAATTTGTTTTCAGTACTGCCAGCTTTATTTTTTCCTCACTTTTTTGATGCCCACAACCCAGAATTGTATTTACTGCAGCTGTTCTCCCTCCTTATACACTTTATTGGGGTTGTTTTCCTCAGTGAAAGGAGCCTTAAGCATTGCAGCAGCTGCAATTCTGGTGGAGGGTATTCTTAACCTAATAAAAAATATATATACTTTTTTGTACTTTATCAACTTTTTTTCCAGTTCTGGTTTGTAACTCTGAGGTTCTACTGTACTATCTAATTCTGATAGTTAAAAGAATAATGGCAATGAAAATTTAAATTTGGTAGAGGACTTACCACAATGCCAACCCTGAAAGTTAAGAATAAAAGTTGGAAAGAAAATAGGCTAAGAAAATAAAGGGTGATTATTGGTGGAAGGGGGGGGGGGGGGGGGAAGAAAAAGTCAGGACCAAGTATGAGAATGTGTACACTCAAACTTCTCTTACCTGACTCCAAGCAATTAGTCTAGGACCCAGCTTAGAGTTGTATGCATTTAATTTAGTGGAGGATAACTCAACTGTTTTAGGGTAATATGAATCCAAGGAACAACATGGGATGTGTGCAAAATTGTGTATCCACTTCGAACATGACAAAAATGACTACACCCCCTTTTGCTGAGTTAGAATAGCTGTATCTTCTAAACCATTGGAGCTACAGACTATCTGAGGTGCTCAAAATGTTCAGAATGACCATGTTTAAAGGGGCTATAAAAGAGTAAAACCTTGCAACTTGGTATTTTTCAAGAAAAAAGATAAAAATGTTGCCAGCACCCTACAAATTACTTCATGTACATGTAGGTATTAACAGTACAGGGGTGCACTGCCAGCAGAGCAGGTTTTTGCAGGCTTTTGCAGGTTTGGTTCAGTCTGAAAGAGGCTATCTATCTTTGTGAAGAGCAAGATTATTGATAAGTTATGCTTTCATCACTAGCTACCATGTATTACAGGACAAGGGAGGTCTTTTTTAGGTGGCATGCAATCTAATTGTAATTTTAAACTTGTGTTCTCAGGATGAAGTACATCTTACTGTTCCTTGTGCTAGACTAAAGCCTATCAATCTCAATGAGTGCATCCTATGTCATAAGAAGAAGCAATCTGAGTACCTCTCCAGTGGTGAAGTAGATCGGAGTAACATTGTCTTCCTTGCCAAAAAAGCGGAGAGTAGTGACATCCGAGCCACTAGGGTCGTTCAACTGACTGTGCAAGAAAGAGCAGGGTATGTTCAAATACCATTCATCTTATTACAGAAATTTTCAAAGAGAAATGGCTAGGTTTGATATCGTAACCATCCGTACTTTAGAACAGGCAGAACCATCTCAGCAGGAGCCTAGCATAGATGTATCTGAGCGACGCAACAAGAGATTTAAGCCCAGTGTATCTTCAAATGTCTGCATCTTTTGCAGTGCAGATCACATCACAGTTAGACAGAAGACTATACACACACTGTACAGAGTCTCTGAAAAACCAATGGCCCAAAAGTTACTCAATGCAGGTGTACTGTTCAGAGACTGTGTGTACACAGAAACTGCCGGAATGTGTGATGTAAGTTATGTTTTTGCAGCTGATATCTTATATCATGACAACTGTCATAAAGGCTATTTCAATAAATATCAGGCTAGAATTGAAGAAATAATGAAAAACCTCGAAATGGAAGATTCAGTCACAGCTGCAGACAATTCCTTCAAAGCCCGATTCTTGGCCCTTGGGCTTGATTTTAGTAGATCAGCACATAGTCTCACTTCCATCAGAGATAGGCTAAATGAAGGTTCAGCTGGAATGGTGTCAAACAGAGCAGTAAAACAGCTCATCATTGAGCTGTATGGAGATATTGTCTGCTTTACATACCCAAACAAGCGAATATCCCAGATGGTGCTTTCTACAGAAAGCTCTGCTGAGGCTTTGATAGAATCCCTAGGAGTTTCACCTGTCCAACAGGTTGCAACTAAACTGGCACAGGAGCTGAAAGAATACAGCTTTGGACTCCAGAACAGCTTATGCGAACCCCAAGACCTCTAACACTCCATGGACACATTCACTAGCAACCCACCACTAAAATGGACTGAATTTTTCTCCTACATGTTCAAGGGAAAAACAACCACTCAGCAGAGGACTAATGTAGTCTTTCGGATTCTGCACTACATCCTGACTGATGGCAAGGAACCAACACCTTTCCATGTCATGGTGAGTCAAACAGTGCATAGTCTAACACGATCAAAAGAGCTAGTGACCGCTTTTAGCCACTATAGAATGTGTCAGCTATAACACAGTCAAGAGGATTGATGTTGATCTCGCTGAACGGATCATCACTGCTGCAGGTGAAAATAGAGTACCTCTTCCTGCTGTACTTGAAGCAACCAGCCCAATAAATGGGGCAATGGAGAATTTTGACCGAAATGAAAGCACCCTGGCAGGAACAGGCTCCACACATGACACCATCCTCATTCTCTTTCAAAATGTTCTAATCAATTTAGAGAAACCACAAAAGGAGCATGAGATCTCTGTAAGGACCCTTGCCTCTCAGAGCAGGACCACAGTTAAGCTTAGGTCTCAAGTCAAATGCCAACAGATCATCAAGATGGGGGCAGTAAAGGAACATGGAGAGATACCTACCAGCTACAAGGCATCTTCCTTAGCCATAGAGTCCTTGACAACAGACCTCGATGATTTTTCAGTAGAGCCCCTTCCAATGCATTGACCTCTCTGGGAAATGAGTTTACAAGGTGTCTCCCAGCACTCCATGCGCTGACTGGGTGTGATACCACCAGTAAGGTATTCACTAAACTTGCAGCCCTGAAAGCTCTCCACAAGCCAGGAACTTCTTCTTTTATACTGAATTTTGATAGCCCACAGCTGATAAAAAGTTCAGTATTAATGGCAGAGACATTCTTGGTCAAGTATCTGAAACCATCTATGGACTTGGAGACGTTTGATGATCTTTGTGTTGCTGCATATAATAGCAATGCCCTCAAAATGGACTTTGAGAAAACTGCTTGCACCTCAGCCAATGCCAGGAAACACATCATAGAGCTTATTTCCAGCTCCAGCTGTGGGTCCAAGCTCCATTTAGAGATGCCACCACCATTATAGATGCTGAATCCTATGGTTTTGTGAAAAGGGGCAGTTTATTACTTCCTGAAATAGTGATTTCAAAGCCTGAAGGCCTGCCAGATCCCGGCACATGTGGAAAATGTGATTGCAAGAATGGGTGTCCCTGCAGAATAGCCAGGATCAAGTGCTGCAAGTATTGCAAGTGCAAGGGAGGTGATTGTTGTAAAAACCCTATCATAGAATGAACACTCCTCATTCCCTCATTTTTCTGTTCATTGTTATTAATTTTAAGAAACTTGTCTGTTATTAACTCTGATACATATTAAAGCCAGGAAAGTGGTACTGTGTTAGTGTAACATTTCTCTTTTATAGCCCCCTAAACATGGTCATCCTGAACATTTTGAGCACCTCAAATAGTCTATAGCTCTAATGGTTTAGAAGATACAGCTATTTTACCTCAGCAAAAGGGGGCATGGTCATTTTCAGCATGTTCACATTGGATACACATTTGGCACATATCCCATGTTGTTCCTTGGGTTCCATATTACCCTAAAATAGTTGAGTTATCCTCAGCTAAATTAAGTGCACACAAACATGAGCCAGGTCCTCTACTAAATCCCTCCCCCCACCCCAGCAGCAAATAGAACGGCTGAGTGTTCACAACAACACCACATTCTGTAATACCAATTGCTCTTTGCTTTTATTTTTATGTCTTAGTTCTGCTTCATTTTATAAAGATGCCCCCCCCCCCCCCCCCAAATGATTTGTTAATTTTTTCAAATTTATTTATTAACTCTATTCATTAATGACCCTTGGACTTAGAGAGTTTACTTTATCAAACTCATTAACCATTCCCATCTTTTCAGGACATGAAGAACTAAAAGTTTCTTCATGTCCTATTGCGCCAATCAGCCACCATAGCACTAAAGTAGATATTAAATAATGTGGGTGCCAGGGTACATCTCTGCCATAAGCTATTCCGGACCTCAAACCTATCAGTTACAGTTGAACCCACTCTAACCTCAGCATGCATCCCCTCATGGAAAGACTTCACAACATTCAACATTTTTTCTGGCACACCATACTTCTCTAGGATTTTCCATAGGGCTTGCCTGGGCACTGAATCATAAGCCTTCCTCAAGTCTACAAACAACACATACAATGACTCACCATGTTCCCTTGCTTTCTCCACAAGCTGTCTAGCAACAAAAATCATGTCTGCACAACCACGTCCTTTCCTGAACCCACTCTGTGACTCTGGCAGAATTTTTTCAGCAATCACTTGCAATCTTCCCTGTACAATCTGCCTAGTACCTTCCCTACTACATCCAACAAACTTATTCCACACCAATGGTCACACTGCTTCAGGTCACCTTTCTTTGGGATTGGAACAACCACTGCGTCCTGCCAGTCTCTCACCACTTTACCTTCTTCCCACACCTTCTGCATCACCTCCAGCATTCTATCCCACAGATCTACACCACCGTGGAGGATTAACTCAGGAAGAACACCAGACTTTCCTCCTGCCTTTTTCATCTTCAATTTGGTTAGAGCCTGCATCAATTTATCTTCAGTTGGTGGCATATCCAAATCCAAGTGTGGTGGGAGTAGTGGCAAAGTGTCAATCACTTCATCATTGAATGCACAGGGTATGTTAAGTATCTTTACAAATGCTGATGCCATCTGGCTCTTACCTCCTCGGGACCCTGAGTCAAACTTCCATTTTCTTTCATGACAGCAGTGGGTCTAGTTGGCCTTCTTCCAGCATGAGCCAGCTGCAACTTCCTGATACTCTTCCACCTTGTGCAACCATCCTTTTTTGCAGCTTCCCCTTCCTTGGCAACCCTGCATATCCATTCTTCCTTAGCATTGTCCACTGCAACCTTTACCTTTCTCTGATGTCTCCTAAACTCTTTCCGGTTGGCTGAAGTATTGCACTGTATCATCCTTGGCTTTGATCAGAGGTGACAACAACTCCTCACTATCTTTGAACCAGTCTGGTTGCTTCCTCTTTACTCTACCAACTACTTCCTCTGCAGCTGACACAATACAAGACTTCAGAGCATCTCAGTTGCACTCGGTGGAATCTCCAGCTCTGAGTGGTCTAGCCAGCAAATACTGCTCCAACACTTCACAGTATTCATCCCTCTTGGCAGGGGTTTTCAGTTTATGGATGGCAAAAGGCAAAGAAACCTCTTTTCTTTGAGGAATAGTTACCTTTAGCTTAGCTCTTACAAGCTTATGGTCAGTCCAGCAGTTTGCTCTCCTCATCACCTGCACATCTCTGCAAACAACTCTCTGTTCAGCCCTCATCACGACAAAGTCTATCATGTGACATTTCTTTGTTGCTGGGTGCATCCAAGTTCCTTGATAGATTTTCTTCTTTTGGAACCAGGTGTTCATGATTGAGAACTGATTTAATGCACAGAATTCCAAAAACTCCTCGCCCACAAAATTACGCTCACTCAATCCATGCTTCCCTATAACACCTTGCCATAGATTATTCCCTGTGTCCAACACACCCACCCTAGCATTGAAATCACCCAGCATAACAAGGATATCATTGTGTGGAATCCTATCTATTGTATCCTGCAAATCATCATAAAACTTGAGCTTAATGCTTGGAGGTGCCTTAGCTGTGGGTGTGTAAGCACACACTATTGATACATAAGTGCCTGATGCCCTTCCAGACCAACCTTCCTTTTTTTTTTCCTGTGTGTACCCACTTCAATCTAGCTGATATTATTCTTGAGCTAACTGCTTCCCATACCTCCCCTGCATTTTTCCATGCCACTGTAGCCTTTTCTTCCAATACTATTCCAACACCCTCATTCCTACTAGCTCTTTCCTGATTCCCTGGCAGAGGACTACCAGAGTGTAGAAAGGTATATCTACCCACTGGCCACACATCCTTTCCAAACCACTTTGTCTCTTGGATCCCTACAACAGACACACCATATTTTCTCAATTCTCTCACTAACAAATCTATCTTCTTATCAATCTTCCCAGGCTTGTCACTATGGTTACCATGCTTAGCTACATCCATCAGTTGCTTCCTACAGATCAGCTCATCACCTGAACACTCTACTAAAGTACGACATTCCAGGTAGCTACTACTAAACTATTTCTATTTCTCTTTGATTTCTGCTTCATGTTCTGATCTTTTGTCACAAAGCTATTCTTTATTACCATTCTCTTGTGCTGAACTTTCTTAACTTTGGTTGCAACACCAAAGAAAGTGAACTGCTATCAAATCTGGACTACTCCACACGATTATAGAAGCAGCTTGTCAAGACTTAGCCACAAATGTTTAGAACAAATGAGGTACTTGACTAATTGGTAGGGCTTGTAGATAGTACAGGTAAACAAATGCAGTGGTAAATGAAATTAACTTATATACAAACCTAGTGCTAAATGAAATGAACTTATATTTGTAGAATAAAATGACAAGGTTAAAGTTCTAAATTGAACTTTACTTATAATAACTAGTACAATTTGGAGAGAGATAAATATAGCAATCATTCAAAAAATTCAAAAATTCAAATTTTTTTTTTTTTTTTTTTTTTTTTTTTTTTTTTTTTTTTTTTTTTTTTTTGTCATTGTGCTGAACTTTCTTATCTTTGGTTGAAACACCAAACAAAGGGAACTATTATCAAAATCTGGACAACTCCACAGATTATAGACTGGCAGCTTGTCAAGACTTAGCAACAAATGTTTACAACAAATGTGTTACCACATTTACCACAATGAGTTACTTGACAAGTTGGTGAGGTACATGACAAGTTGGTAGGGTTTATAGATAATACAAGTAAACAAATGTAGTGATAAATGAAATTAACTTATATATACAAAGTGGTAGTGTTAAATGAAATTAACTTATATAGTACTCACTAATAATACCTGAGCAAGTTTGAAATGGTTTCTGTTGTTATGGAAGTAGCCACTTGAAAAAGAGTTTATGACTAGAATTATTCAAATTTTGGACTACCAACAGACTTCCAATTAGTTAAGTACAAGTGAAAATATCTGTAGAATAAAATGAAAAGGTTAAACAAGTGCCAAATTAACTTAACTTATAATAACTAGTAGAACTTGGAGAGAGACAAATATAGCAACCATTCAAAAGTTCAGATTTTTTTGGATTTTTTAATTTATTTATTAATTTTTTTAATACATATACACTAGCCAGGCCAATGTCAACATGAAACATTATAGAAGCCACCCAAACTTCGGCCTGTTAGTCCTTTAATTAGCCTTTGGCATAAAAAAAACTTCCTGCAGGTGTGGCTACCACTAAAACACACCCATTGACACACCCACATGTGGTTAATAATGATCACCCAGTTACTTACAGACTATATGCCAAATTCCAGCCTGATAGGTCCTATAATTAGCTTTTGGCTGCCAAAACAACTTCTTTGGGGTGTGGCTATGACCAAACCACACCCATGTGCAGACTGGAATTTGGCATGTGGTCTCCAAGTAACTAGTAAGCATTCCTATGTGTGCAGCCTGACCGAACCACACACACATTGTCATCCCCAATCATGCTTAATAATGCTCACCCAGTTCTTAGAAACCACATGACAAATTTCAGCATGGTTGGTCCTTTAATTAGCTTGTGATAGTAAAACAACTTCCTGTGGATATGGTTATGGCCAAACAGCACCCAATGTTGTTAGTAATGCTTACCCAGATAGTTGGGATGTGGTCTCCAAGTAACCGGGTGAGCGTTATTAATAGAATGTGGATGTGGTAATTGGTATGGTTTTTTCCATAGCCACACCCACAGGGAGTTGTTTTGGCTGCCAAAAGCTAATTGCTGATTTAACTCTGGGGAGATGGGGGGGAATAACTAATTGTAGCAAGCATAGCTAAAAATAAATCAATGCAGCTGATCTGCTGTATAACTCAAATGTTAGCAAAAAAACATAAGGAAAATGTACATCACACCAAAAGCCAGTAACTATCCATACTATAGTGTGATAGTCTGTCAGTCCACGTACCCTTGATTTACTTTTGAAGTTAGACCCCTGAACCCATATATATTTAGAATCTGTGTCACCAGAGGAACATCTAAGTATGTGTATATGGCCCACCCCTTTCTGTATTCAGAAAAAAGAGCAAGAAAATGGTACTTTTACCAGAAAAAAGAATGGAGCTAAAGGCCTAAAACTTGGCATGCAGACACAAATTAACTCTGCGAATAACATGGGGTGGGTACCATCTGGCCACACCTCTTCCTCTTGATGTGTATGGCTAAAAATGCCAAGTGGTACTTCAAATAAAAAAACACTTTGATTTAATCACATTTTCACTTTTGTTTTAAATGTCTACAACATATATCTTCAAAATAGATACTTTTTTGCACCCATAGGGTAGGTTTTTCTCTAGTATTAATATGTTCCAATAGGTAGAAAGCCACATTAGTGCACCTCCGATAAGGAAGCCTGCTCTGTCAGCACAAAAGTCCAAATATCATTGATATACATCTATAAATACAACTAAATTTACATACAGTACTTTTATTTGTTTTAAAATTATTTCAGATTTGATTACTTCATCCCATTATATTCAAGCAATACATGTGCTAATATAGACGAATACTGTACCCCTTTTTCTTCCTCATACGAGACACGAGAAAGACCAATCCCAATTAACAACAATGACAATTAATCAATCAATTGTTAAAAATTTTACAGTACAACAGAGGATCTGTGAATAATTGTGTGAAGAAAGAAAGGTTACCAACATCAAATTGCCCTTGCCCTTGCCCTTGGGTGAAAACTGGTTCCTCCAAACCAGCTCCAACTTTCCTTAGAATCCCGCTGTTTTTATCCCTCTCTCTCTCTCCTTTTTAGCTGTGTACAATAATTCCACACTTGAAAGTGCAAAGTGATGGTACTTATTCCTGGTTCATTTGACCATTAGTATTTAGTAACCATTTATTATCAAAGAACAATGGTGATTGTGACACCAACACACAACCACCTATCCACTCTAGAAACCTGGAAATATTATTTCACTTTTTTGAAAAATTCAAAATAATATATTTCACTTTTTTTCTTTCTTTCTTAAATCCCTTACACCCACGCAATTTTGCAATCTTGAGTTGAATACTGTTTACTTTGCTAAACTTCTTCTCTTCTTTTCTATAGTAAGTTTTCAGTTATCCATGAAAGAAAGTGAAAGTAGTTGTATCATAATGGCAGATAACATGAATTCTTTCAAAATTTGAATTCAAAGGCTTTTTAATATAGCTGCTGCAACAACTATTCCAATACAGCTGCTTCCATCAGCTGTATGAAATGGCCACTTTGGCCATTTTGGCAGTTTAGCCAGTCATGCTAAGAATAAGTCCAATTAAAATGAACTATCCACACTTTGGCACTCAGAAAACATTTCAGTTCTTTTGATACCTATTCTAACTCTGTAGCTTCAAAATTGAAGGAATGTATTCGGTACAGGCAGGCACATGCCCAGAATAAAAACTATCTATCTATTGATTTTGATCTTGACCTCTGATGAACTCTAAAGTTCCACCAAATGAAAGAACTTTCTTATGTTAATTGGAAATGATATCTCAGATTCCTTTCTGTTATTTAGTTCCATAATCATGTTCATTTGATTATTAGGCCCAGTGTAATGGCAGCCATTTTGGATTTGAGCCAAAACAAGGTGTTGTCATGACAGGATTTGGGTAGGAATATTTTTGTGGTATAATATAATGCCAATAAACAAATTCCAGGTAAGATAGCCATGTTAACATTATTGTCTAACCTCTGTTGACAATGACTGCTTCATTGATTGGACTAATATGGTAGATTTCAACAACTACAACAAGATCTGTAAATGATTAAATCATATTTGTGAAATGTTAGCTCAGTGGGGGGGGGGGGGGGAGGGGGGTGAATTAGGTGGCACCGTGAGGCTGGGGTGCTCAGCTAGTATAATGCATAGCATATAATTAAATATAATGAGAATAAAAAACAATGAACATTATCAAAATCCAAATTGAGAGGAATGCAGCATATAGCACTAGTTTCACGGCATAATAGTGTGTTATCAAAGGTCAGAGGTTGTCTGGAAACAACTCCTGTGGTGTATGTATAAGTAAGGTTCTGAAGGCCTTGTGCAGCAGGAGCACGCCCAGCTGCCTCCTCTTACACATCCTCCACCCACACACACACCCGTAGGCATGTCCAGCCTTCTGGTTCGTCAGCATATCTATACCTGTCATAGACAATAAAACACCATGTGCAATACATACATACACACCTTGTTCAATGAGTGTATATGATCTCCTTCTCATGCCTTCCCCTTAACCCTCCTGTCATCCTCACCAGACACTACCAGCATCACCACCCATTCACTACAACCTTTCCTTCCAAATAGAATCCACTAAAAATTGAATGCAAGTGTCTGGGATTGAACTGAGCACCTTATCAATATTAGAGCTACTTCCCTCATCTCTACACACTGGCTTTACAGAAAATATCTCAGTTTATATGCTGTCTGAATGTGTTCAGTCTCTACTTACAACCCTCCATCAGCACTTTCACTGACTACTTGGTCTCTCCTCTTGTTATTCACTGTCCCTGCAGTCCACCTCATCCAAAATATCTAGCTGATGAACTACATGAGGACCACTATGTTTTCCTTGTCCGTTCATTTTAAGATCCACATTTCCACCTACTAGCTCACCTGCCTCCATGAAACAAGCTTCCTATAACCAAAAAAAAAAAAAAAATGATCCACCATCTTCAGCAATATGGCCTCCAATTTAAACCTTCTTCCTTTCAACCTTCTATGCACTCCTTGGAGACTTCCTCTCCACCTTAGCCATTGCATCATTTTCTCCCTCCACTACATACAGACAATCTTCCTCCCTCCTATTGCTAAATGTGTATGCATGACCATATCCACGGATAATATTTATCTTGTTCCTTCCTATATCTCCTCATTATACAGGAAACTCCCATGTGATCACTGTCTTCTTCACGTCAGCCATTCACATAGGCTGTCTCCCACCCTCCCCTTCCTCCCCACTCTCCCACTCACCAATAGCATCTATCAGACATGCCTCCCGTGTGAAGGCTTCCTGTGATGTGATGTTGTGGAAGACAGGGAGGGAGATCACACCACGCCCAGCATCCCACAGGTCCAGGATTAGTTGCAGTTTCTTTGAAACCTAAGCCACAGAGTTGAATCAGGACATCACAGTACACAGCAGCATCGGATATATATGATACACATTGAGGATATCATCTGAAGGTGTGTACAATGATGATATCATGCAAAAGGTGGTGTTTATCATGTTAGCTTATATTAGCTAATTTTGTTTTCTCAAAAAAATATGTCCTTACCTGCTGCCTCAGAGGAAATATATATATTTTTTAATAATAAACAGTCTGACCATAGAAAAAATTTAACTCCACCAAATGTGAAAAGGAGGAGGAGGAAGTTGGGGGTAGGAGTGTATAGAGTAGACTGGATAAATCAATTAGAGTGAGTGCAGGTAGTCCATGTACGTCACTAGTTAATATAAATACAATGACAATATGTTTATTATATATATATATAGGCATATACATGTATATACATAATACTGTACATCACGATAATTGAAGCACCTATTTTATTAATTGGCCACAATAGGTGACCAGCAATTTCATGAAGCTAACTTTGATCAAGTCAGTTGAACAGACTTTTATCTAACTAAACTCCACAAAGAATGACAGTACCACCTTGAAAAACCCTTTCACTTTCATCATACACTTGTGGACACTGATGACATTTAGAATAATACATCATATTTGTCAAACACAGCTTGAGAGATTTACAATCAACACTGCATCCACGTAATTAGTTAAATTGATTGTAGAAACTTCCCTTAGGTATATAGAGATCTGCTTTGTAGTGTACTTGTGTATAGGTTCTGTCTATTCGGTTAGTGTGACTTCATTTTACTTCATTCGAGATATTGGACTGAGTGCAGTGTGTTACCATGATAATTGTTATACAATATTTGTATTTACTGTGACCACTGTTAGAATAGTATGGAATAGCCTTGGAACAGACTAACAGTAAGTCAACATGCATGTGAAAGCATCTTCTTTCATCCAATTTAATTGCAGAATATACTCATGCTCCATTGTATTTACAAATTACCTCTTGAGGTCTTTTATTTCTGATACAGTCTTTGGCGTCCTTCATGTGGCTCATGGAGCGACCGTTTGTCCCCTTCCCCACATAGAACACCGCCTCCACAAATACACGAAACTGATCCAGATCTGCAAGTAAGCACACATTGACCAGGTATATATGCTGCATCATCGTTAAGGTCCCATAGAGAGGGAGTTGCTCCAAAGTGATGTCAAGTTACAGGAGACACAGGCACTCCACATCATGTATGGACATGCAGAGTGGACAGGAAGGGCCTGTTAACAAACAAGAACCTAACTAGCTGTACAAATATTCCTATTTTTCTTGTACAAGTCATTTTCCCTCACCAAGTGTGGAGTGACTAGGTTGTCTTATGATACCAGTCCACCTGCACACACATAATAGCTATGCACAGCAGTATTAGAGTTACCCATTAAAGTGGAGTGTGTTTGTGAGGCTCATCTTAGCTAACCATATTATACATCTTTGCTGCAAATACCCTGAATGTTACTGAAGTTTGCAGCAACATTTCTTTCTTATAACCAACTCAATCATAAGTCAATAATATGAAAATATGGCTGACCAACTGATATCTGATCCACAATTGAGTTTGTAGTGGTATCATGTACATGCGCTTGCCACACACCTGATGTTTCATTTTTCATTCTGTCCAGCACTAGTGGGTTCATCAGAAGGTAGTTGAAGAAAACTTTCTTCATCGGTGTCTTTAGATTGGGTGTCTGGAAGGAGCGAACCACCTGCTCCTCCAAGTCATCAAGGTTAACCATGAAGAATGTCCCATTCAGCACCAGAGCCAGTTCATACTTGTATCCTGTAGAATAGGATTACATGGTGCAGCTGGATCATATGTGCTGCATCAGCATATTTCAGCAGCTACAGGCAGTTTCAACTAATTGTGCGCCACTAGAACACAAGCATCACTTGCCGCACATGCGCACCATCATACACTCACTCAAACACAAGCAGGGTAGTGGTAGGAAATGTTCGAATGAACTAATATGACACATAAAAAGGTTATAATCTGTGATCAAGATCACAAACACATTCTAAATAGCCATTTTATAGATAGTAAGTGTTAAGTTGCTTTACATATAATTTGTCCCCTCCCCTCATTCCATCTATTTATGTACTTTGTGTGTTAGTACCTTTGTAGCCAGAATTGCCTGAGGGTTGGCTGCCTGCACAGATCTTAGCCAAGTATGAGAGGTACGCTGGCCGGGTGGACTCACATATAGGGCCAGGCTTCTCACCAAGTGACAGTAACTTATCTCGCAACTCATCATTGTTCATTGCTAAGATACTCTGGGACACCTTCACCTTGCAAACACTGCTTTCGGCAGGAGCAGTGGTTTCTTTGCCTTCATTGCTGTCTCTATGCTCCAATTCACTACCCTTCACCTCACCATTGCACTCATCCTTGCTGTCTCGATCATCTCCAGAGGAAGGCAATGCTTCCCTGGGGATAGGTGGGCCAACAGGGTTCGTTGGGGTGCCATGGGAAGTGATGCATGTGCTGGCAGGAATACTGACACCTGTGCTGCTGCTGCTACTGGTGGTGGTGGTGGGAGAGCAGCTGTTCATGCCATTGGTGATGGAGGGTGTGCTACAGTCATATATTAATGTGCTGCTGGCATCACATATGTCCATGCAGCTTAATGTCCTGGGTGTGGAGGGTGAGTCAAACTCCTCGGACAACTCTGTGATCTGGGTGAGGGTGAAGTGGTCCTCGAGGAACATGGAGACGTAGGTCTCTGCCATGCTCATGTCCTGATCATCGGGGGCATCCTCCAAGCCGGATATGTCTCTTAGGAGCTGGATACACTCTATGTGATCAATGAAGCAAGTGAAGAAAAGAGCAGTCATCCCAAAGTCGTGCATCATTCTCCGTTGGGAGACATATGGTTAGAAGCTTTCACACTTGACATGAACCATGATGTAATTGATACAATACCATTCACATTGCACATTTAAAACAATGTAATGCAAATCAAGGCTATTCACACTAGACATGTTACACGATGTAACAAGATACATGATCATACATATTGAGCACATGTTATGGCAGAAAGAACCATGAATTCAGTAATTGGAACTCATGTTGTTGTTTTTTTACATGAAAAGATTGGAAGTCACAAACTCATCATTTCATGCTGCTGTTTCACTGATCACTGGATGTCAGTGTCATGTTATAATTAGAAGAAAAGTTACACTGTCGCACACCATATATTATTGTTTTGATTTAATAACATAATAATTTATTGTAAATTTAATTGATTGCTACAGTGGACTGCACGATAAAACCCCAGATCGGACATTATTCATTTTGGACGTTTGTCCTTGGTCTTGTGATATGTGGGATTGTGATTTAATTGAGAGCAGACTATTTGATACTCTTAAGTAAATCCTAAGAGTATTTGGGCAGGAGTAAGTGAAGAGTAGGTGGAAATAGTTGGACTTCTTCACAACATAATGAAATGTACCAATAAAAATAAAAAAACATCACAAAACATGAGACTCCATGTACATAATAGAAAAATATTCACACTCTGGCACAGAATGCAAAATATTTAGATAAAAGATCATGTCATTCACACTAACAGATTAACATTATGGTAGAGGTCCATTAGAAAGCTGCATATAAAATTGTTTTAAAATATCACAGAGCATTTTTTATGGGTGCAGTACCTTCCTTCATGGCGCAGTCAATGGGGAGCAAGTCTTGTTCATCACTGATTAAAGGGTCAGCCCCATACTCCAAGAGCAGAGCCACCGCCTCTTTTTTTCCCCACATGGCAGCCACATGCAATGCAGTGTGACCCTCCTCATTCTGGCAGTCAATGTCTGCACCATGTTGGAGAAGAAAGCGAAGTGCATGTGGTGAGGAGCTGTTGGCAGCCAAATGGAGCAAAGTGGTTTTCGCTTGATCAACAGGAGTGCTTGGAAAATGTGGAAAGTCCTTCAAACACCGAGTTAAGTAGCTAGAAAAGAGGGAAACACAATCACTAATTATTTTTGAGTAAATATACCCTTTTCTTCTCCATTATTTATCATACCAAAATTTTAATACATATATTCTTTATATTCCTTAAGATAAACTCAAAAAAATAATAGTAATCAAGTAGTGATCTTAAACAGCACAGTTGGTGTATATGATATAAATTGAAAAGGTTCATTAAACAGTGGTGGAAATTACACACAAAGTCTGTCTTATTTTGTTTTTCTCTTCCTATATTTTGACTGGTGGTAACTGATTACAGTGAACAAAGTTAGTATAAAAAAGACATGTTCACATAGCTAACAGAGCTTCTGTTTGATATACCTCTTGGATAGTTAGTGTCTATTTGAACTCACTTGAATTATTATATTTATGGGGGGGGGGGGGGTGTGTGTGTGTGTGTGTGTGTGTGTGTGTGGGATGGTTGTTGGTGAGGGTTTGAATGAGAGTGATGTCAGACCAGTGCAGGTGGAGGGTGGCTCTGTGGATGTAGTCCAGGACTTCACATACTTGGGTGCTAACATCTCAAGAGACGGGGAGATAGATCACTAGTGAGGTGACTAGAAGAATTGCTAGAGCAGCTAGAGCATTTGGATGTTTGAGGGTGCCAGTATTTAAGAACAAAGACCTCTCATTGGCCACAAAGAGAGCAGTGTATAGGGCAGTTGTTCTAGCTGTATTACTGTATGGAGCTGAAACTTGGACGATGAAGGCTGTGCATACAAGACGTTTGAATTCTTTTCATAACCGTTGTAGTCGGACAATCCTGGGTGTGACGAGGTACCAACAATGGAATGAAAGATTAACATCTCATAGCCTATCACATAGGTTTGGCTTGCAGCACTCCATCTCTGATATCATTCTGGAGCAGCGTTTAAGATGGCTGGGTCATGTGGGTCGCATGGATGAAGAAAGGCTTCCAAATAGATTGTTGTTTGGGGAGCTTAACATGAAGAGACCATGCCACGGGGCAAAGAAGAGGTGGAGGGATGTTCTGAAAGTGGATTTGCAGGCAATTGGTGTGTATGATAGATGGTATGAGTTGTGCCAGGACAGGAAGGGGTGGTTTCATCTGTGTTTAGATGGTGTAGAGAAAATTTCAACATCCAGGCGATGGAACACCTGTTCAGCTAACAAGCAATCTGAATTAAGAACACTTAGTTGTGCCTGTGGAAGGAAATTTCGAAGACAAGGAGATCTGACCAGACACCAACATTTCTGTGTGATGCCATCATAAGCTAAGTTTATTGCCATTGGTCCTGGATTCATCCAGGACACTGCCATCATGGTACTTCGTACCATGGGCAGCTTCTAAGTTCTAAGTGTGTGTGTGTGTGTGTGTGTGTGTGTGTGTGTGTGTGTGTGTGTGTGTGTGTGTGTGTGTGTGTGTGTGTGTGTGTGTGTGTGTGTGTGTGTGTGTGTGTGTGTGTGTGTGTGAGTGAGTGTGTGATTAGATTTTGTGTTAACTCAAGCATGTAAGTTCACATGTGCATGTAAAAATCCAGGGGGGGGGGGTTTGCTTGTTTTTTTTTTGGTTGTTTCTTTTTTTGTCCACGTTACCCCCTGGTCAAGTTGTGTATCCATGTCCAAGTTTCAGATCTCTAGGTCCAAGGGATTGGTGGGCCACAAGCCACATAGGTAGGTACAACATTATTAATACAGTGCTTCTTTTTTTAACCAACACACACCCACATATCAACCATTTTCTCGCTTTTTAGATTTCTTTCATTTTACTATTCAGTAATCATACAATCATATATATATATAATTTTTCATTATTATTATATTGAGGGTGGTAGGGTGGGAATAGAGGGTGCAAATCTGCCACTTTATTATTAGTAGATTTTCAGACAATTGATTTTGCACTAAGAGACTGGTGACTGTGGACTATACTGCCCTATACACTAATATATTCCAATGTTGCTTACAAACTATTCTATCCCATTGTTATCTCACCATGTACATACTACAGTTTGAAAAAGAAGAATAAATAAATTTGTTCAGTATGTATAATTTGATAATAGATGCAAAAATGTTATCATTGTGCTAAAGTAAAAGTAATATAATGAAATTTTCTTATTAGTGTATATTTGAAAATATAATTAATTATTTATAAAACATTTATGGCTGTATTGATTAGATGTTCATATAAATGGTTTTGAAATGTTTTGTCTTGATAATGTTAATGCAGACTGTGGAATGGAATGGGGAACAATGAACACTTAATACTTCCTGCAAGTTTGAATCTTGTTCATTTAAAAAAAATTTTTTTTTTTTAAACTTGAACCAGTTATCAAAAAAGTGAAAGAATTAAAGTCCAGCCTTATTGGTAAACATTTGGATTTATCTTAAGAATTTATTTCACCAAAAGATGATTTTGTGTGTGTGTTGTGTGTGTGTGATTCTGTTGTTTATTTTTCTAATATCAAAATAGTAAGGAACAAATGTGCCAGGTCCTTCACATTCACTGATCAAGTAACTACTAATGTTACCATAGAAATCAATTAAACACAGCAACCAATTTTTTTAAAAATTAGGATTTTTCTTATTGACTTTAAAAGTAACAAAACCCGTCATACCTGATGTCTCCATTATCATCAGCATCCTTTATCTTACCAATAGGGATTATACTATCCATAGGGGGTAAATAACGAACAGTGCAGGAAATAAAGCGGGAGTTTCAGCCAGACCTTTCTCACTATCTCCTTATTCCCCTTTTTGAAATTAGCGCTTTCGACCCTTTACCATGATTTTTGTGTTTACTACTTTCTACTAGTCGGACATGATGCTAAGGAGTGTGGAGGAAGAGGTGAGATTAACTAATGCGAGGAGGAGAGGGCCCCACCTGTCAGTGGTACGTGAGCGCTACCTCAGGAGCGACATTTCCTGCAAGGTGGCCTGCTGCACTGTTTGTGATCAAGGAATAAGCAGCCATTCTGACGGTAGTCATTGAATGTACACTCCCTGTCACTTACTGATCTGCCTGATCTCTCTATGCCACAGTATCAGGATCTCTGAGCCCAGGGCTGTTGCACTATGCCATCCCTGATGTCCCTGCTCTGTCCAAGTTTTTAGAAGTGTTTGAGGAGACATGCCTCAGAGGTTGTATCTTGCTGCAGACAGTCATGGCACACATGCGAAACAAAGAAGGCCGACATTCATACCATCGAGCCAAGGCCCTTCTTGGTCACCCATACAAGGACTTTGTGATGTTCAGCAATGAATATCATTATGAGATATTTGCTCAGAGAGAGAAATTGGAGAGTCAAGGGAGTTGGCAAGAGAGGTACGTAAGTTAGTGGTTGACCACTTAATTAGCTGTTCAGTATTGAGAGTATTTGACCCCCATGTTCTTACCATCCCTCCCTCCATGCTTTCATTCCTCCCTCCATGCTTCCAATGTGTATGAGTGTGAGGTGTGTTGATGTGTGTGTATTTGTTGAGCAGGATGGTGTACACTTCTGCTGCTTGGTATGCCAGTCACCTCCGACGCTCCAACTTAGACCCACTTGTGGTAATAGTCACACCTAACCCACAGGTAGTGATAAACACATTTAGTTAAACTGTGCAACAAGTGTACTCAATTTTAGACTAGACTGATGGTGTACTTTAATCCCGCACAACTGCTCTATTCCCGGCTCTAGAACTATTCTAGATTTAGCCCCGAGAATACAAGGGGGATTCTCATACAGAGCCTTGAAGGCTACTTCAAATGTTTTTGGCCAACACTAACAGAAGCCCAAGCAGTTCTTCAGTCCTTGACAGAGAGCATTCTATCAGAGAGCTCCTCAGCTTCTGCAGGTGGTAACCACTACACCAGCCATCTGTCTGCCAGTGCCATCCGGGATGGTCTCAAAAAGGTGAGGAGTTAGGTGAATGTTTTATTGAGATACATATATGTTTCATAAATTATTTCTCTCACACATTGGTGGAAAGGATGATCGGTGAAACTAACCGAATATTTTTCTAGGTTTGATATTTTTGAGTTAATTTCTGTTTGGGACTTCATGGTCCTAAAAATAACTATTTTATTCCAGGTTATATTTATATTCCATTATTGTGATTTAGCATTTTCTATTTACCTATTGACTGACTGTGGAGTCCTGGTTCAATATTTCACAGACCACTTCATTTTCTTCTTGTGCAACAGTATATGGACTAACATTAGCAAACCCAGTATACATTGCCTTCTGGTACTTGTCTTATTTTTGTATGTTTCACATCTTAAATATGCAATAGCTTTGTTTAAATTTTTTTTTTAAATTTTGAAAGTAACACCAATTTTCTCGTGTCTGTACACTGCACACATACACCAAATTTTGTATTGAATATCTGTGGACAATTAGTTCAACTATTGGGAATAGCTATATATGCCCAAAAAAATTGGTAGGGGATAGTCATCAATAATCCTTCAATTAAAAGAGAACTGAAGGGGTTAAGGAGAACATTGTGTTGAGCAGAGAGTTGAAAGAAGAGATGTTGCAATGGGTACAATGTGATACTTTAATGAATATCTGTTTTCATAATGTGCAGCATCAATCTAGTTCTACTTCCATTTTTCATTAGACAAACTATGTACATTCATTTTCATATAAATACTGAATATATCTTAGAACTTTTAATTTATAAAGTTGTACGTATAATATGGGAATTCATATATAAAAAAATATATTATGTGTGATATGACGAAGAAATGAACATTTTAAAAGAAACAGCATATAATGTATCAATGTTTAGTCAGCTATCACCAATCTCTGACTCTAAGTACAATATTACAGATTATATTTGGCAAAAAATTATACCTCCCCCCCTCTGAAGAGTAAGTAGAATTTACCTATTATAGCTTGAAACAAAGCAAATGAGTTTTTTTAAATTTAAATTAACTATTTAATCGACTCAAAAAAAGTATTTTAAAATGTTTTTAGTTTTGTTCATTCTACTTCCAGGGCTGTAGGCACAGTCCAAAGAATGGCCTTAAGCTATTTATATAAAGCTCTTCATGGTTGCCACTTGTTTCTAATTAAAATAGTTCAATAGAAGAATATACCCGGCATTGCCAGGGCCAGAAAAAAATTTTTTTACCTGCTTCTCAATGGAACTGCCTGATTCGTTTTGCAGCTGACGTTCCTGTGCCGATCACCAGCCTCTTCTCAGGCAGCATCGTGAAGTTGGTAGTCTCTCAGGCATACACCCTATCACGTCAAAAGAAAAAATACTTTAGGAAAAGCTTTAATCAGCTAGACATGAGAACAGGTTGACAACAACAAAAGGTGATTGTATGAGGTAATGGTGAGCATTAACAAGAGAATGAGTGAAGCTCATGCATTGGGTGTGAGTAATACAAAAGTCCAAATTCAAAGGGTTCCACAATAAATCACAGCAACCCTTTACCAACAACAGTACTAACATGTATTGTATCATCAGTAAACATACCCAAGCAGTGGTTAGTCTTGATAAGCCATCCTTTTACCAATCATGATTATTTTTGTTCTCAGATCATTTTTCGTTCACGATTATGAAAAACTACCTCCATTGACGTGGGGAAAAAAGGGTTCTCCAAACCAAAACCTGACTAAAAGCATCCCCAGCTTTCAAGGATCGTGTGTAAAAAAAAAAGGTTTCATTGAAATCAGTTTGATTGTGTTAGTGAACATAACAAGACTGTCTCTGGTTTAATCATGTAAAGATCTGGGTGAAAGACAATTTACATACCTCAGCCCACTTTCATCAACTTAGCATCAACCAGGCCACTTTTATAGCCACAAAATCATCTCAAGCTCTTACATTACCTTTGAATCAACTCATGTCAAGTACAGATCCTCCAAGATCACTTTAGGCCACTTGCCTTGGGATAAGCTCAGGGCACCCACCCACATAGCCACATAATCACCTGGACATCTTTCATAGCCACAAAATCACCTCAAGTCACTTACATAGCCACTTGGGCCACTTGGGAATCACCTGGGCCTTTTTCATAACAGGAATCCCTTTGGCCACTTCAATTTTTGTTAGACCTTAGCCACATGCATGGTGTGTTCAATCTTAAGTGACCAGATTTAATACTTAGTATGATATAATGTCAGAGCTAAGAACTGGATTCAATAATGCTTCTTGATATTTATTATAACTCACTTAGTATGTGTATACATGTCTGAGAGTTAATTTGGAAGTGAAGTTAGTAAATGTTCCAGGTGGAACTCTCCGTTGGAAGGTTCCATAAGTACTTCCACTACAGCTGACTTGCTCATCTATAGCCACACCTAATGGGTGTGTGTTGAGCTGACAGAGCTGGTGAGCATGGGATATGGACTACCTGGGACAACCTTCACCAATTTCACATCTCATTTTGCCTTCATCATTCTCACCCCCACCCCCCCCCCCCCCTCCCCAAGCTGGCATATAACACAAACTACTGCACCAGAGACAACGAAAGAGCCATTATCAAAAACGGACTTTGTGCTTCTTATAGACACCTCCTCTGAGACAGATTTGGAGGATCTACATTTTTGGTGTTTGATTTCTTTTTTTTTAAATGACAACCAATACCTATAACGCTATAACAATGTCATTAGTGCAAATATTGGGACTTGATGTTGATATTTGACTTCTTTATTCTTGAAACTTTTCCCTGCATCAACCTTACAGCAAAGGTTGGTGGGCATTCCATATTTAAAACTTCATTTTTTTTTTATTGTTTGGTATGTGTATGTTTGTTCTTCAAGGATTTGTTCTGTTCTGGGAGACTTCAAGTGAATGATTACCATCCGCAGAATGAAGCCTTTGTCACAATTCATGATGGTGCAGAGAGATATTTGTCCAACGATAACACAGAAAGCGATGATATCTTGATTTCAGGAAGTGCTCACAGGTAACTTGACAGTATATGCCCCCAGCTGTGCTTTATTGCTCCATATGCAAAGCTTCAGCCATGCACACTTAACTGTTTAGTGAATACGTCTGATTTACAATGTAGTATAAACACATCATCAATTAGGTCATGAGCCTGATGCTATTTGCAATTAAAAAATAAAGTTATATGCACTCATGGTTTCAATACACCTTTCTTAGATTGCTTACACCCACCTGATCATACTTCACATGTCCACCTGACCATACTTCACACACACACACACACACACACACACACACACACACACACACACACACACACACACACACACACACACACACACACACACACACACACACACCTGATTATATAAACTTCACATACCAGCTGATGGTATAAATGATGAACTTCAAAGTTGTATGGAGCAATGCTACATGATTAGGTGCACTTTCATTTTCTTACTGCAACCATTTTTGGAATTAAGAAACTGAACACAGACTGCAGGGATTGTGTCATTGTTTATTGAGCACAGCCCTAGGAGTGTCTCAAAGGACTTGCACTCCTGCAGGCAAATGGCTGTGGGATAGTAGACAGAAGGAAGACGTTGTGACCATCACTTCTATTAAAGGTTGTGGCTTTATGTGAAGATGAGATATCTGTAAAGGTGACAGCTACCCATCAACAGCAGCTGCAGAGTCGGGACAAACTAGTATTGATTCAGCAGAAATTATAACCAAAAGAAATTACCTAATTCCACAAAGAAGTGGAGAAATTGTTTCCCTTAATTAACACTGGGCCAGCATTGCATGTTGACTGAACTAATAGAGAGTTTCCTATCCTCTTGTAGAGCCTGTCACTAGGCAAATCACTTTTACATAGTGATGGTGTGTGGTACTCTTCTCTATCCCTTTGCACTCATAACAGTAAATTTCTCTTTGGTTTATTAGCTCACTAGTCAAACTTCCATAACCTAGTACACTATTGATCTTAATTAACAGTGTGTATTTAACCTAGGAACCGGGCTATCCACGGTGATCTGGTGGCAGTCCAGGTTTTTCCTCGTTCTAAATGGCATTCACGGAGTAATGCATTACCACCAAAAGGTGGAAGTCAAAACATCTCTGACACTTTGTCCACCAAAAGGGAATCCACATCTCCCATCATGCGGACAGGGATGGTGGTGGGGGTCATTGAACGATCAGGTTGGACGTATGTCGCTTCATTTGATGTAAGAATCTCCAGGCTTTTGTGATGCAATCTCCCTAGATTCAGTATTATTACATTTGCCAATCAACATCCAAGTAGCTATTGTAAATATAAATAAATGTTGTAGATGTGACTGTGCAAAGGCTGGCAGGTGTGTGCAAAGGCTGATGCAGGTGTGTGCAAAGGCTGATGCAGGTGTATGAATATATTGGTATGATTGTATGCGCAGAAATCTAAAGATGGTCTCCCACGTGGAGGAAAGGCAGAGAAGGTCTTGGTCATTCCCTACAATAGGAAAGTACCCAAAATTCGCATCAGCACCAGACAAGCTGATGACCTACGGAACCACAGGTTTTGTTGTTGTAAACAAGCTCACCATTGCTGGAGTTGTGGGATGACTGGATGTGCTGTGTTTGTTGCAGGATTGTGGTGCGCATTGACTCCTGGCCTGCTGACTCACGCTATCCCAACGGCCACTTTGTACGCAGCATTGGACCCATAGGAGATATAGAGACAGAGACTGCTGTTGTCTTGATGGAACACCAGCTCACTCCTGAACCATTCACTAAAGCTGTGTTAGCAGGTACATGGATGTTGCACTCATTAACTCTGAACAGTGCTGGTGCATACATAACTACACTAACACGTCTGACATCATTGGGATCTACACCTTACCATATATATTGAAACCGTATTTTTACAACCTTACTCTGGGATTCCCCTGGTGTTTGGTAGAACTGTTGTGCAACTATTTCTTGTCAATTAGTAGACAATTTACTAATTCACAATGAAGGGAAGACAGTTCTCTCTCTTCTGCTGGTGATTTCATACAACATTACAAATTCAACTTCATTTCTACTCCAGAATAAACAAGGACATCTAGTTGAACATATAATGTGCCACATAATCTGATGATGAAATGTTACAATGAGTTAATGTAGAGCACTCACAACTCACACAGTAAATTGATGTGAACTTTTTTTGATATCAAATACATCTTTCATTTTACCTGTTGACATAAAGATATTAGTAAGATCCTTTCATGAAGGGCTCATTTCTTGCTGCAAGTGCTATTTGTGATGAGTGCCTAAACACTCACCTGGTTTTTACTTACATCTTGTTACATCTTGAGGGCAGGCACAAGAAAGGCAACATAGATGCTCTGCTAGCCCCAACATCTTAACACATTTAACTATTTATTTGATTTGAAGTTTGACCATATCTATACTATAAGGTACGAATAGTCTGTCTGTTTGTCCGTGTGTCTACAATTCACACTTGAGGTTAGACCCACGAACCCATATATATATAGAGTCAGAGTCACCAGGGAAACGTCATGAGCATGTATATATGGCCACACCCCATTCTGTATTTTTTAAAAACAACAAAAATGGTACTTTTTCCAGAAAAAAGAATGGAGCTAGACCAACAAACCCATATATATTAAGAATCAGTGTTACCATGGGAATGTCATAAGCATGTCTATATGGCCACACCACTTTCTGTATTCAAAAGAAGCCAAAAATGGTTCTTTTGCCAGAAAATAGAATGGAGCTACAGGCCTAAACTTTGGCATGCAGACACAACTTGACTCTGCGAATAACATGGGGTGGATCCCATCTGGCCACACCTCTTCCTCTTTGTGTGCCAAGCTAAAAATGTCAAAAATGGTACTTTAAAAAATACTTTGACCTAATCACATATTCACCTTTTTTTTAAGTCTACGACATATGCCTTCAAAGCAGACAATTTAGTGACTGTAGCCTATCAAAATTGTACTGAAAAACCGCCTGTAAGACGAGTTTTTTTGCTAGTGTGGTTAGACAGACATTTTATGCATGGTTTCTGTGCTTTGTGTTGAGTTTATGTTGTTTTATAGATATTTGTAATATGTATATTCTGTACCATGGTAATCCTCTTCCATATTTCTCTCTCTTTCACTCACTCACTCACTGCATAGAGTTGCCAATATCCTCCAGATATCATCCGTGGTTGGTGGATGAGGCTGAGGTGGCAGAGAATGGCCGCAGAGATCTCAGGAATCTCTTCATCATGAGCATTGATCCCAAAGGATGTGAGGATGTGGATGATGCTTTGTCCATTAGGTAAGTTCTTTTCAAAGAAAAGGTTTTCCGTTTAACCCAGAGCCACTCTCAAGTTTATTTTTCCCAATCTAGAAACCTCTTCTCTTTACACACCCCACCTAATTCTCACATATGATATCTGTAAAATAGGTCAAAGTAGTAAGTTCAGTGCTTCCAACTCAATCCAATTTTTACATTTTTAGTATCAATTTAGTTCTGGCATACAATTTCTAAAAATAAAATGTTCCATCTTATTTTTATTTATTTGTTGTGCTTATAATTGTTTAGAAGTTTGTTTGTGTGGGTGTTGTGATTTATTATTATTGTGAGGAGTCACATGATTGTGGTTGGCTTACATGATGTAAGTTGTTCTCTCTCTCCCTGTGTTAAACTAGCTACATCTAATGCACAGACTGTGTCTCAGTGTAACATGGTGGATCAATTCTGCTTCTCCTAGACCTTAACCAATTTAGGTGGTGCATGTCAAAGTATATTTCAAGAATAATCTGGCTGATACTTCAATCGTACATCTTTCACTGCATCCATGTTTCACCACACCAAAGGCATTTGTTACAAACTTTCCCTAGAATAAGTTACATGTTTGTTTGACATCCACCATGTGCATTCTCATGAAGACTGTATGTATGTAGGTGGCTATTATGGCATGTGACATGATCACTGCTGGCACACTCATGGTCTCTCCGTAAGATAATTGTGAATGAACATCTGCGGTGTGTCTGTGTGTGGGAGAAGCATTTATTCAACCAAGTAGATAATGTTCCAGATCTTGTTAGAGGGTGTGGTTTCCTAATTTACTATCTCAGTGAATGATTCCAGGAATAATGAAATTGTGTTGGGAGCTTAAATGTACCAAACAATTTAGCAAAGAAACTGAAGAAATGAGTTTAACTCAGATATTAATGGGAGCTGGTTTTTATCAGTGTGCTAGTCCAATACAGAGAGTGCTAGTCCAATACAGAGAGTGCAGTAACACTGTCTAATGTACACATGTAGCCGATATATCCTGTTGCATATTTTTACACTTACATGCTATTGCTATCGTATCTTATTTTATAAATACTATTATGTCTTAACTCTCCATTCTGATCACCTTCGATGACTCAACACGATGCAATGCAACTAACAGTTAGGAATTAAAAGAGATTGCAGGATGAACAGATAAGAAAAATGAAATTACTTCAATTAGACCTAACTAGTTCTGCCACAGAATCAGTGCACATAATTATATATTCCTAACTTAATCAACCACTATTGTTCTTATTACACTACTACTTCACACAAATCTTATCTAATCAATGTTTAATGTATTCCAACATGTATCATATTATCTTGGACAAGTAACAATAGCTTTTTAACTAATTACTAATTAGCTGATATTCAGGATATGAACATGAATTGAAGATTCCCAAAACGAATCAACATTCATAGTGTTGCATACCATTGTTGTGGTTGTGTGAAGGTCAATTACTTGCTGTGTTATTTTACTGCATGCAGACGTGTGCACGGTGGTGGCATGGAACTTGGGGTGCACATAGCTGACGTCTCCCACTTTGTGAAGCCAGGCAGTGTGGTAGACCAGGACGCTGCCAGCAGGTCAACATCCATCTACTTGGCAGACAGACGCTACGACATGTTGCCACCTGTGCTCAGCGCTGACATCTGTTCCCTACTCAGCAATGTGGACAGGTGAGGGTGTGGCTATGTCCTGTACATAGCAGCTGCACACTGTACACCACACTTGTGTGGCATTTATTCCCCACATCTCAGAGAATGAGTGAACACTTGCAAGAGCAAGTGTTGCTGGCTTGTTGGGGAGACATAATGATAGTCGCAGTGTGTAGCAGTCAGGGTAATAAGAAATATATCAGAGGAATATTCATTCTGCTGAAATTTTAGTTAACATGTCAACTTCCAGAGTCAATTTGCATATAGTCTGCACAATTGAATAGCTGGTGCAATATCTTGAGTGAAATCGAGCACCCCTTGAGTCGATTGCACATGCCCAGTTTAATATCTCAGCTGACGGAAGCTGACTTCAAAGAAGATGAAACTGGAATGAATGAGCTGCACACAAATATTGGCTACAATATATTATTGTCATCAAATCAAGTTAAAGATTATTTTGTTTTTAAGCATTTTGATATTGCATTATTAACTTATAGAGCACATCCACAATTAGTGCCCACCCTCAAATGTAATGCTGTCCATTTGAAGATATTCTATATTATTAAGCTGTATTTTAAGTCAACACTTGTTTTCCATAACAATGCAACATAATAGATTGTCATGGCAACCATAGTGGATGTTAATTTCATCTCCAATGTGTTAATCAGCTGGTTTATTTTGTGCTCGTCTTGCTGGCTGTCTGTCTGGTCCTCTTCACTCCACAGTTTGTTTTGGCCTTGCAAAGGAGAAGAAAGAAAAGGAAAAGATATATTCTAGGACAACTAGCATGAACAACATATCTCGAACTTTAGCCAGCAGAAATGAATTTCCCCTAATCAAAACAGCCCACAATTCCAGTACTAATCAGTGTATTTACTTGTGTAAAAAGATAAGGCACAATGGCCTCTGTGTGTAGGTGTGTATTTGAAAGTATGAGCTGTACCTTGTCTTTCACAGAGGAAAGGGGTGAGGGAAAGCAAAGGTGTATGTCCTAGAACATAGGTATTTATAGGATAACCTTCAGGGTTGTGTGTCCTTGCCATTGACTTGATACTTGACCAGTTCTCTGGTATAACTTATTAATATACGTGCTGGCATGCAGGTATGCAGTTAGTGTGCTGTGGACTCTAGATGAGCACTATCAAGTGACTGCAGTCTGGTACGGAAGAACTGTGATTCGCTCTCAATTCAAGTTAACCTATGAGGTGAGTTCAGCTAAACTATTCCACCTAATAATGAAATAGTTGTGTGCTATTCAAAAGTTATTAGTTCCTTATCTTCAGATGACTTGTTCATCAAATATAAAAATGAATGCATATATGTGTACACACACACACACACACACACACACACACACACACACACACACACACACACACACACACACACACACACACACACACACACACACACACACACACACACACACACACACACACACACACACACACAACAGTTACACTTATATTTAGTGTGATGATAGTTTTGGGATGAAGGTCAGAAATTGAGTGTGTGTAATATATTATGAGTTACTGAATATATTGGTTTAAAAATGTATTAAGTGATTGATTAATTACAATAAAAGAGTGCATTCATTTGGTGTGCATGCTGCCATGTTTGTGGTGCAGTCTGCTCAAGGTTTGTTTGATGGCTCTCTCTACGATGACATCATTGCTGACATCCCTGAGCTCCACACCAGTGCTCCACTGTCCAAGGTGGTCAAGAAGGAAAGGTGTGGCCACACACACACACACGCAACTACCCTCTCTTCCATGTGTCTATTAATCAATGTGTGCGTGTATGCTGCAGAGTTGAAGAACTTCGTAAGGCCATCTCGATGCTTGTGGATGTTGCCCGTGTTCTGAAGGAGCGAAGAGGTAGGTGTGGTTTAGGTTATGCTAGCATGCCCCAGTGCCTTGGCTAATGAGTGGATGAATGTGAATGGGTCTGTGCATGTGTGGCAGGGGCAAAGTAGATGTGAATAACAAGACCAGTGTGCATTGTTGGAGAGAAAAAAGATGTCTGTATTAGAAATTGGTCAATCTGTTAGCAGTCATTGATCCTAGATTTTGTGTCTAGCCTCTTTCTCTCTTTCCCCAATTGCTGGTGGGCATTAAGCTGTGTGATGCAGTGTGGCAGATCATTGCATACAAGTGAGAAACCCATTAATGATTAATTTAGAACAAGATGTCATCACTGACTTCCATGTGTTCTAGAGGTTTTGTTTTCAAGCGTGAGGTTGACCTCTAGCAGGATAGACAATGGTCTGTCATAAGAACACCTTTTCCTCTGCTAAGTGAAGCCTCTCTTTAATCAAGATTGTCTTACAGTAGTTTGGCCTTCATATGACTTGTGCATTTCAAATATTTTGAGTTACCATGCTAAACTCGTGCTCACACATTCTGCTTCAAATTGGGAGGGGGGGGGGCAAAGCTCATGTCATAGTTCAGTGAACCTGGTTGTTGAATTGTTACATTTTTTGTGCCTGTTTGGATGATTTCCTATGAGTTGCTAGACCCAAGGCTAATAGTACCTGCATAGTTGTCATACGGTTGTTGTTATTTATTAGTGTGGTTGCATGCACCTAGGTGGGTTGGACCTGGAGGGAGTGGAGGTCAAAGTTGAGGTAGACGTTAAGGACAAAACCAAAGTGGACGACCTTATTCCCAAGAAGGTAAAGGGCATGATAAGGCATAATTAAAAGCTTTACCTAATCTCTAATCCACCACATACCCTTTTTACTTCCCCCACCCCTCCCCCACCTTTCCCCTAACCACCAAAAGTGATGCTTGATGCTGTACAAGTCAATTAGTACTCCTGTTCTGACTCCTGTATATAGATTAGGCCACCAGATGGAAACTACCCACCCTGGGCTGGCTCATAATAAACTGATGCACATGTACTGTACTATGACGACATCTTCTGCCCATGTATGTGCCTACAGCCACTGGAGATGCATGACATCATAGCAGAGCTCATGATATTCACCAACCACTGGGTTGCTAAGAAGATAGAGGGCTCCTTCCCAACCAAGTCCCTGTTGAGATGCCATCCTCCTCCGCCTTCTAAAAGGTTCAATCAAGATTAATGTTTTCTTCCGAATTCTGCACCCCTTTATTCCATTTTTCATCATTCCTGATCTCTATTGATTGTCCATCTATCATCTCAGACTGACTATGTTAGTGGCGTGTGCAAGACGTAAAGGGTTCAATATCGCTATACAGAGTAACAAAGACTTGGCCCACTCTCTAAATACAAGCAATGATCCGAATGATCCTGAGTTCAATAAGGTAATGCCCTGATAATTCCAATGATCCTTGAATTCAATGAGTAGGGCTTTAAACGTGATGTCCTTATGCTCACCATCTCTTTGTGTTTCTGTTGTCGTGCAGATGCTGAGGTTTCTGGCCACCCAGGCGATGGTTCCAGCTCAATACTTATCTACAGGTACTTCACCTCGTGAGACATACTCTCATTATGGGCTGGCTCTCGACCTTTACACCCACTTTACTTCGCCCATCAGGAGATATGCTGACTTAGTGGTGAGCACTTGCAATCAACCTCTACTGCCATCCCTCCTTCCCTTACTATTTTTATTTTCATTTCCATGTTCGCCACCTTCATCCTCTCCTCTCCTCGAGTCTCTTTTCCTCACCACCTTATCCCCTCCTTACCCCACCCTCTCCATTCCCTCTGGCTCTCCCTCCCTCTCCACTCCCTCTCTCTAGCTCTCCCTCCCTCTGGCTCTCCCTCCCTCTGGTTCTCCCTCCCTCTCCACTCCCTCTTTGGCTCTCCCTCTCCACTCCCTCTAGCTCTCCCTCCCTCTCCACTTCCTCTGGCTCTCCCTCCCTCTCCACTCCCTCTGGCTCTTCCTCCCTCTCCACTCCCTCTGGCTCTCCCTCCCTCTCCACTTCCTCTGGCTCTCCCTCCCTCTCCACTTCCTCTGGCTCTCCCTCCCTCTCCACTTCCTCTGGCTCTTCCTCCCTCCTTTCTCTTCCTTCCTGTTTCTGCCCCAGATTGTAATCTTATATCTTCCTGCTGTGTGTGTGTGTGTGTGTGTAGGTTCACCGGCTTCTGTTATCAGCTGTAGGAGGTGAAGACCCTGACTCACTGCCCACCTGCACTGTGCTTCAGAGAATGGCTGCACACATGAACAAGAAGCACAGAGTAAGTCTGCACCACACAATTATGCTCGGACACAGACCAGAACAGAATATCTTTTTCAGTGCTTAGTGCACAGCTGTTCTACACTGACCTTTTCTGTGTCTATCTCATCAATAGCACACTTTGTTAGTGTCACACTGTGTTACATGTCACATTGTTAATATCTTGCTCTGTTAACATCTCAGTCTGCTCAGCTGGCTCAGATAGCCTCCACAGATCTGTTCCAAGGGATCTACTTTGCATGTGCTGGCCGGGAGGGGTCCACGACATGGAGAGGAGAGAGGCATGAGGTGGATGGCATTGTCATTGGACTGCGCTCCAATGGAGTCATCATCTTCTCTCCCAGGCATGATCTATGACCCTTATACATGATGGTTGACACACTGCATGTTGTCAATCAGTCTAGAGCAGCATAGGGTCAACATTACACAGGGGCAACATCACATAGGTTCAACATCACACAGGGGCAACATCACACAGGTGCAATATCACACAGGGGCAACATCACACGGGGGCAACATCACACAGGGGCAACATTACACAGGGGCAACATCACACAGGGGAAACATCACACGGGGGCAACATCACATAGGTTCAACATCACACAGGGGCAACATCACACGGGCAACATCACACGGGGGCAACATTACACAGGGGCAACATCACACAGGGGCAACATCACACAGGGGCAACATTACACAGGGGCAACATCACACAGGGGCAACATCACACAGGGGCAACATCACACGGGGGCAACATCACACAGGGGCAACATTACACAGGGGCAACATCACACAGGGGCAACATCACACAGGGGCAACATCACACAGGGTAGAGGCAGGTTGAAGTTCATTGGTTTTAGCTCTATGGGAACACACACACTAGATTGGCATCACACTGGGTTGAGGCAAGTTGAAGTGAGTTGACAACTATGGGGACACCACACAGGATCAAAATCACATTGGATCAACATCACACTGGATTGAGGCTGGTTAGATAGGTTGACAATAGTTTTATGAGATACTAGGAACATCACACTGGGTTAAGGCAGATTGAAGTTTGTTGATGACAACTCTATGGGAACAAACACACTAGATCAGCAACACACTGAATTGAGGCAAGGACATATACTTTATCAATGTCACAATGCATTGACTCTGGTTGAGTGTTATTAAGTTGTAGTTTCCTCCTGTGAGTGGTATTATGCATCAACTGATGAGTGGTGTGTGAGTGGTGTGTGCCCGTTGTGAGTGGTGTGTGCCCGTTGTGAGTAGTGCCAATGACTGTGGTCATCCTTGCATGCAGTGATGATTGCTGTGGTCATTATAACATTTAATTAGAGACTAATTCAGTGTTTGTGTGTGTGTGTGTGTGTGTAGGTTTGGGGTCCGTGGTCCTGTGTACCTCAGTGACAAGACTGGACTAGTGGCTCAACCCGATCCTGCATCCCCAGACATGGTTATCTTTGATACCGGTGAGCTTCCAGGCTAAAGAAGGAAATGGGGAGGACACTAGCATGTCATGTCAGGCAAGATATGGTTGTTCTCAATGTAAATGGAGGATTAGTTGGTGGTTAGTACTGAGTACTGTGCCCTAGAGTTGTTTGGGACTCACTGGCTCTCAGTGTGTGTATCAATAAGTAGAATATTTTTCAGAAGTAGTCCATGGAAGGTGATCTTCCTGATGGACTGATATGTCACTATGGAGGATAATTAAGATTACTTTGACCTTAGACTGCATGATCTTGTTAAAACCGCACCGACACTTGACTGTGGTAGACTTGGCAATACTGGATTGGAATGCAAATAGTTAGTCACCATGTAGATCATGGTAAGTGGTCGTCAAAACACAATGGCCTTTATGTGCAGACCATTCGTCTCCTGTCTTTCATTTGTTTCCACAGTGATTGAAGTGGTCCAGCATTGGGTAAACATATTTCTATTAGAAACACTGCAGAACATAAGGTGTTCTTTTAAGTTTCACTATTCCCAAGTGGTAGCTATTTCCTTATCAGGTGTATGGGTGGGTTTGGTTCTATTAGCCCTGGATTGGCTTGCATAGATCTGAAGGCGGAAGGTCTAGAATATTGGTCAGGGCTTCAACTGGAGAGATAAGCTCAAGTCGTCATAGTGGAATAATGGGGGAGAATAATCGTCCACTATGTGAGTATGAAGGAATAACTACAGAATCAAATAGATCTGTTTAAACTTGTGCCATACAGAATGACTTTACTTCCCTCTCTTGCTCTTCTGCAATAGCACATCACCCTGACCACATGCTACTACATCTGCTAGTGCCGCTGTCATGTATCTGGTCAGGGCGAGAGGAAGGAATTAGTTGTCTTGGCTTCATTCGTCTCTGAGTGTTCACCATTGAGGCTCCTCCCACAGCAACCGGTTGCTCTAGTCTAGTAACCCTCTCTCAGTGGTTTTGCCTTTTCCATCTTATTTGAGGGGAAATTTTACTTCTGTAGTCATTTATTTCCAAAAACCTTTAAACTTCACACCAAGTTTTTGGTGAACTTGCAATCCTTACTGCTTGGATCTTGTCAAGATTTCAATAGACTGTGGTGGTGTAATTAATGCACAGAAATCTGGACATGAATTACTTGACTTCACCATATGGCTGAATTAATGCTCACTGGTTTGGTCTTGTAGTTATGATGATCTCTACCATTTTCCCATGTACTTTTTGATCATCTTGCTTTATTGTTGTGTGGTGGATGCAACAGTGGCGCAGGTTATAGCAGGAAGCTCACTCATCACTCAGTACCTCTTCCCTACAAAACCACATTTTGGTCAGTGTGTTGCCGTAGGAACTTCCTTGTTGGTGTAAGAGGTGGCATTTCTTTTGTTGTGAAGTAGTCCTGTCTCCAGTGCAGTGGTTTCTCAGGACTATCTGTAGGTCATTACTGTGTTCCTCCAAGTTCCCCCCACCTACAATAATGGAACAATGTCTGATATGTTTGTTGTTCCTTGAACCATGAATTATTGAAGAAGTTGGTGATAGCAGTTCTCCCTGAGATGAGCCCTCCATTTGTGTTTGCCCATATTGGCTAGACAGATTCATAGTATCCATAATGCTGGAAAGTGGATCCGCTATTCCAGTAGGTTCTGTTTTATTGGACCATATTTTGACTGACCATGTATGTGTAGTTCACATACGTAGATTGCAATGCATTGTGGTTGAATTCTAATTTCACACAACAATGTTCCTCAACTTGATGCAGGTTCGTTGAGACAGACAGACCATGCCATAACTGTGTCGTACGCTGGTGGGAGGGACTACACTATTCACATGTTTGATCATGTGCGTGTGCATGTGACCAGCCGTGTGTCACATGCTCATGGCCACTCCCTCTCCCTGCACTTGCTCGAGTGTGGGCCAGTCACTCCTCAACATGATGTGGGATCTAGTTGGGGCCAGGAGGACAAGAAGAAACTGGTCCAGGTATAGTATGCTGATGGCCGAGGGGGCATCATAAGAACCTCCATGTAGCTACTTTTATCTTCTTTTTTAATTAAAAAAATATATATATGTGTGTGTGTATATATATATATATATATATATATATATATATATATATATATATATATTTATTTATTTATTTATTATTATTATTCAAATCACGTGCAATCCCACCAAAATGCATTTAGAATCCACAGTTGCATAAATCTGCAGACAATTTTGGGGCAAAACTCTCTTTTTTGCTCAAATTGATTTCAATTAAAATTACTTACTGAAGTTAAGCACTGTTAGGCGTGCTCAGTACTTGGATGGGTGACCACCTGGGGAAAGCAGATCTTGTAGGTGGTTTCCCTTTTTTTTTCCCCTATTTTTTTTCCCCCATCCTCTGCTCTCTCTTCTTACCTTACCGCAAAGGGCACGATTTGACGTGCTAAAGTTGACATTTCTCAACTCCTCACATATTTACGCCCCTGCTTCAATTTTTTTTTTTCGTACTTGAACTGCATACTACTAGCTATAGCTGCAAATAGCAGCAAGGAGCTTAATCTTAATATATGAATAATGTTACTAAAAATTAAAAAAAAAATTTTTTAATATGATTTAAAATTAGCATGAGAATGTGGTTTGTAAAAAGTGAACATGTTACATAGGTGACTTAAGCAAACAATGGTAGGTCTTTGATAACAATTACAGCTCAATAAAATACAATAATAGAAAAACAATGTTATTGAACAATTGCCATTGTGACAGAAGTGCATCATGTTTAACACACTCCTTAGTTCACTTGCTAGGTGATTTTCAAAACTTCACGTATGTATAAGATCTGCTCTATTTTTGTGTACTGCCTTTCATTTATAAGCTTTACTCCAATTTTATTGAGTTTGTTTGTTTGATTTGTTGAGTTTGAATCAAGAAAAAATATAGACAACTGAGTTGTGTAGAACCCTTGAATAGCCTGATACTAGGACCTATTTCTAAATTTGAACCAAAAACATTGCATCCATGTTTCAAAAAGATTTCTTTGATGCTTTCTTCCAAATCATCTCAAAAAGTTAGTTCTTCTGGTATATTGAAAATAAAATTGTCAACTAGCCTTTTATGGGCTAGCTTAAAACATTCATTCCATTGTATTTGAGGAAGAGAAACTTATCAGCCTGGTTGCTACAGCAATAACTTTCTGATTGGGACTAATAATCGGGTGTCTTTATCAATATGTGTCCTACTTGCAGCCTATTGCAGCCATAGGTATACAACCTTAGATACATATACTGACTCAATATATGCACAGCTTTCTTATGTACAATATATGGCAGCACCTGCACCTTCCTTGAGTATCAGCTGGTAACTATCATTTCTAATGAAACAGCTCCTACTCCTATTGCCTCCACACAGAGGCATCTGATCTCCAAGTAACACTTGTGGTTGCTTTTAATGTTTAAGCTTACAAAACTTTCAGTTGTTGCATGGGGGGGGGGGGGGGGGGGGGGGGGAAGGGGAAGAGAGCCAAAATGACTGTTCCTATTCCTTGAGGACCAGGGATGGCAGGGTCAAGATAGCCATCTCTATTCCTTGAGCGAAGTGGCATATTACTCAATGCTCCTCTATCCAATTGCTTGATTTAAGAGTTGACATAGCTCAAGACTAGTCATCAAAATCAATTCCTTAGCTCTTCTTGTTTGAATACAGCGTTATCAGCCATTATGTGATGGTTTCTTTGTGTATGCAAGATTTTATTCAGTAGTGTCACTAAAATTAATTTGGTACAATCTAAGAATATTATGATAATGTGATTAAGTAATCATTATTAGTACATTTATATATAGATAGATAGATAGATAGATAGATAGATAGACAGATAAATATAGATATATAAGATATATAGATATATATGCATAAAGTTAATGAAAATAATTAACATTATAATGTATGTATAATATTTCTAACATTTTGTGTTCTGTGTTCTTTCCAGATCATAAGAGATGAGGCTGTTTGCTCCGAACACGTAGTGGCTGGTCTGAGTTTGAAGGCCGTTAGTGGGAGCAAGTACCAGCAGTCACGTGTAGACAAGAGTCTCTACTGCATAATCCAGCAAATACACAGGCTGGCCCTTCAACCTGATTTACAATAACGCAATTCACTTCACCACACACTTCTCTCTGTAAACATCAATGTATGTATTTATGTTTATATGTAAAACAACACTTCAATTGATTATTGTATACACACAATAGTATTGTTGAAGTGGAGTGGGAAGTGGTGAGGGGAGGGGGAGGACAAAGGAGAGTGTGTAAATTACATCAACATGAGAACAATAGAGCGATAGAGAGTACAGCCATGTGTACATAAAAAGAAATTGGAATGAATAAAGATTGCTTATTGGGAGGGGAAAATCAACTACAATTATATTACAAATGTGTTCCAACATTTTTACAATCTGGATGAGCTTGGTACTTACAATATTTTCAGCATCCCCCCCCCCAAATGGATCTGCAGACTTTCTATTTTATTGTAAGACTTTTGCAAATTCACTTGTGTAATGCATGGGTGTGGAAAAAGGGGGGGGGGGGGGGGGGGGGGGGAATGCAGCAGGGAGGTTGGAACCTTTTGGCATGTAATTAGGTAATACAGTATATAAAAATATGGACTGTGGGGGGAGGATTTGCATCACTCAATGCACATGTAGAGTTAAATTTTGAATGCAGTCAACCAACAGAACATGTCAATGTGGCTGTGGGGTTCCTAATTTGAACTCCCCCTTCCCCATATTTAATTTGTCTGAATGTTGACATAACCATAGTTTTTATACAATAGCTGTGGTTGTATCAACATTCAGGCAAACTTAACATTAACCATTCCAGGTATGATCCCAGCAACAACAAAAAAAAGAAAAAAAGCAGCCCCACACTAAGACCTATGGCAGATAATTATTATATATTTATTTAAACAGTGTTTTAAACCAGGCAAAATAATTTTTTTAGAACAATTAAGATAAGGCTAAGTTGTAAAATTTACAACTTTGTGTTTCCATACAGTAAACAATTTGTTATAAAAAAAATCCATTCTAAAGTGAAACCAAAAGATGGATGCTGTCCCCTCACCATTCCAAGTGTCCTTGACCTGTGTACATGTGCCACAGGTAAAAAATATCACAATTATATTATGGACAACTAGCACAGCAAAATATCAATTTATTCACACAAAGTGGTAATTCAAGAATCAATTTGTAGGAATACACTAGTTCAATATGTAATTATTATTTTTTTGTTCTTGGAAACATACAATTAAGTATAAGTGATCAGGGTTGTGATATATTGTTACATATACGTAATATATATACACAACAGAAAGTGAAATCAAATTAATTCTAGATTCTAGATTATTCATAAGAGAAGTGATGAAAAGATAAGCCATGGAGCAAAAGGAAGAAAGAAAACAACTACAATCTAAATTATAACCGTTTTAGTCTCTTCTTGACTGCAGTACATCTCAGCCTCCCTGCAATATGGATGGAGCTTGATCCGTCTTCCCAATTCTCCCCTCGCATATCCTCCATGGTCTTGCACTTTCCTAGGTGGTACGTCATGAAACACTTTCTGCAGAAGTCAAAGGAACACTTAGTGCACTCTGCCCTCCTCAGGTTGAGTTCCTTGGCAGGTGATGTGCAGTTGGGGCATGGTCGCACCTTCATATTCGGCGGAAGAGACAAGGTTACGAGAGATGGTTTAAAGTCAGAATGTCGAGGCTTTTGGTTTTCAAGTAAAGATAGGGCTGGTCTTGGATGTAGCCTTGGAAGAGGATTTGGAGTGAGTAGTAAAGGCTTCTTCTTCCGTTTTCTAGATGCACATTTCTTTCTGTAAACATCAATTATCTTCATGAGAGATTTATTCTGAGAAATTAGCATATTCCAGGTCCTGCACACTAACATGCAGCTGCAAAATGAACAATAAACAATCTGAATTTTTTTTACATATGCCATATTAGCTTCTGATGCACTGTTGAACTCACTTTAGCAAATCAAGTGGTGCTAGGTACGTTAGTACAAACTCCACCATATCACGTAGCCCATTTATAGAGAGCTCACCAATTATATCAAGGACTTCATATTGAGCAAAGGTATTTACCATGGCAGGAGAAGGAGTTGGTGATATATAGGGATAGGGAAGAGGATAAGGATATCTGGGCATGCTGAAGCAGCCTGAATCTCCTGAGGAGGAAGGAGCTGAGAGAAATGAGCTGTCCTTTTCAGTAGCTGAATATCTCCCTAAGCAAACCAGCCTCCCAGATGCTGGAGGTGTTATTAGAGATAGGTCTCCTTCAATAGACGAAAGGTTCCTTTCCATTGCTGAATGTCTCGGTAAGCCCACCAGCCTCTCCAAGGATGAAGGTGGTGTTATTAGAGATTTGCCATCCTCCAAACTTGGAGTTCCTATGTACCTCTTCGTATCATCCCTTCTATTATGGGTTATTCCACGGTGGGGATCCATAACGGCCACTGTCAAGGAACTTCTAACTTACCAATAAAGGAGGAACTTTTAACTTACCAACGAACGGACTCCATGCTTGGTTTGCTGGCTAACCAGCTGATCCCGCCAATATTCATATTCTCAAGTCTCAGATAATGCGCATGCTTAGATTTAATTTTTTTCCATAAACTTCCCCCCCACCCACCCACCTACCCAAACAAAACCAAAATTTTTTAGCAATCTGCCATTTCTAAAGTCTGCGACTCTGGGTCCAATATATTCAACGAATTTATTTCACGATAAGGTAATATACAGATTGAAGGGTTGGTTCCATTTAATATTGGAAAAGTAAACATGAAATGCACATCTGGAATTATGGTTATGAGTTTGGAAGCATACTTCTACTCAGCTAAATCGGCATGCTTATTTTATTTATTTATTTATTATTATTATTATTTTTAATTTAAGTGTTGCATTAGCCTTTTATAATGCAACATTAAAATAATTTATGAATATTTTGGTATATATTCTTCTGTATATAGATTATTCTCTCCTTTGTTTTGACATCCTAACATAATCATTTGAGGGACCATGAAGTTCATGCTGCATGTAATCCAGTCAATTTGTGAGAATTATTTATTATTTGCTAACATGCAACTCTATTGCCAAATTAACACACTCTATTAGGTGCATATACAATGATGGTTTATAGCAGACTAGTCACTCTCAGACTATATATATATATAGTCAATACTGAACCACAAGCCCTCATTTAAAGATTTGAGGCTACTACTAAAATTAGCACACAAAAATAAACAAAAACAAACAAACAAAAAAAAACAGCAAAAAAAACAAAACAAAACAAAAAAAAGCAGGAAACAACAAAATGCACCCCACCTGTACTGCAAAATACTGTTCATGAAGCAGAGGAAGGACTTACTTGACTGGAAAATCAAAGAACTGCGATATATTCCCCCCCCCCAAAAATCAACATTTGGGCAGGACACTGTTGAATGTCTATCTTTGTTCCCAGACATTATAGTGAAGTTATTTCAGCATCACTCAACATTCTGCTAAGTTTCATTGATAAATATTGGAGCTGACAGTTTATACACCCCCAAAAAGTTGGGTTATTCTATTATTCCTTTCGTTGCTGTCAGTGTATTATTTTTAATGCTACCTGAGTTCACTGTTATTTTTGTCAGTGCCTGAAGGTTAATGGCAAAGAATATATAAATATATACATATTGATAGCTTCATTCAAACAATAAAAACAGTTTATAGTGTATAATTCCACAGCATAAATTAATAAGCGCAAGCTAAACCTGCTCAATTGATTTTTTTCTCCCTGCACCTTAACTCCCACTTGGCAATTCGTTTTGCCTTTGCCTTAATCTCGGTCTTGCTGAGGAGTCCTTTATCCTTTTGTATTATCAGCTTCTTCCTCTTCTTTCCTTCTTCACCACACACACTAGCCATCACCTCCAACACACCATTCACATCTATAGTGAATGTCACAGGAATATTAACCTCCCCCCTCAATCTTGGAGGAAGACCCGGCAGCATAAACCGTCCCAGGAGTCTGTTGTTCTCTGTAAATTTGTCTTCACCTTCAAACACTTCCACAACTGCTTTAGTTTGGTAGTCCTCATTGTTCTTGTAGATACGTGCATGAGAATATGGTATGGTGGTGTTGCGTGGAATCAAGACACTCATCCTCCCACCCACAAGCTCAATTCCAAGGCTCATGGGTGTCACATCCATTAGGGTGATATCTGCAAGCTTTGGGTCCTTTCGGTCATATGAAAGAGAAAGGTTAGCTCCCTGGATTGCAGCCCCCATGGCTACAGCCTCATCTGGATTAATTCTTTTACTCAGCTGCTTGTTAGGAAAATATTGCTCCAGCAGCTCCTGTATGCGTACAATTCTTGTTGATCCACCGATTAGAACCACTTCATCCACACTTTCCTTGGATATGCCAGAGTCTGCAATGGCTCTGTCTATGGGTGCAATGCAGCGGGCAAAGAGCTCACTGTTGATGGTGACAAACTTCTTTCTGGTGAGGGAGGAATCGAAATCCATCCCGTTCACAAGTCCATCCACTTCAATGGTGCCTGATTCAGAGTGGGAGAGACTGTGTTTCAATATCTGGCAGGAATCACGGAGTTTCTTGAGGGCCTTGGGGTTGCTGGAGATGTCCACACCACACATTGCTTGGACCCTGGGTAGAAAGTACTCCACCAGATTGTTGTCAAAGTCTTGTCCCCCAAGGTGTGTATCCCCATTGGTGCTCTTTACCTCAAACACAGCGCCGTCAATGACTAGGACAGTCACATCAAGCGTCCCCCCTCCGAGATCATACACTAAGATTGTTCTAGAGCCCACTACAGTCTTGGAGGTAGAGTTGACCCTTTCCAGACCATATGCAAGAGCAGCAGCTGTTGGTTCATTGATGATTCTTTCGACCTTTAGGCCTGCAATGGTGCTGGCGTCGATGGTAGCCTGCCGTTGGGAGTCATTGAAGTATGCAGGGACAGTCACTATGGCTCGTTTCACAGAGCAGCCCAAGTAATCCTCTGCGGTGTGCTTCATCTTAGCCAAGACATATGCAGAAACCTCTTCAGGCATCAAAATTTGTTCCTTATCAGCAACAGTCAGCGAAATGGCACAGTTTTGCCGGTGTTCCGTCATGGTAAATGGCCATAGATTTAACGACTGCTGCATGTGTGGATCACTTAGTTTCCGACCGATCATTCGCTTGGCATCATATATGGTTGTGGAGGGATTTCGAGATGCCTTGCTTCGGGCTGCCTCCCCGACGTAGACATTATCATCCTGGAATGATACCCATGAGGGTGTGGTCCTATTGCCCATGTTGTTGGCTATTACAACTGGACAAGACCCTGCCCAGATCGCCACACAGGAGAAAGTGGTGCCAAGGTCAATCCCAATTACCTACGGAAGAATGGAGAATCAAATTATTACACTACTAACAATAACTGTGTTAGTTAAACAAGTGGTGTGTGTGTGTGTGTGTGTGTGTGTGTGTGTGTGTGTGTGTGTGTGTGTGTGTGTGTGTGTGTGTGTGTGTGTGTGTGTGTGTGTGTGTGTGTGTTGTATTGTATTGTTGGGTGTTGGGGTGCATCATGGGACTACACAAACATAAGATTGAAAGAATCAATTCCATCATGTATCATTGCAGCTCAAACCATGGCTGGCTCTTTCTGAGGTTTGTATTAAAAAAAAATTTACGGTGGTACAAAAGTGAGTCATTCTGAGCCTATATTGCATGCACAAAAATGTCCAAGTGGACTGATGCTTGATAGGTCAGAGTATCATACATTCATATATAAGAAACTAGCAGGAGAAACTGGCTTTACTTGTGTTAAGATTTGTTTGGGGTACACAGCACCAAAGAATACATGTTAGGAGACAACACATCGTTTCAATTTTGATACAGTCTAGTTGAGTTCATCCATATTATAATGGAATTTATTCTCTTTATTTGTATGTTTGCTTGTTCATCAACTCCTCCCACATGTCTCAACCTATCCAGACCAAATTTGTTAGCAGACCAAGAATATACTGGATTGAAACCTAAAGGGGTTGAAAGTTTAACCATGTTAAAAACTATTTTTAAATTAAAAATCATTTCAGTGACTTTGTTTGTTTTTAGACCAGATAATATAAAGTGACATCACAGGCTATGGTGAATAAAACATTTAGCTTAAGATCAGATATGTCATGATAGCATTAGGATCTGAACTATCCTGCTGTAGTTGGTGTTGTGCTTATTGAAATTGTGTACAAAAAAATAGTACCGATGTGCTAATTTGTGACTTCCACATAAACCTTGAAGAGGGCATACCCCAACAAGAACCAACAAACTTTGTTAGTTATATATATATATATATATATATATATATATATATATATATATATATATATATATATATATATATTAGCAGCATATATCAGGCGTTGCCCAGCCAATGTCAACATGAAACATTACAGAAGCCACTCATATTTTGGCCTAGTTGGCCCTTTAGTCAGCTTTTGGCAGCCAAAACAACGTCCTGTGGGTGTAGCTAATACCAAATCACACATCACCACACCCGCATGCAGTCAATAATGCTCACCCGGTTACTTGGACTCCATATGCCCAATTTCAGCCTGATTAGTACATAAATGAGTTTTTGGCAGAAATAATGATGTCCTATGGCTGTGGCAATGACCAAACCACACCCATTGACACGCACACTTGATTAGTAGTGCTCACCCAGTTGCTTTGAAGTCTCACTCCAAATTTCAATCTAGTTGGTCGTTTAATTAGCTTTTAATAGCCAAAACTACTTCCAGTAGGTGTGGGTAAAGCTAGACCACACCCATATTGAGTTAATAATGCTTTCCCTGGTACTTGGAGACCACACACCAAATTTTTGCCTGATTGGTCTCTGAGTATTAATTTTTTTAAGCCAAAACAACTTATTGTTGGTGTGACTATGACGAAACCATAAAAACAGAAATGGGTGTGGTCATATACATGTACTTAAAACATTCTAAAGATTATGTTGATTCCAAATATATATGGGTTCATGGATCTACTCCCTAAGTTCAAGTGTTTTTGCTGAATTACCATTTATGGCATTTTTTTTCCTTACACAGGGAGAGGAAGAGGTGTGGCCAGGTGGAACTCAGCCCATGTTATTCCCAGAGTCAAGTTGCATATACATACCAAGTTTTAGATATGTAGCTCAAGGGATTTTCTGGCAAAAATGCCATATTTGGTTTCCCCCCAATTACCATATTTTAGCCCATGTTTTAAGTTGGGTCAAAAACTGTCATCATGCCAAGTTTCAGAGAAATCTACCAACAGGTTTAGCCAGAATGATGGTACAGACAAACATACAGACAGATAAACATACAGACATCTCCTTTTATATATATATATATATGAGTTTATATACATATATATATACTAGCAGCATATACCAGGCATTGCCAGGCCAATGTCAACATGAAAACTTATATAAGCCACTCAAATTTCAGCCTGGTTGGCCCTTTAATTAGCTTTTGGCAGCCGAAACTACTTCCTGTGGGTATGACTAAGAATAAACTACACACTGCCACACCCACATGCACTTAATAATGCTCACCTGGTTACTTGGACTCCATATGCCCAATTTCAGTCTGATTAGTCCATATATGAGTTTTTGCCAGGTATAATTATGTCCTATGGATGTGGCAATGACCAAACCACACTCATTGACACACACACATGTAAGCAGTATTGTTCACCCAGTTGCTTGGAAGTCTCATTCAAAATTTCAGTCTGGTTGGTCATTTGGTTAGCTTTTAATAGCCAAAACAACTTCCAGTGGGTGTGGCTAAAACCAGACCACACCCATATCTGGTTAATAATGCTTTCCCTCTGGTACTTGGAGGCCATATGCTAAATTTTTGCCTGATCGGTCTCTGATTAACTTTTTCCAGTAAAAATAACTTCCTCAGGGTGCAGCTATGACAAAATCACACCCATTACCATGCCCACATGTGTTTAATAATGCTTATCAGGTTTGTTGGAGAGTACATGCAAAATTTTGGCTGTTTTAGTCAAATTGTTTAGATGTGATGCCTAGACATACATTCATATTTACGAACCAAAAAAAATATATATATTAAAGTGTGTTAGTAGATCCAACTCCTTTGGTCCAAGCATTATTCAAAAAAAAATATATTTTTTTTTTTTCTTTTTCTTTTTTTTTTTTTTTTTTTTTTTGTACCTTTTTGCCTTACACACAAATGGAAAAAGGTGTAACCAGGAGGGATTCCGCCCATGTTACTCCCAAAGTCTAATTGTGTATGCATACCATGTATTAAATCTGTTGCTCCAAGGGTTTGTCTGGTCAAAGTACCATTTTTGGCCCCTTTTTTGGCCTAACATAAAACAGAAATGGGTGTGGTCATATGCATGTACTTAAAACATTCCCCAGATTATATTGATTCCAAATATATATGGGTTCATGGGTCTAACTCCCTAGGTTCAAGTGTTTTTGTACTGAAATACCATTTTTGCCTTACACAGGGAGAGGAAGAGGTGTGGCCAGATGGGACCCAGTCCATGTTACTCCCAGAGAGAAGTTGTATATGCATACCAAGTTTTAGATCAGTTGATTCAAGAGTTTTTCTGACGAAAATACCATATTTGGCTATTTTTCATTGCCATGGTAACTATTTTCAGAAATTTGTAGCCCATGTTTTAAGTTGGGTCAAAAGCTATCATCACGTGAAATCCCCCACAGGTTTGACCAGAATGATGGTACAAACATATAGACAGACAGACATCTCCTTTTATATATATATAGGAGATACAAGATATATATATATATATATATATATATATATATATATATATTGTTTTTTTTTGGTTTTGTTTTAATTTCCCCTTATGAATTGCATCATTTCCAAGTATTACTAATTAGCAGTGTTAACATGGCTCTTATTTTCGCAGACACATCTATTACAGTAGTTCCAGTCACATCCAGGCATGTGTTACTTGTCACTGCTGCAGTTTCGAGGATGTTCATTTTATAACTCAATACCAGTTAATGGTGTTTGATGTATGTCACCATGTTTGCTTGTACCTGCATTATACTTAACAGTACACTACAGGGTAATGTAAGTGCACAGGTTTGTTATACCACATTCGCTCAATAAGAGGAAACATGACGTCTACCAGTTGGTACATCCACCACTTCCATCATCTCCACTGGATCACATGATTAATACTACATGACTAATGAATGAAATAGTTGAGGGAATGGAGTAGTCCTAGCTATTCCCATTGGACACTATCTTGCTACTTAAAGGAATAAAAAAAGAGAAAAAAAAGAAAAAAAATGGTCTATTTATATAGTTTGAGCCAGTGGAAATTTTCTAACACCACAACAACAACAAATTAACTATTGGTATTCTTGTGATCTAAAGTAATCCAGTTGATGCATGAAGATTTTGGGGTTGACCAAAATCTAATGTTCACTGTTAACCAAACATTTCCCCTTAGGAGGTTCAGATGTCCTGAGGCTAATACTACAAGAGAATGTAGCCTAATGCATCCATAAAATAAGGAAGACATGAAAATAAACACAAAATTGATAATATTGAGAGAAAAAAAAATCATTACCTGGGTTGATTGATCAGTTTCTGAAGAAGGAACCACCAAACTATGGTTTTGTGAAGTGGTTTGTGGTTCTCTCTGGGAATCCTTCTCCAAAGAACTTCTTCTGCAATGATAGAGAGTGCCCCCATCGGTAGGAACTCTGTGTACAGGTTCACTATTGGGGTCTGGGGTCTTCTCAGGTGACACTAGGTGCTCTGAGGAAGATTCCGAGGAAAAAATACTGATGGTAGCTGAGCTGGTAGAAGTATAGTGGGTACCAGTAGAGTCTCTTCCCTCCCCGGCTGCTGGACTGGACTCAGGCTCTTTTGAAGTGCGGATGCCCCTGGAACTATTCCGGTTAGTAGCTCCGGGGTCTTTAGTACGCGGGTGTAAACGATCTTGGCTACCTTCAGCCATAGCCGTTATATTGCAGCATAAACAGATTAGTATAGCACCAGAAATTGATTGAAGATCAGGTATAATTCGCTGAGTAGTACTTGAGCCCCACCCACAAAACACGTGAAATTTTCTGCCACCCACAAGCTTCTCACTCCGTTGATTTCAGACTTTCTAAAAGAACTCTCAAATTCACCAACCCCAGGGTTTACCACTATCAAAACGTGGAGGTGCCTGGTGTGAGGGTAGGGCTCTGGGGGAAATGTTTGGACTAGATGAAGCGGTGGAGCTTTTGGGGAGTTTGCCCGTTCCTACCTGGTTGCTAGCTTCAGTCGTACTCCTGAGTGTGGGATTTGGCCCAGTCCCGGCCACTGCTGTACATGAATTTACTGCTCACCGTATGCAACACTTCGACCTCTGCGGAGTGCACTATGGTATGTTTACAATCTCAATTAAGCTAAGAATATTAAATTTATACTAAATAATGCCCACTGTACTTACAAAACATTTTCATAATTGCTACTTGGGATAACCTTGAATATTTACCAATAAAACTATCACCATTTGTAGAAACAATGATCTATCCTACAAAAACTTTGTGCAGGCTCCAGGAGTGCTCTGGTTAACATGGAGGCCAAAGGGGAAGCTGCCACCATGCTCAACCGCAAGTGTGTGGTCATTCTCTGGAAGGACCTCACCATGAATAAATTCCAAAATTTAATTGACAGGGGGGCTGGATCAATATTGATCCTGCTCCCGCCACAGAATTACAGTGCGAAGAGTACTGAAGAGTTGGAGGTAAGGGAAAGTTATTTGTAGTCTACATCTATGGGTTTGTCTGGCTAGACCAGGTCCTTGTGAGAGTGAGGTGGCTGGGAATTGTTTGGTCTCATGCACTCAGTGGACACACATAGCAGCAAGGGTATCTTGAAGGAGGATGTGAAATTTACTCAAGTGCACCACAATACAAAGCAATCCTTTTAACGATATTTTCTCTGTGTTTCTGGAAAGGTTCTGAGCATTGTTGGATAGTAAACATGGCAGTGTGAAAATATTGAAGCCTTCACACTAGTGTCCAATAAATGTATGTGTATATGGGGATCAATATTAAAGAATGATTATTAAAGGAGTTAAGGAAAGAAGTGAGTAGCTGGTGCCAGTCTGTGTGTGTCTGGTTCATATTTAAACCCAAAGAATATGTTGTCAGATGCAAATACTGCAAAGAACTGGGCTAGTTCCTGCCAACAATGAGTGTTCCACTTTGGAATTACCAGATGACAATGGTTCTTATCTTTGCCACTTGATGTAATGGAGTCGCCAGTATGGGAAGTGGTTCTCGTAAAGGACAATGCAGTCCTCTAGGTATGATCTCTCTGAACCCCACTGCCACCTGGAACATGGGAAATATGATGTGTAAAGCCATTCACTGGCTTGGGCAGCGAATGTCCTCATTTCAATACAATAGCACACGTTATTGTTGCAAGACAAATAACTTTACTATCTTTCATGGAACTCTTAGCTACGTGTTTGCACCTTATTCCACACTGCTTATCACAAATATTTAAGGAGGCATTAATTTGATTTGTTTACTAGCTGTTTTCATAACACACAACAGCGAAATTGACATCTTCTGAATTATGGTGTTCTGCCAGAGGACTAGATAAATGAGAGGGTTGGCCTCTCCTTCCCCACCTATTGTATGGGTGTCTTTAGATTTTTAAACTGGAGCTGTGACCATTTGGTGCCTGCCAGAGCCCCTGGATTTATTGGTTAACTGGCCGAATAGCAAAGGTTCACAGTGTTTAAGCCCCAGTGCTGCTAACAAGTTTTCCTCTTTCACTTCCCACTTTTCTTCACATGGAGAAGAATGGTACAATGCTTCCCATTTCAGCTGTCTATTGCCAAGCAAGGATGTGTTCAGTTGTGATGTGGAATGCACTAAACAAACTCATATTTTCCATAAGAGCTATCAGCTGTGCATGTACTGAATAGTTTTGTGGTTTATTTAGGGAGGGGAGTGGGGGTATTCACCCATCCCCCTAACTTTGAACCTAATTTTACTTTGAGAAATTAGGTTCAAATATTTCTCATTTCAGTGGCAAAAAAAGTGCAGAACACAGTAATGCAAAAATAATGATTTCACCAACCTCATCAAGTCAAATATTCTTCTACCCATTTTGTTCCATTATAACTAAAACTTCTTCAAATTTATCATCAGTCAGTGTGTCTGGAGATTTTATCTAAATTATCAGGTGTAAAGGGTTATCATTACTCAAACAGCTTCAAGAAAAATGTTAAAACATTTAAACTTTATCTGTGAGAAACAGAATTAATAGTATCTGGGGGAAGGCCAGGCTAATTGTGGCAAGTTTACTTCCAATTGTTGAATGGTATGGAAATTCATACTCCTTGTGAGTGTTGTAGTCACATACTCCCTAATGTCCTGCAAACCTTGCAGGAGACACCTTCACTATCCCCATCCTACTGCTACCAATGAAATTAATTTTCCTACGTCTTTGAGTAGTTCCCTGTTACAGGTACACTGCAGTGCTTCTTGGAGGCTCTAATTCTAAGTGCTCATGCTCAGATTCACACCATCTATGCTGCTACCTGGCTTAGAGGCTGATGAAGACATGGATCCATGTTACACTCTGAGACTTCACTGATCATCTTTCTCTAAACTTGTAATGGTGCAGACATTCTATTCTTTTTTCTTTTTCATATGAGACTGTGGAAACACTTGCATTATAATTACAGCTGACTGTATGTGTAAACAGACTTTAAAAGAACCCACAGACCATATTTTGAGCATTGACAAGCCACAGCTTGGGAGCTAGAATTTCCCTTGTGAATAGGGGGGGGGGGGGGGGGGGGGGGGGGACAGTTTTAAATAACCTCATGTGCATCTTCAAAGAAATGGACCTATAGAAATATGACATCATTTGAGAGCACAGAGAATAAGAAGGGGGGGGGGGGGGGGATGATCACTATCACTGTATGGATGAAAGGGTGGGAAAGTAATTGCACTACATATTTTCGCCTTCCCCCCTCCCCTCCTTTTTTTGATACCTCTATTCCCTGTCCAAGCAATGGGTACAGACCCTCAGAGCCATATGTTTTGTTACCCACCTCCCCCCCCCCCCCCACCTCCCAATAGCTGTCTTTTAACTTTGCCCTTCCCTCTTTACAAATTTTCTAAAAGATGGACTGATAGACAAGTCAGAATATTTTGAATACCGGCAAATCCATATCAATTTTTTCAGTCATTTTTGGAGTTCTTAATTTGTTTCTCTTCACGTACCTGTTCACCCACCTCCGAGTGGGCAGTGATTCTCTTATGGTGTTCAGGGCACAATCCATAGCCACCCAATCTAATAGTTGTGCTACCCTTTAATGACAAATATAATGTTCCATATTTGGTTACGTCCAGTTACATGTGTTGCTTAGAATTCTTATCAGGTAACGAATTAGTTTAGTGATTTACTGTGATACGTCTAAATGCTAACTTTGCGGGGCAAGATACTTGATTGATATGCCTCTTAAGGCCTGTCCACACAGCACACTAAAACCGGTTTCATTTGTCTCTGGAACAGGTTCCACGCATCCACACTAAAATGATTTCATCTGAATGGGTTCCCCAGCTTCGGATTTAACATTCCTGTGGCTTTATTATTAATGTGCACTATTTCGAGTTTAGTTACTGATGGCTCTCTCCTTCTCTCCACCATTTGTGCAATGATATTTTGGAGTGAATAGGATAGAATAAAGAAGAATGCGAGAGCAAGTAAAATATCCATTTTGATACCAGGTACCTGAAAGCTAATCAATCATTAGTCAGCCAATTATTTAGACCAGCAGGTAATGTGGAGTAGGTTTAGCATCTTGCCAGTGTGGACGCAAGGAAATGTTTGAAACCTGGTGTTGCTGAAAGGAGATACAAACTGGTTTGTGATGTGGACATACCTTTACCCTCCCCCCCCCCCTTCCCCCCCATCTTGTATGGAGGGATTCCCTGACCTTCACTCCAGAGTTATATAGTGTATTTTCTCTTGTCCATCTGTGGATCTGCATAGCTCATAAGGATGACATCAATATTGCTCTTCTGCTGAACTGGTTTGTGGAATATTTCTTAGATTTCCATGCACTTTCTTTCTAACCAACTTTTGATTGTAAATCAACCTTCACTTCATCAGCTCTAGCATTTCCCCTATCTCTCTGGAGGGAATTATGCACAATCTACAGATCACCGTGACACTCCACTATGGACATTCCCCAGCCACAGTCCCTGATGGACTGCAGATGTGCTTGTCTGTTTTCCTCCATCATGCCAAAGCTCTGCAGTGTCAATATGACAGACCTCTAGTTCTGGAGTAGAGATAAGTTATCATTGATATCTCTACCAGGATGCTCGGATATAGTCCCTAGTGGCTGGCTTATGCCAACTTGGTTTTTTGTGATAATATTTAGTTCATGTGAATAATCTCAGCTCCATATTTGGGAGACACATGTGCGTCTGTCTCCACTGGCATCCTCGAACAACTCAGAATCACCTCCAACAGGCACTGCATCCCACTGCAGCAGCGAACAACCATTTTGAAATACCATTATACTGGTGGTGGTGGTGGTTGGGAGGGGGGGGGGGGGTGACATAACAGTTCCATGTCTGTCATCCCCATTAAATACAACCTTGTCCTCGTCACCTGATGATTCACTTTCTAGAACTTCCTCTCCAACTTTGGATGGGGCTGTACAGAACACTGTCTAAGTATTTAAATACAAGATCATGTCATTCACATTGAGATATTAACATTTATGTAGAGGATAGCATTAGAAAGCTATATATAATTTTTTTTTTAAATTTTTTAATACAGAGCTCTTTTTTATCGTAATGAAATGAAAACCTATTTATTTGCCATCAGAGTGGATGGTACTAGTGCAGGCTGCACTATGACCTGGGTTCAGATGATGATCTGGAATATTATGAACCAGACAATTTTCCCCCATAACTCCTCCCCATGTGCATAACATCTTTATGTATATCATCTGGTGTGCAGATAGCGCATGGCTGGTGGCCACGGAGGATTTGATGACTATTCACAACATATCTCCCCTTCATGTTCAGGGGGCAAGAGTTAGGGCTGCCTGTGTTTAACTTCTGGAGTGTGCCTAAGCCCATGATTTATAGACTCCGTGAAAGAGGGGGAAAATGATTTGGTTGTTTATTGTTTCTCTTTCCTATCCCACCACCACCACCACAACTAGTCTTGGATGACATTGGAGAATGAGATATTGAAGTTGGAAGTCCCTATTCCAGTTTACTTTGCTGTGGAGGATGGCGACCTGGTGCAGCTCCACGACATCTTGAGCAGCACTGCTCTGCGAGAGAAGGGCTCCTCCATAATATCTTGTACGTGAGTGCACACACAGCCCTTGCATATGGTACAGTGAGTTCACTGGTTGTGGTTTCTCATAGTTTTGTGTGTAGTTGCTTAATTGCTTACAAGGTAAACAACATAATGTGTTTATCCTTGTGCTGTTATTTGCAGAAGTGTTTTTTTGTTGTTTATATGATTAGTTTAATTTCATATTCTATTTGTTATGGTTGTCCATTGCTATAGTTAGTCTTTTGTTGTTTGTTTCTCTTTGTTGTTTCTAAATTTTGTTGTTCCTTTTCTCTGTTGTTTCACTTTGTGTGTGTGTGTGTGTGTGTGTGTGTGTGTGTGTGTGTGTGTGTGTGTGTGTGTGTGTGTGTGTGTGTGTGTGTGTGTGTGTGTGTGTGTGTGTGTGTGTGTGTGTGTGTATCTGCCTGTCTGTCCCCACTCTCTAATTTTAATTACAATTACATTAATTGAAGTACAAACAGCAGTAATTGTAATTGAATTACACATCCCTAACTAAATATTACATTGTTTGAGTGGTAAATTTACCTTACAAACTGTGCTACATAAACACTCAGTCAGTCCTAAAGTACCCCAAATTAGGTCAGAAAAACTGTGAACCACATGAATCCTGTATAACAGCAAAAGTATGGATGTATGGCACAGCTTGTAGGATTCCATCCTTGGATAGCTTCTAATTTGTTTTGTTCTCTGAGGCTAATATTGTTACTTAAAGTTGTTTTGTTTATCACTGTTATTGTTTATGTTGTTGGCGGTGGTTTAGTGTTATTTTCTGCTGTGAGTGACTATGGCTACCAGATAGTCACCGCCCCTGCGGTGGAAACCAAGCCAGTGAAGGAGACGACCATTACCACATTGATGGTGAGGAGGAAGATGTATACTCATGCTTGTTGCTTGTTATTTATCGTTGTTGTTTTAGGGTACTCTGATGGGTCAAGGTCGGGGGTTCAACCGACCTACTCTGGCCTTATTGGCACACTATGACGCCATTGGTGTGGCTCCTGTAAGTCAGCAGCTAATGACTCAGCACATTGTGCCAATGGAAAACTTTTATTATCCTTAAAAATTTGTTTTGTTTCATGTAAACCGTTACCTTGCATGACCTTTGCCCTTTGTGGCATTACCCTGGTGACCTTTACTATGTTATCTTTATTTTGTGTGACATTATTTCTAAGTATGTTGTGTTGTTATTGTTGTGTTGTATGTTATGTTGTGTGTTGTATGTTATGTTGTGTGTTGTATGTTATGTTGTGTGTTGTATGTTGTGTTGCATGTTGTGTTGCATGTTGTGTTGCATGTTGTGTTGCATGTTGTGTTGCATGTTGTGTTGCATGTTGTGTTGCATGTTGTGTTGCATGTTGTGTTGCATGTTGTGTTGCATGTTGTGTTGCATGTTGTGTTGCATGTTGTGTTGTATGTTGTGTTGTAATGTTGCTATTGAGTTGTTGTTGGTATAAGGATCTTGTTGTTCTTCCTTCTAGTCCTTGTCCTATGGAGTTGATTCCAATGCCGGAGGTGCAGCTTCTATTATTGAGTTGTCCCGCCTTTTCTCCAGGTAAGCATGTGACATGTGTGTATGTTGTTCATAGCAACCATCAGGTGAGCTAATTGTGTTTCCACTCCCGACAGGCTCTACAGGAACCCAAAGCTTCAGCCAGCCTACAACATGGTCTTCATACTCAGTGGTGGCGGAAAGTTCAACTACTTTGGCACAAAGGGGATGTTGGAGGACTTGGATAACTCTGATGCCTTTTCTTACCTCTCCTCTGCTGACTACACACTCTGCCTAGACTCCCTCTCCTCCATCAGCAGCAGCAACACAGGTGATCTCTTCCTCCATGTCTCCAAACCTCCCAAGGAAGGCTCCAAGGCTCACCACCTTGTCCAGGCACTCAACCAAGTATGTTTGTGATCCATTTGTCGTGGTTCTTGTTGCTTCGAACAATGTCTCTCCACTCCCAAAAGTGATCAAGAATAAGTTGCTTTCACATGAGTGGAACTATTTTGCATTGGCTCTACCTTTGAATCTTTGAATGTACCTTCTTGAATATACCTTCTTGAATATACCTTCTTGAATATACCTTCTTGAATATACCTTCTTGAATATACCTTCTTGAATATACCTTCTTGAATATACCATAAGCCCCTCCCTCAAGTAGCTCCATTTTCCTCTACAAGCTCTCTTGAGTAAAATCCTTCTACCTTGAGTGAATCTTCCTTCTTTGTGTAAGCTGCTCCCTCAAATATGCTCCATTAAGTACCCTTTTCCCTCAAGAAAGCCACACCTTTTAGTAAACTCCTCCTATGAGTAATCTCAACACTCACAAGAGACCAGAGTTCTATTGCAGTCTAGTAGGTAAAGGGTTATTAATGGTGTGTAGCATCAGAATGTCATTTTGTGTAGCAGGGTTGATACTTGAGCAAAGTGACATGTGCAGAATGTAAATCAGTCAAGCCCTCAAAATTGACCTTTAATGGCTCTTCAAATAAAATTAAAGTAAAATGATTGAGTTTAATTTCTTACGATCATTGTAGGAGTTGCAAATGTATCTCTCACTGATCGACCTCTTCACACTGACCTGTTGTCATGTAAACAAACATTGGTGTCTGTGTTCTGCCTGTCACTTCCTTCTGGTATCTTTCATCCTCTCCAATGCAGTCTGCTGACCTATTGCCGGAGGTTCGTCTTCAGCTTGTGCACAAGAAAGTGCGTCTGAGTGAAGATTTGCTGGCCTGGGAGCACGAGAGGTTCTCCCTGAAGAGATTACCAGCTGCCACCCTCTCTTCCCTCCAGCACCACAAGGACTTTAGGAGGTCATCTATGTTTGTCTCCAAGTGAGTGGGAAAAGGAAGGTATTTGTTTCAGAATGAAAGAGAGAGAGTATGTGAGTGAGTGTGTGGGTGGGTGTGAGGGTGTGATGACGACAATGTTGTGTCGATTGATAATGTTCTAATGCTTCTAAACACTATCTAATGTTATCTAATTATCCTTTCCATCATGTGATCCATCATGTGACTCCTCAAGATTCTTCGTTGATATATAGATCGCACACTGATATGGAGGCATTGACCAGAAACGTCCAAGTTCTTGCAGAGGGAATTGCCAGATTCATTTACAATGTGTCTGAGCTAGTGAGTGTGTGTCTCTATAGAGATGGGTTATGTGTTATTTATTAGTAAGACTAAACCAGTAACCAAAACAAAGTTATCTTTGTTTTTTTTTTTAATTTTTTTATTGATTAACGTCCGGAATTGACAGTGATCTTACACGAGTCCTTGGCTGGGATGGGTGCATGTTACTATACAATTAATATTAAAAAAACAACTTGTGTATGGTTTTTCATTTCAAGGAGGATGTAGAAGCCACAAACATCTTTCCTATCATATATTGTTTTGTTTTTGTTTTTAGCAACCAAAATGCTTATGTCATTTTTGTTCACCTGATCTAATTTATGTCATCTAGTTTGGAAAAATAATTTTAAAATTGTTAGATGGTTAAACTTCCACAAACTCATTCAGCTGCAGGCACATATGTATGGGTATTGATCTGTCCAATTCATTCATATTTTTAAAATTAGTTTTGTAGTAATATAGCTACATTCTCCCCTTCAGGATGTGCCCTTGTCCACTCCTGTTCTGGGTGAAGCAGGAAACAACGTACAGAAAGGCTTCCTGGAAATGTGGGTGGAGTTTCTGACCAGCCATGCTCGCTCTCCACAGCTGCTTGGCAGCAGTCACCCGATAGTCGTTGGGTTGGAGCAAGCACTGGGCAGATATACAGACGATGTGGCTACACTTAGTCATCATGCAGAGAAGAGGTGTGTGTGGGGTTCAGTGGGTGTGGTTAGTGTGGGTGGGTCAGTGGGTGTGCATGTACCAGTGGGTGTGTGTTCAATGTTCCCATGGAGCAGAGATTGCTTGGCCAAGTAGGACCAATTATTCAGTGACATAGTCCTCAGTTATCTTTTCTTTTCCCTTACAACGGAGGGGAAAACTTAAACAAAAATAGAGATAATAGTTGTGGCATAGACAAGAAACATGTTACCCTTACCTGTTGTATTGCAGTCTTTGTCCATGGTGGAGAGTAGAGACAGCTATAGTTTTTGATAGTGACTGTTAAATTTCTCATAATGTTAGCTTGTACACTCATTATAATAAAAGGTGGAACATTGTGGTGGGGAATCTGATTCTCAGTGTTCGTTATTTGTTGAAGTGATCCTTGTTTGTTTATTTTTGTTGCCATGATTCTCATGGGGTTTTTAAAATTATTATTATTGTTGTTGCAGTGATCTTATTGTTTGTTTATTGATGTTGCTGTGATTCTTATGGTTCGTCTTATGGTTCGTTTTTTTTTTTGTTTTTTTTTTTTGTTTTTTTTTTTGTTTTTTTTTTATTTTTAATATTGTTGTTGCAGTGATCCTATTGTTTGTTTGTTTAATGTTGTTGCAGTGATCCTTATTTTATGGCCTACGATATTACCAACTCCAGGATGATTGCCTATCGGTGAGAACATCCAGAATATTACCATTTTTTTTAGTAAACGGTCTGAACTAGGTACTGGGTGTGTCAACACAGAACCTCCAGTCTAAATACTCTCTACCTTGATATGAATGCATGCATTCATTATTCCCACAGAGTCAAGCCTGCAGTGTTTGACCTCTTTGTGGCCATGGCCATCGCATTGTATGGATTCCTATGGTATTTCAGCATACTGGTAAGTAACTGGTTTAATGATGTGGTTATTAAGAAGGGGGAATAAGTTGGTAAGGTGTGGCTTATTTTTTTAAGGTAGGATTTTGGCTGGTAAGGTAATTTGTTGAACTGGTAAAGTGTGGTCTAAATGATGAAAAGTTGGGCTAACTCGCATTCATTCAAGAGCTGGAATCTTGCTGGCTAGTCAGAATAGTGAAGCAAGAAATGGTAAGGTGTGGTCCAGAGCCAGTAAGGTGTTGGGAATGATCTGATAAGGTTTGATGATAGAACTGGTTGACTCAATTAGAATTAGTATTTGGGGTAGAACAGTGTAAAGTGATTTTTAAAAAAAATTAATTAGTTAATTTTAAAATTGTAAAATCTTTACCATATTTCAACAAAATAATTTCTATTTTCCCATTTGCATTCACACCTATGCGAGTATAGTGGGTGGGGGATGGGGGGGGGGGGGGGGGGGGGGGATAGGTTAGTAGTCCCAGGGATCCCCAACTGCCTCCTACACATAACCCTGAAACATTGTTATATTTAAAGATGTATTCTGATCAGGTGTTGAAAATTATCATAGTTGGTCGTGAATTTATGACATAGGCATCTAGTTTCAGATTAATATTTGCAATATTTGCAATTATTTCATTCCAGTTCTTCAGCAAGATCAGAAGCCTCATCACTTTTTGTGTGCCCCTCCCCTTCTCAGTCCGGTCTCCGATCACAAAAAATGACTGAATGTAGCAAATTATTTTATGTAAAATTTCAAATTACTGTATATCAAAACAGATGATAATCACATTTCATCCACTGCCATTGTTCCTGATGTAACATTGTTCCTGATGTAATTGAGATCTCTCCAAATAACTGAGTTACAACACGTGATGCACAAGTTCACTTGGTTGTACTCGATGAATGAATGATTGAATGGCTGCACATTGGGGGAATGTTGATGGTTGTATGTGAAGTGTCAACCTTGCTCCTAATCATGGGATGTGACTCCATCTGTGTTTGCCGCATGCTGCTGTGTCTGTCATGTCGAGGGTTAGCAGCCACCAAGGTGTTTGGTAAGGCGTCCATCAATTCGTCTGCGTCCTCCAATAGAGTCTCTGCTTGTTGAGCTAAGAAGGCCTAGAAGGATACACAGAGTTCACTACAGGATGACATTGGGTACATTTCTCCTGTAAATTCTACTTTGCACTAGCAAGGGTGGACAATACATACACTGCAAAGCCATGCAGGGATGACTGCCACACACTGCTAACCATTTGGAGCCTTCAACAACAATCTCTTCACTACCTCCATTTCAAAATATTGTTGTTTACATTATTGGGGGGGGGGGGGGGGGAATTATTTTTAAAAATGAAAAAGCAAAATAAAATGAAAAAACAATTTGCATTAGTTTACAACAGTAGCCATCTTGTGGACTGGTGATGTCTACTCAGAAAGGACACAACCTGACACACCCCCAACACAAAAATGAGAGAGAAAACAGATTGATCATCCATCAGGGATTTACAGTCCAAAGCAGGTAATGATCACCTTGGCTGCTGCAACCAATCGTCTGGCTTGCTTGATGTACAGATGGTCTATCTCCTGGCAGAGAGTGGAGGGGTGGGCAGACGCCAGGGCCAATGGCGTGCAGATGCCCACAGACACCAGCTGGCGGGCTCGCCCCTGCACAAATATTGCAGTAATTACACACGGCTATGAAACACCACACCATACAAACATTTAAAATCTTGCTAGTCTAACATGTTACAAACTTGCTTAGTGGATTACTGACAGCAGAATCAACACTACAGAGGATCCCCGACTGCTAAAGCTAGATTACAGTGGATTACTGATTAAAGAAGCTAGATTACAGTGGACTACTGACTGCAGCAGTAGATAAGGGACGTTGTGAGAGCAGAGGTGTAATAGGAAAAAAATTTTTTTTCACACCACATTACACAATATAAGATGTAAATTCACAATGTACAGGATTGCAGACACAGGTCAAAGGTCTTGGACTCAGGTCTATGGGATGATACATGCAACCCTAGGGCGTGTAGTTCTGGGCCAGAGGCATGCAAAGGTCAAGGGCTCATGATAGCAAACCTTAACAATTTTTTTTTTGAAGTTGGCATGCTTGATTATGGCACCACTAACTTGCTTGACTCCTGTGACCTCCATCAGTGAGATCAGGTCCAGTCTGGAGGAACAGGACAACTTCCTGCCCACCTCTGCAAACAGCAGGTTCAACGACCACAACTGTGGAATCTCCTGCAACAGCAATTTATACACTTTGAGTGTGCACTGCACAGTACTAGCAAATACTATATACTACACATGCAGTGAAAATCTACTGATTAAAATGTTGCACCAGTTTTATCATTGCACACGAGCGTGAGAGTTTCTATGTGCGTGTGTGTGTGCGTACTTGCGTGTGTGTACTTGTGTGTGTGGTGTGCATGTGTGAGAGAGCATGTGTGTTGTTGACCCAGGCAGGATGTGGTGGTGAGAAGGTGGTGCTGACCTGTGTGAAGTGCACCAGACAGGAAGTGTAGGAGCAGGAAGAGTTGAGGAGACCTTGCAGGAAGCCCCTGGAGCAGCTGAAGGTGTGGGCTACCCGCCACATAGCGTCCTCGTGGCTTGTGTTGAGCAAGCAGTGCAACATGAGGGTGAGGTAGAACCTCAGGTAGATCCCTGTGGCATCATGGCTCTGTGAATGGAACCACAAGTGTGTGTGTGTGTGTGTGTGTGTGTGTGTGTGTGTGTGTGTGTGTGTGTGTGTGTGTGTGTGTGTGCACGCGTGCACCTGTTAGGAGATGTTGAATTGGGAGGGGAGGGGAGGGGATAATGCTAGAGACAAGACTAGAGGCTGACCATCTTCTCAGCAGTGCCTGTGGCCTTCTTTGACAGTGTTCCGGGCTCCACCCCAACTAGTTTGGCCACACGCAACTCATTTGGACCCAACCCTGTCAACTAGAAAACAATTATGACAATTGCATGTACTCCATTGTTTACACCCACAATGCACGATACACATACATCCACATTGTATAAGACATGACTTTATAGTAGCAGCCCCCATAGAATGTATCTCAAGATATGCCCTTATAAGGCAAATCCCAGAAAGGCATGCCCATATAAAGGTAAAACTAATGAAATTGATACATATTAGACCCAATACAGGAATTTCGGGGCATATTATAATGCCCAAAATCATATACGATATCAGCTCCAAAATTGATTAAAAATTGTGAAGTTGAATCCTTTTGTAAGCTGGACATGTTACTTATAGGGTATGTCCTAGTATATAAAAGTATGTCCTATTTGGGCTAATTCAGAAGGATTTGTCCACGTATCATTGAACAAGCTTTATAAATGTAAAATTAAGAGAGTGAGAATCTGCACACACAGAGAGCTACCGATAGTAAGCACATTATAACCGCATTCTTCCTTTGTGAGCTAATGTCTCTTTCAGTTCACAAAAAATGGCCACCCTAGTATACACAAAGACTTGCTACACTCAGTGTCTCCCATGCAATAGACACTCGACTCATTCCTCACTGAGTAGACATGTGTGCAGAGGGGAGAAAGGGGGGGGGGGGGGGGGGAGGGGAGTACAGGGAGCCAGAAGATCTTACTATCTCAAAGTAGACCATCCAGTTAGGCTTGACGTATTCAATGACCCCCAGATCAGGTGGTGTGGTCAGGTAGAGGAGGTGGAGGTCAGAGGTCAGGAGTAGACTGTGGCTGGCCTGCACCAGGTCCCCCAGCACCACATGAGCAAGTGTGACAGGCAGGCAACCTGACCAATCAAATAGCACCAGGCAAGAGAACTCATTATTAGGGAACAAACAATACAGCATCTGAAGGAGGAGGGAAGGGGAGGATGATAGAGCAAAGACATGGATGAGGACAGACTCTTGACCTTTGTATGTGGCCCTGCCAAGGGTCGTGACTGAGTAGGTGGAGTGTTCTGGAGATGCTCCTTCCTCAAGCCTGATGTAGCCAAGGGATATGAGACGTTCAACTGCCTGTTGACAACATTCTCTGAGGAGTTCAGAGTCCAGCTGTAAGTACAGCAGAGTATAGGAGAGGAAGGACCAGAGCTGATGGAAACCCCTTACCAACTGAAGGGAGAGTGGGTGCACACATTAACATCCATTCAGTGGTGAAAGTGCATAACATTTTTTTTGTACCTTTAGACCAATCAGAGTCAGTACAAGGGAGAGCAGAGCAGCAAGGTTGTTGGCTAGCAGACTACTGCAACACTTCTCACAAGGGCCAGATAATAGCTCTCTAACCTTACCAGATGAAATACAGGGGAGGAAAATGGTGGCAAAAGGTTATCACTCAACCTCTACCATGAATAACAACCCCCCCCCCCCCCCCCTTCAACCCTTCTCTCTCACACACATGCCTTACTTGTGATTGGTTGTTCTCCTGAAGGATGAGAATGCTCTCTCCACTGTCACACCGGCCGCTTCTCCCCGCCCTCCCCACCATCTGCTGGTACTGACTACGGCTCAATAGACGGTTACCAATAAATGGAGAGCGCAAGATCACTCTGTACATGCCCACACCAACGAGAGTGAATAAACAATAGTTATAATCATCATAACGACATCACTGTGATTATGTTACCTCTTAGCTGGGAGGTTGACCCCGGCAGCCAAGGTAGAGGTGCATGCAAGCACAGAGAGAGTGCCATCCAAGTATCCCTCCTCCACCACCTTGCGTTCGTCCGATGTCAGGCCCGAGTGGTGATAAGCCACGCCCCATGGAATAGTCTGTTTAAGGATTGGACACGCCCCTGATGCCGCGACAACCAGCAGCTGCAAGAGTGCCTGTCTGTCTGCCACACGAACACACCGCACAGACCTGGAACATACGTGAGGGAGGGGGTATTCACAAGAGGGGATCAGGATCAATGGCGGCAACAGTACATGAGTTCTCCCTCTCTTTTCTAAATGCTGACATGACATTGCACGGTTGGTACGTCATGGGAGAATGATCAAGTTCTTCCTCTCCTCTTGCTATCTCTAAAGAGTTGAACATGTCTACTTGATAAGGAATAGTTGCTTGGACCCAGCACGCATGCACACACACACACACACACACACACACACACACACACACACACACACACACACACACACACACACACACACACACACACACACACACACACACTTGCTCACTCAGGAAGGCCATTGGTGAGAAGAAGAGCCACATTCTGGCAGTTTTTCTTGGTGGGGCAGAAGATGAGGCAGGAGCCATGAGGAAGAATCTCCATTACCAGAGGGCACAGCTGGTCAGGGTCGAGCTGCTTCCTCTGCCGGGAGAGGGACGGTGAGGACGAGCTAGAGTAGGTGTAGTCAGATATTTGACGGTTTGGATGGAATGCCACCGTCCTGTCGATGCCCTCCACTGCCACACTGCACACACTTTGTCCAATCTTTACATACTCACGCAGTTCCACCTGCGCCCAATGCACACCACACACACAGGGAGTACATACATGCACACAGGGAGAATGTACGTACACGCACACAGGGAGAATGTACACGCACACACACAGGAAGAATGTACACACACATACACACACACAGGGAGAACGTACACACACACACAGCGTGAAGTACACAAACTTGAGATGGCCACAAGAGAAGATGAGAGGATAATAGGGAGAAAGGAGGAGAAAAAGAAAGGAGGAAGAAGAGATGGAGGAAAAAGGAACCAGAGGGAGAGGAAAAAGGAACAGGAGAGAGAGGAAAAAGAGGGAAGGGAAGATGGGAATATGATGGAGGGTATAAAAAAGAAGAGAGAAAGAAAGAGAAGTGATGTCCTCCACTACAAGCGGACATGCACTTTTCATCAACAACATGACATGCACTGACTACCAACATGTACACTTGAACTCACAGGTCTGAAGTCACTGCAATACACTTCAGCACGTAAGAAAGAAGCCAGTTCTGAGATATTGCTAAGAGTGGCGCTCATTCCCACAAGTTGTATGTTTCCTTCTGTGCCAAAACAACAACAAACAAACAACAATAGACTTCTTTTTTTTAATTGAAAAAAAAACAAACAAAACAATAACAGAACACTAACAGTATGGTTATATGAATGCATTGCCTAATGACAACACAGTGTTACCAGTGGATAATTGAATCTTTGCTATGCAAGCTTCCAGTGTAGCTCCTCGACGAGTTCCATCTCCAACCATGTGCAGCTGTGCACAACAAACATAATTAAAAGCAAAAACAACAACAACACCACAGTAAACATAGTGCAGAGGAAATGATGCCAACAAGAGGCAGACGTGGACAGCCTCTCCACCTTACCTCATCAATGATGCACAGGCCAAGCTCAGAGACCTTCTGTAGCTCTATCAAGGAATTGGTGAGGCTGTTTGCTTTCTCAATGGTCGCTATGTACACAACATTCTTCTTTCTTCTCTTCCTACCCAATTTTTTAATCCACAGTAAATAAAAAGAACACAAAAAAACAAACACAAACAGTTGAATCCATGAAACTAAGGAACAGGAGACTGACCGTGGGGGCAAGGTTCCCTTGTTGCCTGCGTATTCCTCCACAACAAAACCAAGTTCATTTGCAAATGGAAGCAACTCTCGAACATGTTTAGAAAGAGAAAACCCCAGGTAATGCACCAGGGAACTAAACCACTTCAATGCTATGCACATACTGGTGGAGCAAGGATATTTGAATGTCTTACTTTCTCTTGAACAATCGAAACAAAAGGAAGAATGAAGAGGACGTTCCTAAAGCAAAGGAGAAGTTGTCTGAGGATGATGATCTCGGCAACCAAGGTCTTCCCTCCGCTGGTGGGCAAGGAGTAAATGAGATTGCAGCCATCATGAACACTTTGTAGGCGAAGGCAATCATCCTGCCATCCTGCAGAGTTAGTCACACAAGCTCTCACTCAAACACACTTGCCGCCCTCTTGGCCACAACAGAGCACATTAGTGTGTCCACACCAAGGAAATATGGAAGGCAGGGTCACATATCTCACACTGCAGCTGCTTGGTCCAGCACATGCACAAAGGAACAAACTGCTTTAGTAGATTTGTATACCATCTATATGTCCCCCTTCCCCCCAAAAATGCACACCAAATGGTTTGCATAACAAAAATTGTACGTGCTTCTGCTAATCTTTGCATGATATACATGTAATGTCATTTTGTGAGCTGTGGAAAAGTGAAGTCTCACCTTTCCATCTCATACCATCAGAGTTACACTACATTGTTACCATGCCGACTAAACCAAACATACTTAATTAGGCTGATGACTATTATTGACAACCCTTACCATATAGGTTCTTTATGCCTCGGTGGTCCACTAGCAGAGTTTGAACCAACAGAGGGAGACCATAGAAGGTACTCGGATACTGCACATGAGCAGGAGCTTTGAATGGAGTGGATGTCGCTCTGACCGGTGGGAGTGATGGAGTGTGAGGTAAGGGGACCTCACTCAGTTCAGGAGGAAGAATGGGACTAGAAATAGGAGACTCTGGAATGGAATTCACACCCCAGTCCACAGGTTCATTAGGAACCACTGGGGCACGACCATCTGGTGATGTGCTAGAGTTCATAGAATCTCCAGCCACCTCTGCATTCTCTACAGAGGTGACCACAGGATCAACAACATGGCGGCCCCCTACACTGCATGGATCAGTCAGTGATGGCCTCCTCATGTGTATGGAGGAGTCCAGAGAGAAGCTGAAGTCTTCAGGATATAGTCCTGACAGAACCCCCAACCCTTCATCCTCCGCCATTGTTTCGACACCTACAGAGTTGACCATCGTTCCTTCCCCTGTTGCTCCTGTCCTCCCTGCAACACCATCATCCAACACACCGGCATATGGCACCCGCCCTACCTCTGGTCCGGTACCTGGTACCTGCCCTACCTCTGGTCCAGCACATGGCACCTGCCCTACCTCTGGTTTGCCAATGGAAAACAAGAGTTCATCAATTTCAACTTTTGATGTAGCACCAGTTGCATATTTTAGTGACAATTCTCTTTGTTTCTCTTCCTCTGCTTTCTGCTGTTCCTCCACACCCCCAATTTCCTCCTCCACACCCCCAGTTCTCTCCTTCCATAGCTTGACTGGTGACAAATGGCAACTCCTTTGATTTAAGGATGTACGTGCATCTTCACCAGTCTCTTCCGCCAGTGAAGTTGATTCAGGAATTGCAGCTGCTGCATCCACCTTCTTCTGTACCAAGCTCTGCGATGTGACTGCAGAATGCCTTTTCCTCTTTCTACAAAATATTGAGTTCGGTACATGCACGCAAAAACGGGGAATATTTCATTACCTCCGGATGCCTCTACCATAGTCCATCCACCTCTATTCTGTCAGTAGATCCTGGTACCAAATAAAATTGGTCTTCCTCAAAACCTAGTGTATATTCGACCCTTTACCCTCCCAAGAACTATATGAAAACCTTGGTAGGAAAACTAGCACTAGCTATGGGCGTGGATGAAACTGACTCTGCCCTGGAGGAGGCTGGAGCTGAAACTTATTAGGACACAGAAGAGGAAGCATTTCCTGCATGATATTATAATTCTTTCTATACTTGTTTTATTATTATTTTCAGGTCCATGTCTAAAAGAAAATTCCAAAAAATTAACATTAATGTTTTTAATAAAACTTAATTATTTGAATAATACTGTATCAATTTTTAATATAATAATTATTTTATTTTTTATTATAATTGCCAGGCATTTAAAAAAAATTATTTATTATAATTTTGATTAGTTTTCAGGAGTGGGGGAGGTGTAAAATGATGAAAACCATATTGAAAATATAGTTAATTCAGAAAGCCCCAAATTGCAAAAAAGAAGCAGGGGCAGATCTTGCAATTATTAAAAGTGGGTGGTGTGGCCACAACTTTAACCAGTCTTGCAAATTATTACCACAGCCACACATAGTAGCCATTGCACCAGCACCCAAATTTATATCATCAGAATATCATTATTAAAATAATCAACACCAACATTACAGAACATACAATCATATCATAATATATCATTAGTCAAACAAATAAACATGAAAAAATCTTCTTGATCGGCTTGAACAAATGCCTGACAAACTTCATCCAAATGTATCATCCAACTCCACCTGAAGTGGTGCTCCTTCCTTTGTTATTCCAGAAGCTCCTCCATGAAGGAAATCCCCACAGTGCATTGCAATGGCAGATATATCTGAAAAGTACTACTCACTTATAATGGACCTCAAATAGGTCTTTATTCTTCTCAGAAGAGAAAATCATCTTTCTGCCTCAGCACTAAAAATACATAGTATGCAAGCAATTATTAGGAGACAGTGAATGATAGGGAATCAATCCTTATCACAATCACAAAGAGCTAGGAGCATAACTATATCAATTTCACTATAAAGTATATATATCAATTTTTAGTTCTAACAAGCTGCCCCTGATTGGGTTTATGTCAACCTCAATAACTTACCTTCCTCTTCCGTGTCCTAATAAGTTTCAGCTCCAGTCTCCTCCAGGGCAGAGTCAGTTTCATCCACGTCCATGGCAAAAGTGAGTAGGTTGGTAGCACAAATTGCGCAACAAATAATTTTGCTATTGCACGGAAAAGAAAAGTGAACGGATCTATTTAGCAGACTTTCAGCGCATGTGCAAAGCTAGTGAAACAGAAAGAAACATCGGAACTAAGTGGGAAAATGAGGGAGATTTCAAATATTATGCGAGTGAGCGGGTGACAATGAAAAAAAAAAGAGGGTTACTCCCTCTACATGTGGGCGAGTTGGAAGGTCTGATATAGGTACTTCTTGATGTTCAAATGGGTGGGTAAAACTTTTTTTTTGTTTGTCTTTCTTCTCTTTCCCTGGCAACTCTAAAATGACAGATATCACAGACTAGCCAAAATTGCATTCATACAACTTTGGTATAGCCATGTATGTCCCTAGACCCTTTCCCAGCAAAACAATTCAGTAAAGGGTCGTACTGTGCCACACTACATTTTCACATATTAAATTGCTGTAGTTGTTATGTTGAGAGAGTTCAGATATCAGAGTAACCTAACAATTGAGAACCCCCACAGAACTGCATGCCAATGAATAACAATAATTGAATTTTAGGTCCCTCTGTCTGTCATACAATCAAGTTAGCACAGAGAATCAAGCAAGCTGTGCTTCCTGCAACAACCATGAAGGGCCTTCTTAAACTCCCCACTCTTTGCACATGTGCAATGAGTGGCATGAATTTCAAACCATAATTTAAGGATAACATAATTTATTATTAATTGCAAAACATTTGGTGATTCACAAACCACATGCAATATAATTACACACTAGCACAATATATACCGATAGCTATATGAATTGTTTCATGTTTGTTACAGACCAAGTTAGTATTACACATAACAGCCATAGAAAGTACATACTACTCGTCATGATCAAGAACATTCTCAATAACAACAGCCTCAACATTCACACTCTCTTCATTCTCAGCACTGATCACACTCTCCGAACCGACGTACTCCACGATGTTCTCCCCACCACACACTTCAATATTGTTGGTGGTGGTGAGTTCTGTCATTATGTGAGCAGAAGACGCATGCTCCTGTACCATCTCTCCCTCACCCACCTCCGACACCATCTCAGGATCTTGCTCTGCCACTTCCGTCTCTATGACAACCATGGGCTCGTCAGTCACCACTTCCTCAGATATGATCTCCTCCACACCCACTTGATCTTCGCTGCCTCCAATGATGAAGTTGTTGTTGTCTGCCTGATAGGCCGCAGTGAGCTGCGCCATTGCCTCCTTGGCCACCTCCTCTCTCCCCTGACCTATTCCAAATGCATTAGCCAGCTTCTGAAGGGCCTCGGCAATCTCCAGGCCGGCTGTCTCGTGATCTTCAGCTGAAAGTGAGGCCAGTGCAGTAGCCGCCTCACTTTCTTTAGTGGTTTCCTCTGTCTGCTTCAGAGCGGAGCCCATTTCTTTAGAGTTTCCGCACAAATTCGCCAGTTGCTGTTCTTCAAGTATAACTTCGTTACCATCATAAATTTCGCTCTCCTCCACAATTTCCTCCACCTCTTCCTCTCCCTCATTCCCATAGGTCTGGTTCTCCAGGGAGATGTTGTACTTCCTCTTCCAGGCCAGCAGCCACACCTTTGACGGCTTAAACTCTGCATTTGTGCTAAGCTCAGCAGCTTTGTCTTTAACCATGCGGTCAGTGACAATGTCACCAGCTTCCCAGCGCTCAACCAACCATGTCAGCAGCTGGCGGTCAAATTCCTCGTCATTTTCGAGGAGAGCTTCATCATCATACGACAGCTTCTTCCTGTTGGTTTTTCGACGCTTGGCCGAGGGGATGCCAGGGGTGTATGTGTACACTTCGCCATCTTGAAGTAGGCGGAGCTTGAGAGGAGAGATGGTCTCATCCGAGGGAGGATTGTAGGATTGCATCTTTAGGTCGATTCCATGCCTCTTCTGCCATTTGATGTACCAACCCAGAGACGCCTTAAAACCAGGACACCTACTCATCTCCCTGGCCTTCTCCCTGATGATGCACGCTGTGACACTTTCCCCCCTTTTCCAGCATTCCTTCACCCACTCCAACAAGTCCTTGTCAAGGCTGGCATCAAACACCTTGCGTCCCTGGCCGGGCCTCCGATACACTGCATTAGAGGAGTGTTGCGCTACACTCGTGATCACATCCACCTCTTCGGTCCAGCGCTGCAGGCAGCGACGGGAGACGTCCAGCTCCAAGGCGGCTTGACTGGCCGATTCCATCTCCGCAGCACGGCGCACAGCCTGCAATTTGAACGCTGCTGTGTAGTGGCGCTTCTTGTGCTTCAAGGCTTCAGCCTCAGCAGTTTCTGTGTAGTCGTAGCGCTTTTTCCAGTTGTTGTACCAGTTAAGAGAGGCTTTGAAGTGGGGATCAAATTCCTGTCCCATGTCAAACGCTTTCTGCCGAATTGTGTTGGCTGTGACAACTTTGTCATTCTCCTTTTGCTGGATGACCCATTTGTACACCTCTTGGTCAATGGTGGTCCGTTGGTTGGGGCTGTAACTCATGTCTGCTGTACGTTACACATGAACACTACAGTGAAATAAGATTGCATCCTAATATATATCTATATACATAATATAAAATCAACAACCACACACATGCAACATACACCCTGTATTGTCTCACACTTCACAAATGATTGAATATGTACAATAAGGATTAATCAGCTTAACTTACAATTATTGGGTTCTAAAATTTATATGTACTGTATGTAAACATACCCCCCAGGTCCTATTTATGGTAACAATGAGACTGCAGATGCAAATAGTTTTATCTTGAAATAAATAAAATCACACACACTTCAATGGTAATCTCCTTCTATTTGTTGGCAACAGACTCTATAAACAAAAAGCAAGTAAAAGCTCAAGTACTGACATGGTTATGACTAGAAACACAAGGATAATAGCAGTTATATATATATATATATATATAGTGTGTGTGTGTGTGTGTGTGTGTGTGTGTGTGTGTGTGTGTGTGTGTGTGTGTGTGTGTGTGTGTGTGTGTGTTCAGCTTTATGCATAGCCAAATTATAAATTTGCAGACAGAAACCCCAAATCCCTGGCATTGACCTCATTTACCTTTCAGGTTGTAAAAATGAACCAAAACCCCCCCTTTTGTTGAAATATTGAACAAGTTAACTTACTCTTGAGTTAAAGGGGAAAAAATAGAGAAAGAAAGAACAAAAAAAACAACAAAACCATAACTAAACAAAACCACATCATTCACTGTGTGATGAAGCCAATTGAGCTTTAGAAGATTCCCTTCGGTATATAAAAAGAATATAATCATACTTGTTCTGAGTCCGCTCTAGGCTTACTAAAATGTTTCTTATACAAAATACATTACTCCCTTGTGTGTGTATAGTGTGTGTGTGTGTGTCACATTTCTGAACCAACTTCAAAGAAACATGTCATGATACTTTGGAATAACTACCAATTCATAGTGTGGTGGGTCTCTCTCTCCCCACCACATCAAGGTCCATGAGGCAGGTATTAGTGGGGACACACTGGGGGCTACTGAGGCTCCATAAGGCAGGTATTAGTGAGGACACACTGGGGGATCCTCAAGATCACCTGCAACTACATGATGTCAGTGTGTAGCCACAGACAGACAAGGGATTGTCTATCTCATAATAAAAATGTCGGGAGTACCCCAGCCCACATAGCAATTCCTTTCTTATTTTTTCCATCCCAAATGCCAACAAATTTCCATTCTGTTCTTTCTTTCCCATTCTTTTATTTTTCTTCTTCCCCCCCCCCCCCCCCCCCCCCCCCCCCCCCCCAACCTTTATTCTGTCGAACTCTACAATCCTAAAGGTTTGCAAATGACATCACACTGGCGACTGCCCTGATCTCTAACACTGTTTATGCTCATCCCAGACTGGACCTTCCAATGTCTCCATGAAAGCATCCTGATATGGTTTAACATTAGCACACACAATATAGACCTCCATTATGTCAGTGTACCTTGTCACTGCCAGTGCATGGAATTGCATAATATTCAGGACCAGCCAGCCCAAGATCTACCTTGACCCCAACACCAGAATGTGATCACTGTGGGGGTCACACCAGTAATTGGACTACTGCAACAGATTTGGCATAACACCATGAAAAGGAATGCTGAGATCACTCTATCTCACTAGGCATTTTAAAGCCACATACTGCTAACATGAAGGGTCACAGTATATGGAAAGAGGACATCATGTCAGAAAAAGTTCATAGGAAGAAAAAGTAACTATATCACACATGTTTACACTAGAGATCTGAAAACCCCAGATATTCAACAGTATCAGCATAATTCAATCTCCTTTAATAACACCAAATATGCACCCATAAAAGTTAAAGCAAACATGATCAAAACTAAATACATCTATCATTGCTACTTCAATAGCTCCTCCCCCCCACCCCAGACTATGAAACCCACTCATTCACACCTCTAGTAGTGGCATGACATTCACAAACTTTGCATAGGCTGATAAAATACATTTTAGGATCACTCAAAACAATATTTTAGTACCACCTCTCTCAACTCCTGTGCAAAAGGCCTTCATACCTCCCAATACAATAGCCATAAACATAATGGATACTAATAGGAATATTAGCTTAGGATAGTTCCTGACAATTCTTAAAAAAACAACTAAATGCCTCAGTTATCCAGCTAATTTTGCTGTGATTCTTGGTTTATGGTTAATACTGCATTCAGGAAGTGATCTACTCTACAAAAGACTATCAAAACAATGATGAACCCCCATCACAACCCACGCTACCACAAGCATGGTATAACGCAACTACTACCAAACTTTTATCCACAAACAAAATGGCGACAAAAATGGCACTATATAGAAACATGGCGGTGCTTTTATTAGACACATTAGACAGGCTCTTATTAGAATGGCTGGCTAGTCCTTCACAGATAGTGCGCACTTAGTCCACTCTTAACTCACCCAGAACTCTTAGTGTAGATCCAGGAGTATACAAACGGTGCCAAGCTAATACAAAGGCGTAGCCCTAGCCAACCACGTTTTCAGATCTCCCCTAACCCACTGGTACAGGTCCTAGGAATTGGTGGTAAGCAAACAAAAAGAAAAAAAAATCCAAAACGGTACAGATCTTCCCGAAGAGTGCAGTGCAGTAAAGGAGCCGGGTACTTCCCGCAGAATATCAGAGTATTATGCAAGTGCCCTGAGCTGAGAGCAGCGGATGTTTAGACGCGCAGGGCGAAGTTCACATGTCAGTTTACTTCCAGTGTTTCCAGATACAAATATCTGAGGGTAGCATGATCCCCAATTAGTCACCCTCAGACCCCAAGTGAGAATATTGTCATGGCTAAGTTAGTATCAAATTCAGGGGAGAATGAGTCCAAATTGTGTGCATCCAATTATGAAATTCTTGAGCATTATTCACAACTTTCCCCCCATTGAGGTGTCTTACATCAGTGTACAGGATGTTGACCAGAAGAATACTAATCACTACCACAAATACAACATCTCAGCATATTTTTATATCTAGAATGCATAGTAATTTTGACTAAAGACCTGTATACTTTTTTTTTAAAGGAATTTTCATCGATCTTACAAAAGGAGATTAAAAAGATTAGATTTTCTACTGTACCCAGAGGACAAGAAACTCCTATTGAATGGTGACTGGATTACTGAATACTGCACCCAGACAAGACAATAAATTCAACACTTATTGAATATTGACTGGATTAAAATGTCGGTCATCATTGTTATGCTATCTTTGTTGAAGATTGATTATCACCTAGGTGACATGAAACTAAAATTTGTCAATTTTGTGCAATGTAGTCATTTTGCTTAGAAAAATCTATTACATTTTACTCCAACTTGGAATTTAAAAAAATAATAATCAAAGGATAAAATAATTACTGGTAGCAGAATCACTGGGGGAAAGGTTCAAGTTCCTCATCCAACCAGAATATGGAAAAAAAAATTATTAATTGCAATTCATGCCTCAGTGGTATCACTTAGACATTAGGATGTATTCAGCAGCATGGAAGAATATCAGTATCAAGTGGTTTTTGTACCAACTATTTAAAGTAATTATTACATGATCTGTTTGCATGATCAGCTATTATTTATTAACATAATATTTATTACACTCGTCAAATTCATGACCACTCTATAATCTGATAATTTCTTATATCAAGATCCCTTCAATCCTGGCTGCACAAGTTGGGTGGCTTCAGTCTCGTATAGACAGACCCTTTACCTACCTCTTAATCCATCTGTGGGATACTAGGGTGGCTTCACTTCCACTTGGGTGGGACTGAGGTAACCTCCAGAGCCATAGTGTGTCATGCTGTAGATTTACACAAGTAGCTAGTACTGCATATAAGTTGCACCTTTCCCCCTTCATTAATTGATGGGATCATTTACCTTTAGTGTAATGACCCAGAAGCACACTAAAGGAGCCATCCTATCCATAGTGGGTAATGACTTACCCACCCCCCTCCCCATTTATTTTACCCTAACAACAGTAGCCAATGTATTAACCTGTTCCCTTGTGACTCTTATGGGAAGTGGACGGACTATAGAAGTATATGATATCTGCTGTTATTTTTTTTGCAGGGTCAGCAGACCATTCACTTTGTAAAGTACACTGAACTCATGGCTCTAAATTAGTTATCCCACAGCTGCCTCACTGATAGTGTTCAGTTACCCAGCAGACAAACTATCTGTCCTCAAATCATTTGTTAATCATCAGTTTTTCTTTCCAGTTCATAAATAATACTGGATAACAATAGAGAGAGAGAGAGGAGAGAGAGAGCTAGATTTTTTTTTAGTATTTGAGGAATTATGTAGAAAGTGAAATAATTTAATACATAAAAATCAATTGAACACACACAATTATTGTATGTACCTTTATTGTGTGCATGTTCCCTTATAACTCGAGGTAGGGTAGCATAGTGCAAATGGTACGTGGTCTTTTAGTGTGGGTGGGTACCAGGTGGGCTGGGGAATTTTTTGTGGTGAAAGGAAGGAGAGAAAATATCACGTTCATAACTTCACATAATGCTTAGGCTTGTGAAGAAGTAACATCTCTCTCTCTCTACTCTGCTGATCTCTTCTGAAACATTCCAAATAATCAGCATTCAATTTGGTATGGGAACCAAAACATGTTTAGGGAAGAAAGAAAACAACACACACCCTCCCAGCCCCCCCAAAAAACACACTGTTCATGTAGCTTTCAAGGTGATACATAAATGGAGATTCATAATGCAAATATAGCATTCCTGCTCACAGATAGTAGAAGACAACCTATATATCATGCACCCAATATATCTGCCGTTACATTGTAGTTCACAGGGCCAACTCTACACATTAATAATCCTATTGTGGTATGGATAAAATTTTTGAATATGTCATAATGCATGCATATATATGTATATATATTTATGTAAATCAAATACATATTGAACAGATAAAATATGAATTATATTGCAAACATGCTCCAGTTGAGTTGTGGCTTTAATGCTTACGTCTCGGCATCACAGTTGATATCCAAATTCGCAGGGATATCCGTTTCTTCAACTTTCTATAAATTAATAGACATGATTATTAATTTTAATTTTTCACCTTAGCAACAATAAAGCTGGAATTTGGAGTGTTCTAATTAAGTACACAATAATGCAGAAAGATCTTGAATTAAAATTTGTAAAACAGCCATCATATATATATATTAGAGAGTGCGCTAGTACTCTCTATTTAGGGTTGACCCAACCATTACTATTGGCATAATACAATTAATTCACACTTTGCCAAGCTTCTAGATTATAACAATCCAAGATTTTCATGTTATGTTCATGAGCTTCTAAGAAAGGTCTATATAATTACAATAAAATTTAAAAAAAAATTAAATTTCTCCTAATTCTCCATTGACAATTTCTTTATGAGCCAGGCTACAGACCACTTGCACTAATACCATAATCTGACAGAGTTTCAACTGGTACACGTCCATGATCCATCGGTTTTCTTCATTTGCTTACAAAAATGTGAAGGTACATCAGGATGGACCAATGATACTCACTGTCAGATGCCATTTAATTTCATTCTAATCGCGGAGTATGCGCATGAAAACTGTTTACTAAACCCTACGCTATCGGTTGCCAGACCCTTTACGAACTGGACCATTCAAGTAAATGGTCTGGCAAGACTAGGCTAAACTCTCCATTTAGCCTCTACAAAAAAGTGAATTCTATTCAGGTACGATTTCATACATTCAGTTCAATTCCTTTTCATACAGTACAAATAATTGAATTCATCAATTTGTGTTCCCCATAACTCCTGCAATGAAAGTATATCCCATGAACCTATGATATCCTCTGTTATGGAAGCTATGGGTAGTTCTATCTCACAAATGCATGCCCAAGTAATATCAAATTTCAGATTGCCGACATTGCAAATTGATTAGTTAACCGAGTGTTGCTGACTGTGCACTACCTGACAGCTGTGACTTTTGATTCTTGAAATTATTAATATATATGCTTAATTCTACATGCCTAAGTAACTGACTCCAAACTCTACTTCATCTAGAGTAAAAAAAACAACAACATGCTATTATCATGGGTAAATAATAGAATGAATATTTCCTTTTACAATATTGCAAAGAAACCCCCACACTCCCCCCCCCCCCAAAATGGGGACAAAAGTGACTTTGAAAAAAAGGCACAGAAACTAGTAATAAAAACATATATAAATAAATGGAGGAAAAAAGGGTTTCCCCAAGATGTATGGAAATGAGAAAAGACCTACTCAAGAAATATTGAAACAAGGAATGAACACTCAATTATTATGTGCCTAAGTCTACTTCCCAAATCAATGACTCTAAACTCTAATTCATCTAGCGTCAAAAAAAGAAAGAAAAAAGCTATTATCATGGGTAAAATAACAGAATGAATATTTTCTTTTGCAATATTCCAAAGAAACCCCCTGAACTCCCCACCCCCTCCCAAAAGGATACTTAAATTGCATGGAAATAAAATAGGTGACGCCGTCATTACACATTATAGGTGTACAAAAATATCAAGTTGTAAAGTTTGGAGGCAGTGATTTAGGGATGTAGAATTAGGCACATAATATTATAGTATTCATGCCTTTTTTCAATATTTCTTGGGTAGGTTTTTCCCTCCTTGCCAAAAATTATGCACCTCTCAAGATGAACTCTTCATAAAGAGAGCTACACCACAAATATCAGCCTCCAGTTCCATGCAAGCAATTCAAGTGTGTGGAGCCTCACCTCTTGGAGGCTTGTTATCTCCTTGGTCACCTCCTTGGTCCCTTTCTTGGTCTCCTCAGCAGAGGTGGACAATGGCAGAGGAGCACAGGTGAATGCCTCAACCTCTGGGCTGCACATCCAGCTATTCTCCTCCCGCTTCTCCCTCCTGTCCTCTGAATCCAAGCAAGGTCGTTTAGACTGAGATTCAGAGGAAGAGCTGGACAGCCGTCTGGGAGTGGAGGACTTTCTGCGTGAACTTCTCAAAAGTTGAGAGTCGTTGGTGCTGTTGGGAGTTTCTTGTGATGCGTTGTCTGGACTGTTGGAGGACCTGTCAGAGGTGGGGTGGTCGAGCTTCTACATGGAGAAGAGGAAGCAAATACAGAGGAAGTGATGGATAGAATGATGGAGAAGAAAGGATGTAAGATGAAATCAAGAAAAAGGAAAAAAAAAATGCGAGTACAAGATAGAATCACTGGGAGATTGGACAGAGGAGAAAGTGTCATTGCTATAAAAAGTATTAGTTTATTTTTAAGTGAGAAGAAAAGTTTCATTAATAACATCAATTGCATACCTTGTAGCCGTTGTTGGTCTGTTTCAGCCATTTCTTTTCTTTTTTCGACCCCCCCTCCGCTCCACTGTCAGATAGAGGGTAAGGAGGTGCAACAATCAAGCCATCAGGAATCACGGAGTCATTCACATAGGCAGTAACCTCACCCATTGCTTTCTGCAGAGTACGATGAACATTGATTTAGGAACTATTAAAACCAACAACTTGGAAGTACGAGACAATCATAAGTGAACTATTTCTCGTCATTACTGACCTGAAAATTTTTCCTTTTGCTCTTGGATTGAAACCTCTTCTGGAGTCCCCTAGCGTATGTCTCAACAGAACTTGGACTCACCCACTGCCTATGAATGGAAAGAGAGACAAAAGGTTATATTTTCTGAAGAAAACGATCAGATATTGTACAAGGATATTACTGGCATCAGCTTGAGAGGACACTGAGTCATTACTACAGTAGGTGAGCAGTTTCAAAGCCAAGTCTGATGGAGCCATAACACTGTGTGTGCATGGAGCAATGTTATTTACATATCATATGTGCCGAAGAATCGAACCAGCATATACGTTGACTTTGGTGGTTGTTTTAGCCAATCTGGAACAATATCATCTGTAGCTGCATCAAAAACCTGCAGTAACCACAAGATTAATGTCACTTAGATAGAACAGCATACACAGGTCCATATATAGAATTTAAGATACATAGACACTCACACAAGAAGGTATATTGAAATGACCAGAGCTGAAACAAAGTGCACTCTTCCAGAATAAAGTGCTATCGAGTGATCTACAGCTATTGCAGGATCATAACAGCGGCAACTAGATGCCAGTTCCCAGAATACTCCAACAAGTTTATGGACTCATAGCCTAGTGAGCTTTGGGGAGTCTTTTCCTTTCTTGACAGACATATCCATTTAGATAATTTATACTCCAGGACAGAAGGATATAACTAGTCTCCAGACCACGGACCCATTACCAAGTGCAGCACTGGATAGGATGCATTGCATTACCAGCACATGTTCAGAAGGTTTGGTTGCAGTTGACAGTATCCTTGTTGAGACAACAATTATATCACATGTTGGAATAATTCAATTCTGTGCACATTTCATGCAGGCAGCTCAGTGCAATTGAGACTGATGAGTATCAAAATGTCGATATTAAGATTTTATATCAGATTCAGCTTGCACGAGGTTACAAATCAGTAAAAGATCTACACAATGTTCTGGTAAAGGGTCAACATTTCACTATGTCACCCTCCCCTCTTCCCCTCCCCCCAAATGAACTTGTTTGGGAAATATAGTCAGTGATATTTGTAGGCCAGCGCACCCATCATCCTGATCTGGTGGCACATTCAGGAATGGGTGGAGCAGTAAGATGTGGTGAGGCAGGTTGTACAATGAGAAATATCCATCGTTGCAATGTGAGTAGGAGAATGTGTGTGCTGGGAACCTGGCTCTGATGGCTTGGAGCAGGCAGGCCTGAGACAGTCAAGGGAGACCAACATGGCTGCAAATGTCCACAAATGTAGTACTAGTCAGTCCGTGCAATAATTTGGTATGGATAGTCATGGATTTGCTATAGTGGTTTCTTGATTACATCATGGTGAATGAACACTACATAATGGTGCATCAACACTACATAATGGTGCATCAACACTACATAATGGTGCATCAACACTACATCAGGTGCATCAACACATGAGCACAGCATTTAGCATCACTCAAATGTCCTCTCCATAGGGGATGTCAAAGCACTGGTAAAGTTTTGAGCTGCTGCATGGTAGACTTGAGCCACGTATTATTATAAGTAACTTGGCAACAGCTCATTCTTCCGAGCTGCAGTGGTAATTTTCTTAAAAAAACACAAGCTCTGCAGCTATGCATTGGAGGTCTTCCTTGAGTGCTGTGTGGATTCCCAAAATTATCAAAGGCAAAGCAAATATCCAAAGGTTTAGGTTTGGTTGTACTTTCAGAGCAGTCTCTAGTGCGAGCAGAATTGTTTGATGAGTTGCACCTGCCAATTGCTTCAGGGACACCAGCAAATTAAACTAAAAATCTGAAGAAAACAGCTTTCTTGTATAAACAATTAGTTAATGACTCTCTTCAAGTTATGTTTACAAATTCCTCATCCACTTTTCGTTAATTTTTTCTTTTTTTGGGGGGGGGGAGTGTGGGTGGGGAGGGGTACAGAAATGTGTCAGCAAGTGTAAATACAGTTATGCCCGGAAGGCTGCTTATTCCAATATGCTCCATATATTTTACTCGGAGTGGATCAGCCTGTTTATATTTGCCACATGAGAACGTGCACATTGTACATTACCTAAATAATCAAGTCACATTATAAATACTATATGGGATATGGTAAGATCAAGTTTATTTCTGGTGCAAGTCATTGTCAACAGTGAATTCACTAGCGTTAAGTCCTTAAATCTGTCATCATTGCCATCAGCCCGACCATCTCAAAGATGATTCATGGGCTACCGTTTCATAAGTTCTGAACAGTAGTCTCCCTTATAACTATTCCATGAGTAGCTCAGATATTCCATTGAATGGTAAGAGTAAGTTTACAAACATACGAATCTTTACATTAATAGACATAAGTAATTTATGGGTGTATAAGTTTATTTGTGGTACAATTCATACACGTGAATGTAGTTGGATGGCAACATTTATCCAATAAAGACAGAAAGGTTTCTTAAACACATAATATTGTCCTACAGCTTTAAGCCCAAAGGCTTAAATACATTATTTTGTAATTTTGTAATCCGGAAATTCCTATTGCTGAAGATTGATGCCACGAATGCAGCGTGACTAATTCACTTACTATGGAGGGCATATTGTATTCCCTTGGCCTGACCTCAAGCTGATGATGAAAAATTACATGGCCATCAAAAATATCCAAAACTGAAGAAGGTGATAGCCTTTATGATTGAACCCATCAATACTAATCCGAATGCTGTCTTATCTAAGTTCATAAGGTCACTCAAATTACTAAGATTCCACAGCGCCACATTCCATACATTTCACAGCACTATTTCAGAGTATTACACAAATTAACCGAATTAAGTTTGCAGCTTTATATCCCAGACACACATTCAAACATGAAAATAAGATAGAAAGAAACCAACTAGGAGACACATTATAATTAATAAGACCAAAACGATCTCAACTTAGAAGTTTTGAGCTAAGATTTTACTGTTATAGCATCTATGCCACTTTACCTTGGCTGGCCAAAAGTTGAATCCCATGACTTTAGCCCATACCACATCTCCAGGCTTGGGTGGACCTTCTGGCTCAGAAAGGGAAGCTTTTCCCTTCTTCTTAGCCCTCCCCCTTTTCATCCTCCTTTGTCCCTTCCTCTTAGTTGTCCCCTCATTCTTGCTCCTCTGAGTGTCAATACGCAGAGAGCCTTCTTCTGCGGAAGAACCTTCTGACATCGTACTGAACTATCAAACCTGCACACACGCTGCAGCTCCGAGCAAACCTCTAAGTGTTCCTGCGTATTGGGAAAGAGCAAACCTTCCATAAATGGAGTGTGCTCCGCACACACTCTAAGACTCACTGAAGAGAAAACTTCACGCAATTAATCATTCCACACCTGTCAGGCTCCGCTAGCTCCCAGAGTGCCCTAGAAGCAAGCAACCGCCGTGTATAGATATATTTAGCTCCGAAGTTCACTTTTAACTGGCGCTCTGTATTTCCAATAGATGCCCTCTGGCGCATGGGTGGGTGGAGCGAGGGAGACCGAGTGGCCGGGGAAATCACCGAAGAGGAGCACTCAGAATAAATGTGTTGTCCAACTTCCAGATGAGGGAAAAATAAAGATGAGTCCAACCTCAGGGAATTTGAAGCACAACATTTTCTAAGACTAAGTACTTGAATGGTACACTTAAAACACTCTACAAGTACTTCTTCACCACATATCCAGTCTCTAGATGAGGGAAAACAAAGCAGAGCCCAACCTCAGGGAACCTTAAGTACAAATTTTTCTATTTGAATGGGGAACACTTAAAACACTCTAAGTACTTCTTCAGCACATAATTAGATTAAGATTGTCTCTCTTGACCATCCCACAGGGTCAACAAGTATGTATTCAAGTGGTACTCACTGTGTGGTGAATAAATAAATAATATAAATACACACACATATATACACTAATATATATATATATATATATATATATATATATATATATATATATATATATATATAAGAGAATTCAGTTTATACTCTGTGGTAGCATAAAAAATCAATTACATTTTATGAAATGCAAAATGTTGAATCAAGAAGATGGACAGTTTCAGTCCGGAAGTTCAATGGTCTTCCAGACAGCAGCATAGCCATCATTGGACCCACTGCCACTCACCACCAGGTTGATATCAGTGAAAGTCATAGTCCTGATGAAGTCCTCATGTGCAGAAAGCACCTTGGGCATCTACAGAATCCAGACCAACAAGGTTGCCATAACAACATAAGATCACCACATAAACCCACAAGCTCATTCTGCACCACAACCCTCCACCATCATCAGTATGTACATTCTGATCCACCCCTTGAGGCTTTGCCCACCCCTCAGGGTTATTAAATGCCCACATTAGGGCAGTAGTTATAGCATATTTTTAAAATTTGTTTAATGAATTTATTAGCTGTTTCAGTTATTTTTAAAATTTGTTTAATGAATTTATTAGCTGTTTCAGTTTTTTTTAAAGGAGTCACAGGGTACTCCATCTATAAGTTAAATTTTATTTTCTTGGAGGAATTTAATCAATTTTTTTAAAAAATTACTAATTTCCTTACTTTTTCTAATTTCATGTTACTAGAAAAGTACCCATCCTATGGATGGAGACAGCAGCACTGAGATAACAGCACCTCCACCAACTTCTCCCACAGTGGTTGTAATGCAAACTCACATTCGTGCCATTAGCATATGTTCGAGAATGAAATATGTAGATCTTCCCACTTTTAGTTCCACACCACATCTGCAGGTCACATGCAATAACATAAGGAAACAGTTTTGTATTGCAATCAAGAAAAACAGAGTGCAAGTAAAGTTGCAGCAAGGACTAATTAACACTGTGTACACCAATCACAGTCATGCTACAGTATCGTGCTTCTATATAGCTGTTTAGAGAATGTAGGTATACATAAAAGTGATTCCTTTCCCCTCCATGGCCTAGATGGAATACATTCAAATTGCTATAGCTATGGATGGTGTTGTGGGTTGAACTACATTTATGGTTAGGGCTAGAATCAAGGCTGAGGTTAGGAATAGTGCTTAAGCTAAGGAAAAAACTAAGATCGGGGTTAGATTAGTTATAGAATTAGAGCTTGGGTTGGATGAGGTAAGTGCTTGGGTTAGAGTTAGAGCTTGGGTCATTGCCAGGGTTAGGATTAATGTTTGGGATCTTGTGAGACTTTTGTGGCTGTGTAATCGTCTATTAACATCCAGATGCTACCATAACAACTGTCTAGAGTAGTAAGAGCTCACTCCTTTAACGATCTCAGTGTAATTACCTACATTGCTAGGTCAACTACTAATAGGCAACCAACCCTGCGAATCACGACAGATTGCGTGAGACACACCAGTACATACTCACAGAATTATTGACAGGGAGAATGATGGAGACTCTGTTGTCCAGTTTGTGGTACTTCATGACTTTTTCGTGAGTGTAAGGGTTGAAGGCTGCCACAAAAATGGACTGCTCACCTCTGGGTACAGAGGACACACTGCACCACACCTATAGTGCACACACACACACACATACACACCGCATCCATTTTATCAGAGATAGGTTTGGACAATAATTGGTAAAGTTATAAGAAATAGTGGGTCTGAATAAGCATAGAGCATGAGTTGTATGTAGACTTACAGTATATAAATCCATGTACACTGTATGTGATTATGTAATTGAACTAATTGGAGTAATAGGGATGTGGGCAAGAAGGATCAGCATTCTATTTCATGACACTCAGCAACCATTCTGAGGGAGAAAAGCCACTAAACTTGCCTCTCCTTCACTTGAGACTGCGAGGTGTCTTATCTCGACCTGTTTCTTGTTGCCTCCTGGAAAGAAGATCTCCTTGATACATGAGCCTTGCTGGCTGTCCATCACAGAGATGCTACCCTTATTAGTGCCCACCCATATGAAGTTCCGCCAAATGGTGAAGCAGGTGCATGTTGTATACTGTGTACACTCTGATATAGGGACCTGCATCTGTGTGAATAGTAGAGGTTGTGTGATCTCTGTGCATGTGCACACATGTGCTGAGCACATTGTCAAACATCAATATGTTAAAACAGACACAAATTTGTGTAGAAGTAGTGTGCATGGAATACTGGTATAATTCTTGTACCTTTACACTTATCCAAATTGGAACAAGATTGGTCCCACACTAAAACCTGTGGTAAATAATTACTAGAATGTTTATTAAAAGTAGTGTTTTAGACCACGCAAAAAATTGTTTAGAACAGTTAAGATGAAGTTAAAAATGAGGTAAGCTTCAAAACTTTTGGGTTTCCATACAGTAAAAGCACTTTGTTGTAACAACAGGTTACAACAAAATTTTGGGTTTCCATACAGTAAACAAGTTGTTAAAAATGCATTCTTGACAAAAATATATGGATGTCAAGTGTTCCTAGACCTGTGTGCCACATGTAAAATGAAGAGAAAAGTCTACAGAGATATTGCTACATGAAGGATGTTTACTGTGTAGTATTAAGAACATGTACTTCACAAGGTAATAGGCATTTTATATAATTTGCATACACACATAAAAGATCCATAGTGCAAGGGTGAGAGTAACTTCATTGACGACAACCTATGTTAGAATGTCCCCAGAGAAAATTAGTTAATTAATCAGATTAGTTACATGTTTTGTATAAGATAATGTGCTGCATGTCGAGTACATACAAACATTGAATAGTTGAAATTTGTGTGAATAGTGTTAGTGTTGAAGAACATTAATTGCATAATTAGATAAGAAACTTCTAGAACCTTCTGCAATGTATATACAAAAGATATTTTTTAATTCAGTTTGGCAGCCAGAACTTGCTGAATTGCATTTGAATTTCAGTCTCCTACTTTCCTTCTCTCCATACCATGACCCCCTTCTAACATCTAACACACAGGCTAGGTAACTCCTACACTGACACGCATGCATGCACACACATCGCAGCATATGAAGAGTTGCTGACCTTGCTTATTCGTTTCCTTGTCACAGGGTCCCAGGCCAATAGAATACCATTGAGGAGAAGAGACCACACCACACTGAAACATGGCACCAGCATGACCAGAAATAAGAGAAAGGGAATTAAGGGGAGAAGGAACAGGAGTAGGATTGAGATACTTACCTTTGATCTTCACTAAGAACCATGTCCCTTGGAGCATCTTCTAAGTAAGTGAGCTGAGAGACATCTGAGAGTGAGAGAGAAAATAGAATACAACATGAAGACCAACAATCACAATACCAAACATCATATATCACAGGAATAACAACAACAGGGACCACACAACATACTAACATAGAGGAAAGGCTTTCTACCATCAAAAAGAACAATGAAGATAACAAGAACCACACTATCTACAACAGGAGCATCTACAATTACAACAACCACAGGAACAACAACCACAGGAACAACAACTCATATATGAGAAGAGCTACAACCAAAGGAATAGTGCTAAAGAGACTTTGCACAAAACTTACGGCAAACAGTTTCAGCATCCAGGATGTGGATGTTCTTGCTGAAAGACCCCACCCACACATGTTGATTGACCAGTAACAAACATGACTGAAATAAACAAACAGACAAACACAGCAAGTCAAACTTACTCATATAAGATGATACAGATTTACTGGGTACAACTTTGGTAAACAGGTTTAAGGTTGTTGAAGAATAAATATATATATCTTAAACTTTATGTTTTCTTTCCTACTGCATGGCCTAAACTGTAGTATTTGTAGACCAATATAGACCACTTGGCATGGTGGCCAATGGTTGGCATGGTGGCCAACGGTGCCTCAGTATAAGTTCTGAAATACCAAAATACTTCTGCTTTAAAGGCGAGGCAAATCACACCAAACTTAGGTAAAGGGTCAATTCATTTTCTTTTCTTTTTCTTTTTGAGCGTTCACCTTCAAAGCTGCCACCCACATCATATCAATGCTAAGGGATCAGGGTTCGCTATGTACAAAGTCCTACCATGTATCTCAATGAGGTCAAGCAATGCTAGTATTTCATAATTGTGTGTGGAATTCAAGATTGTTACCAGCAGTAAAAGTGTTATAGAGGTAAACAATTTTGTAAACAATACTTGCTTGGATCCATCAACATTCTATCAAAGTTTGAGTCCTGAAATGATCATATTTGGTGATGCCCAAGTGGGTTCTAACAGATGAATAGACAGGATCTTTGTCTCATAAGATGTCAATGGTTTAGCTGACCACACACAGCTACATATAGGCCCTGTATTGTGGTTACATGCAAGCGTTGAGACATAGACAACTAAAAAAACTGATGGACATTCTTCTCTAAAGTATTTGATAAGCTGCTCACCAGTCTGACACTGCGGCCATGTTTAGACTCTGTGATCTTGATGTCACTCTCGAAGCACTTGGACTCCATATCATACACCTTCAGCCGTCCATTTCCCTGAATATTACCACACAAAGGTTTATACAGAAACACATGCATAGATATACAGTTATGAATGAACACTGGGACCATATTTACATGGTTCAGGGGGGGGGGGGGGCATGTCACATGATAGGTTCTACCACATCACATGACTCACCAGGCCAATCCAGAGCTTACCCTGACCTCCCTCATCATCCACTGCAAATAATGAACAATATACACATACATAATTAATTTAAATGTACACATACCTTGTTCATACACACTCTCTCTCTCTCTCTCTCTCTCTCCCCCCCCCCCCTCATTGTTTTTACCACTTGGTGGGATGTAGAGAAGGGATTCCACTGTTTGTTTCTCTGTCTCGTGGAGACAAGGGTTAATCCTGTACTGCAGAGCCTCTACTGTAATGGGACTCACTTCTGATGCATCTCTGGACTGGAAGCTCAAGACTTTCTGCACAAACAGAACATAATGTTTGTTACACAGAAAATACCAACTTACAAATTATACATGTTCACATAAAATGAAGTCAGCCATGCACTACGGTGACGAACAACCATGGCAGACCTCTTAGGCTATGGTAAGTACCAAAAACAATACATTGACTACCCACACTACTAGCATAGTGAAGTAACAGGAGCAAACAGTATTGTGAGGCTGTAGGACGGGGTAGAACAAAGGAAAGGGGTAAATCCAAGAGAACGCAATTGCAAGGGAAAGAGTAGAAATAGAGGGGGAAAGGTAAACAGCACATTTTTTTTGAAATAGAAAATTGATGAGAAGCAGTCGATATAAAGTAAAAAATAATGTCATACCATAGCTCTCTTTGTTCTCTGGACATGATTGTAGTCCTCCAGGATTCCACTCAGGTTGATGGCATTCTGTAAGAGTACATGGCATTGGGCAGTTTCCATTACACAAGGATCCTTCAACCCTGGATGTAAGGAACACAAGAGAACAAACACTTCACACAACATACATGTAGTTACAGCATGTAAAGCTCACTTTGTGACAGCTGCCATCCAGCAAGTAACTCCACTAACAAGTGATACCAGTTCTCCCTGTCCACATGGTCTTCAAACGCCATGAAGATGTCCTGATCATCAACAACAACATATGGCGATCTATCCTCTGGTTCACAATGGTATCACGCACGCACATTGTGTGCACATGTGTTGCATATTAATGCCAAACCTGGACTTTCTTTCTTTCAACTCTTGCTCTTTCCTTTTCCAACATCTCCACCCTAATGCCTGGAGTTCTGGCAGAGATCATGCTCGCAGCATAGCTGAAGAACTCAAATCTGATGGGAGTACTGAACTCTGCCATCACATGGGTGTCAAAGCCCGCCACGGCCAACAATCTGCAAGTACAAAAAGGCACACATTTGATAGCGGCCAGGCTCAATATAGCCAGCCTAGTACCATTCACTTTGACTGCTGCAAGTGCAACACAGTGCTTGTGTGAGTTCAGGGCCTGTAGTGTACATCACACACTGCCTCTCTAATCTACAAGGAATACTTAAGATTCAGCGATAAAATCAACTCTGTTTAGACACTAATTTAATGTATTTTGTTAGCAAGTGCAATCAACACTGAGGAAAGTGAACACACTGACATATGCACACCTATCAACATCTTACATGCATGCAGCCCCATCCCTAGCACTTCCACACACCACACCTGTATGTTGTGAGCACCAAGGTACTCTGAGAGCCGTAGTTGGTCCTGACAGCATTGGCGACAGCCAGTACTCTCTCAGCAATCCTATGGCCCGCCTCTGCTTTGCCTAGCATGACACTGGATACATCCACACTTTTATTCTCTTGCAATACCTACTTTACATTAATGTATGAGTGAGTGAGTGAGTGAGTGAGTGAGTGAGTGAGTGAGTGAGTGAGTGAGTGAGTGAGTGAGTGAGTGAGTGAGTGAGTGAGTGAGTGAGGGAGGGAGGGAGGGAGGGAGGGAGGGAGGGAGTGAGTGAGTGAGTGAGTGAGTGAGTGAGTGAGTGAGTGAGTGAGTGAGTGAGTGAGTGAGTGAGTGAGTGAGGGAGTGAGTGAGGGAGTGAGGGAGGGAGGGAGGGAGGGAGCGTGTGTGTGTGTGTGTGTGTGTGTGTGTGTGTGTGTGTGTGTGTGTGTGTGTGTGTGTGTGTGTGTGTGTGTGTGTGTGTTACAGAGGAGAGAGTAGAGTAGCAGTGGTGTAAAGGAAAGCTAAGGAGATGATGAATAACACAGGAACATACTAGTACATACCTCTTTCCATGCTTCATAGAAAGTCTTGAAAACTTCAGGAGAGACCACTAGAATGGAAAACACAACAGGTAGTATGGGAATGGAAAATGACTGACTAGTGTGGGAGTAAAAGGTGCTAACGGACTAACATGAGAAAACAATATAACCACAAACTGGTAATGAAATGAGATATGACACTCTTGTAGTCCATGTTGAACATGACGTGTGAGCTGCTGTTCTACTTCCACATCCTTCCTCCACTTGTAACACAATTCACACTGCACCAGTGCACCTCCCAATTGACCTAACCCAACTCAACTATTTCACCTCAACTCTCTCTCTCTCTCTCTCCTTTCCCTCTCCTCCTCCACCTTCTCTCTCCTCCTTCCATCTTTCTCTTTCCTCCCTCTCCCCCTCACCTGTTGTCCTCTCTAGAGCCAAGACTTTATGAAGATTGCTTGCTGACTCAGCATCTGTGGCAATGGAATTCTGGTGTACTATCTTTAGGAAGTCTGCATGATCTAAACATCAAGTAAAAACAAATACAATGTGATACCAATTGAGAAAATACATTTTTAAACAAAAAATAAAGCAAATACATCCTACCAGTTATAACCACATCTACTAATAATGCCTAATAATTAAACAGTGTAGATGTGCATGTGACTTACTCATGGACTTCTTGGGCATTGTCTTGCCAAGACTACAAAAATATATAGCAACAACAACAAACACATGACGTCAAGCAACAAATGCTACAATATCACTTCCAATCATAATTGCCTGAACTTCTTACTCCACAATGCCTGTCCTCCTGTATGCTATCTTTTTGCTAGAGGCGGATATGTGTTTGTAGATGGAGTTGTTGTGAAGCTCCGCCTTCTCATCAACAGACAGGAACTTCAATAAAATCTGGAGGTTTCTGTGACAGGTGTACATTTGCAAGTATAACCACGCAACCACTCCACCTTTCCTTCTCCTTTTTCCCTCTGCCTCACTCTCTATCCTTCACACATGCCCTCCGCACCCCTCTTTCTACCTTCTACATGTAATTGTGTACCACCATCCCAACCACACAACTCATTCCCTCCCACCTCACTTGGGTTCAGGAACCAAGGTGACCTCCAGACGCTGTAGAGTGTCATAGAAGTCATCCAGTGCAGCGACCACACCTCTCTTACACAGCTGATAGTAGCCATGCAGATATACGCACTGAGCTTGCACTGCTGGATTCTACATAGGTTCATATGTGCATATACATTCTCTCCATATACATCACATGCATATAATACGTTATATATATATATATACATCATACCATACCTATAATAACATACTTTTGTGTTCTATGAATGTTAAAAAAAATTATGTATATTCTGGATATGTTATTCACAACTCAAGTATACACAACAACAAAATAAAACCTTGCTACACACCTTCTGTAGATCACTCAAAGTGGCTATAACTTCATCTAGGAACTGCTTTCTGCCCTTGAACTCCATGCCCAACTCAGGGAGATCCAAGATGACAGCTTCTGCTGTGCCCCACACACTCCCTCCTCCAGTGCTGCCCCCTGCATTATTGCCCCCTGCATTGCTGCCCCCTGCATTGTTGCCCCCTAAGGCAGCGATTGGAGATATGCCAAGAGATTTACCTTCTTCTTCTTGCTGCAGCTCCTTGCGACTAGAGGTGGAAAACATGACATATGCAATGTTAGTGCAATATGTATCACAACAGAATACAGTAACTTACAGTGCACATCAGTCTTCATGCAGCATACATACATATATATACACACAGACATACAGACAGACATACAGACAGACATACAGACAGACATACAGACATACATGCATACATACATACATACATACATACATACATACATACATACATACATACATACAAACAAACAAACAAACATACATACATACCATACATACACACAGACATGCACGTGCACACATGTACATGTATATGCAGTTAAGTAACCATCCTTTTTGGCACAGCAAGCATCATGTAATTTTTCAATTTCCTAAAGAAACAAGCTAAAACAGGGAGGACATCCAAGTGTGTAATCATAATCCTATAGGATCAATTATAGATTAAGTTAAACTCAGTGGCCAGGCTAGGCTGCCTTTAGCCCCACCCAGCCAGGACCACAGACCATGTGGTTCCAGGACAATGTGTCTCAGTAAAGAGAGATGTTTTGCTGGGACTTTCAACATAAAAGTGACACGTATATCTTATTGTGAAGTTGCTTTGCTATGTTTAGAGCTTGTGAATAGACAACCCCTTACCTGTGTCGCTGAGATGAGGTGAACCAAGACATAGTGTTGGTCAAACCAATGATAGGAGCTCGAATTCGGAGACCTGTCGGCACCACACTCTCCTCCAGCTCAGTACCATGTTGTCGACGCTCCTCTCTCTCAAGACGAATCCCCAGCAAGTTGAAGTCATCCATCTGAGCACCTTGTCTGGGGAATTACAGACAGCGACAATCCCTCCTCTCGAGATCTCATTCCTTTACTCCCTTCCTGTCTCCTTCCCTGCCTAAATCTCAACCATTTTCCTCTTTTCACCCTTCATTTATCTTTTTCACTTTGTTTGCCGACCCAACTTCCACGTCATATCTCCCCAAATACTTATAACTTTAATAAACATTTTACTATATTTTTAAAACGTACTCTATGATTCATTCCCTCCTACAATCATTTCCTTTCCTTCCCACTGCCCCTTCCTCCCCACCCACCACATCTTCATTTATTCTCTTCACTATCTCTCTCTCTATCACTCTCTTACTTCCAGACAACTCCCTGCTACTCACTTTTGGCTCTGGTAGAATACACTGAACATATCCGTGGATTCAGTCTGCCTGTAAAATGCTTGCTCTTCTGGCTGCATAGCGCGCACTGTCTCTTCGTACTTCAGACGACTCTGCAGAAGCTGCTTGATAACCTTGCTGTGGTGGCACGAGAAAGAGGTTTGTAAGACTGACATGCTTTAAGTAAAGCAAAAACTAACCTGAATAGTCTGACCATTAGTTCCAAGAACACTATGACAGCATAATGAAAAAAATCAAAGATTCAATGAGACAAGGGCAATAATAATGACAATATAACAATAAAAACAACAACAAAATTAATAGCTTATGTACAAAAAGGCAGTATTTACACTTTGAGATGGCATCATCTAAGAATCTGTCAAATTCCTGTCTGTCCAGCTGCTTTTTGCATGAGGACATAGATGACAGTTTCTGCATGGTGTGTACTTCGTAGTACTGTTTCATCAAGATGGCATAGCTGTGGCAGGAAGAGGGAGGGAGAGAGGGAGGATAAGGCAGGGGAGGGAGAAGTGAATGTAGGAAAAGAAGACAGAGGGAAGAGAGATTAATAGGAGGAAGAGAGATTAATAGGAGGAAGAGATTGGAGAGGGGTAGAGGGAAGAGGGAGGGGAATGGAGGGAAGGGTGAGGTACAGAATGTAACAAGGAAGGGAAGAGAAGGAGAAAGAATAAAGAGAAAAGAGGGGATGGAGGATGGAAGGAAGGGAAGAAAAGAGGAAAGGAAGCGGGAGGGAAGAGGAAAAGAGAACAAGAAAGGAGTTTAGACAAAGACATGGTTTTCAGAATAGCATAAATTGATGGCGACAGAGAGAGAGAGGAAAATGGAAGGGAAGGGGAAGATTAAACAGGTATTTCTCACTTAGTCTTGAATATATCCACAGCTGCTTTTGGCAGAGCAGGTAAAGAACTGTTTTGAAGTACAACTCTCACAGTGTCATTGTCAAGGTCGACAATGACAGAGTTTTCAATCTGTGAATGCAGTACAAGCATATCATACATGCACATGCATAGGGTACAGGGTAGTCACATGAGTAAGTTTTAATGATATGCACAGAAGTGGCTACAGGGTTGTGTATACTACATATCTTGGCACTCAACTACAACTCACCTGCCTTCTTTCCACCCAGCCATCCCTGTACCCCCCCCCCCCCTCCCCCACAACCCCTCTTCTCCTTCGGCCACACACACTGCACTGCCCTCCAGCTTCTCCCACTTTCCTCCTCTAACATCACTTCTTTCGACCCATCCATCTTGTTATGATATGAACTCTTAGATAACAGCAATGGCTACCAGGAGAATCAATGACTCCCTTCCTCTTCCACCAACCTCCTTTACTCCCACAATCCCCGTCCCTCCAACTAACCCCCCCCCTCCCCTCCCACACCTCCTCCTACACACCTCCCTCATTCTCCCTTCCACTCACTCGCTGGAACTCTGGCTCAGAGGTGAAGCTGGAATGGATACCAATAATGGTGGCCACAGGAGCATCCAGCACCTCAAGAAGTGGGCGAGGGAGAGTAGGGATGATTGAATGGCGCCACACAAAGGGTGAAACGTAAGCCAGAAAGGACTGGATCACATACGTCAGCATGGGATAGAGGGAGGAGACAAAAAGAACCGTCTGTTCCATCAGAAGGGCAGAAATCACCTTCAAGACATTGTCCACACTCAGACACATGAATGGATAGGTCAGCCGGATATCTAAATATTGCTCTGCAGTTAAAATAATGGAAACGTGTGATCCCATGAACACTGGAAGATAAATACGTGCAGAGATGTATTTTAGCGTGTGAACATAATGGCTAGAATGGAGTACAGTATGAGATTAATGATTGAACTCTGACCTGGGCGATGAAGAGTGTGACTCATGCTGGAGGCACGAGGGCCAGCAGCCCAAACTCCGCCTCTTGGAGGCTGCACCACTAGGCTTGACTGGAAGCCCGGCAGCTGAAACTCCTATACATCATGGAAAGGGAGGCAGAATGGAGAGGGAGGCAGACAGAATAAAGAAAAAGGAAAGAAGAACAGTTGGAAAATGTGGGGGGTGGTGGTAGGGGGAAGTGTGAGAAAGAGAGAAGAGAGCAAAAGAAGGGAGAGGAGAGTCAGAAAGAAAGTTAGGGAAGACCGGGAAGAGGAGAGTGAGAGAAGGAGAAAGGCACAGAAATGAAGGGATGGATTGCAGAATAGGAAGAAGGAAAGGGAATTGAGTTGGAAGTGGGAATTGCATGGGAAATATAGTTTAGGCAAGCTTAAATGTACTGTATGCACATACCACAGAGAGGGAACCAGGTGGGGGGCATGGTATGAGGAAGATACGCTCTGTGTATGCCTTCAAGATGTCCCAGAAGTCTTTGTCATCTCCTTCCTCCAAAAAATATGAATGAAATCTTTAGAGGAAGTGAGGGAGGTAAAAAAGATAAGAAAAAAGGATCACAGCTGTAATGGAGTCATTACTTAACATTAAACTAATTTTAGTAACAAGCTGCACAAAACTGATATTAAAAATATTAAAATGAAAGACATATAGTGCAATGAAATTTTGACCGCCATGATACGATATTTTATGCCACGTAACTTCGGTGTACTTCAATAAGTCTATGTGGATAACTCTTGTGGGCAACTGTGAGATGTGAACACAATAGACTGGAGGGCAAACAGGTCAACCTATTATTATTTTGGAATATATTTCAAACATTCTGCAAATTTGAACATCTGAAAATCAACCTGACAAATCTATGTTGTTAGAATGAGCTAAAAGAAATAATTTTGTCTACCTCAACTTGAATGAATTTTTCTCCCAACTTGAACTGGTGTATGCGAGTGGAACTTAATTTTAAGTACATATTTGTGTGTTAGGCCCCAGACCTAAAAACAATAAAGCAAAAGATTAAGGTAAGTAGAATTTTTTTGGTTTGCCGTAATATGCCATCATTTCTGTGAGGCCTGGATGAGCTTATAAAACTCAGCCCTGAGTCTTTGTGATTAAATACATACTAATTTCAAACAAATTAACTTTAAACTTCTCAGAGTTTTAAGATTGTGGTATGTAGAGATTCTGGGGTAGCACATGAGCCTGCTATCCCGCTGAGTTGGATCTACACAGCAAGGGCTCTCTTTCTTTTATCCATTTGTATGTGAATATATATATATATATATAAAAGGAAACGTCTGTCTGTCTGTCTGTCTGTCTGTCTGTCTGTCTGTCTGTCTGTCTGTCTGTCTGTCTGTCTGTCTGTCTGTCTGTCTGTCTGTCTGTCTGTCTGTCTGTATGTTTGTTTGTACCATCATTCTGGCCAAACCTGAGAAGGCGGTGTGTGTATTGTAGAGATGGGAGTGGAATAACAGTGCAGGAAGAGGGGAGAAGGCCCTATAATTCCTGTATTATAAAACTGAGTCAGGGAAGTCGGCCTGGACATGCTAGAAGTACCATGGGTGGATTTCTCTGAAACTTGGCATGATGATAGGTTTTGACCCAACTTAAAACATGGACTAAAATTTTCGCAAAATGGTTACCATGGTAATGAGAAAAAGACAAAAATGGTATTTTTGCCAGAAAAACCCTTGGCGCTACAGATTTAAAACTTGGTATGCTTATACAACATCACTCTTGGAATAACATGGGCTGGGTCCCACCTGGCCACACCTCTTCCTTTTCCTGTGTAAGGCTAAAAATGCCCAAAAATGTTTTATCAGCAGAAACACTTGAACCTAAGGAGTTAGACCATGAACCCATATTTATTTGGAATCAATTTAATCTGGGGAATATTTTAAGTACATGTGTATGACAACACCCACTTCTGTGTCCATGTCAGGCTAAAAAAAAAGCAACCAAAAATGTATTTTGGCATTAAAAACTCTGGAGTGACAGACTTAAAACATATTAATACATGGTATGCATAAATAAATTGACTTTGGGGTAACATGGGCAGGATCCCTCATTGCTACACCACTTCCCATTGGTTTGTAAAGAGAAAAAGTGCTACAAAAAAAAAACAACTTCTGAATAAAGATTGGACCTAAGGAGTTAGATCCATGAACCCATTTTAATATGCATTTTGGTTCGTAAGTATGTATGCATTTTTGTATGTATGTGTCTAGGCATCATGGCCAATCACTGGGACCAAAAGGCTGAATTTGGTATATGCTCCATAAGAACCTGGGTGATCATTATCAAACACATGTGGGCATGTTAATGGGTGCAGTTATGCAATAGCCACACCCACAGGAAATTATTTTGGCTATTAAAAGCTAATTCAGACTCAAATTTGGAATGAGGTTTTAAGCAACTGGATTATTAATCACATGTTTGTGTGTCAATGGGTGTGCTCTGGTCATTGCCAAACCCATAGAACATCATTATGCCTACCAAAAACTCATTTATGGACCAATCAGGCTGAAATTAGGCATATGGAGTCCAAGTAATTGGGTGAGCATTAATAACTGAATGTGGGTGTGCTTTGGTATCAGCCACACCCAGACGAAGTTGTTTTGGCTGCCAGAAGCTAAATAAAGGACCAACCAGGCCGAAATTTGAGTGGCTTCTATAATGTTTCATGTTGACATTGGCTGGGCAACACCGGGTATAAGCTGCTAGTACACACACACACACACACACACACACACACACACACACACACACACACACACACACACACACACACACACACACACACACACACACACACACACACACACACACACACACACACACACACACACACACACATCCCTTGGGTTAGCACAGTGCATTACACTGCCTTCATTTCAATTTTTCAAGCTGCGTCCTATGGAGGAAATGGGTGTCATTTTGAATGCAAAAATATTGTTGAAGTCAATTGGGAGATATGTAAGACTCAGAGGAAGGATGGAAGGTACATATTACAGTAGCAACCTTAGTAGTTTCCAGCGCAACAACCACATCACTCCTATGCCCCACTGTCACACATGGATACACACTGGTGGAGCATGTGCAGTGTCCTCCAAGTGTGAATGTGCACACATGCTCATATCCTTGTGTGTGTGTGTGTGTGTGTGTGTGTGTGTGTGTGTGTGTGTGTGTGTGTGTGTGTGTGTGTGTGTGTGTGTGTGTGTGTGCATGCATGTGAGGTGTGTAGTGTGTGTCTGTCCAGTGTATTTTAGGTGGCTTTGCTTTGTATCAAGTCCACACACATTATTCTCACCCTGATAACACATCCTTCATGAATTGAAAACACGGTCGTTTGGATACCAAGACCAGACACATAGGCAAGTATATCAGACGAGAATTATGACCATGTGGAGGTGTGGTCTCAGGTGACCATGGCAACAGTGAGAAGTACCGTGATCCCGTATGTCTGGTTATAAAGAAGGGTCGAGTGAATCTAAGTACACTGCGGAATGATCGTTCGCCTACAAGGTTAGTGAAGAGGAGAGGGACGATGGAAGGAACTAGTTCCTCCATGTTGTTGTAGATGCGGGGACCCTCAAACAGCATAGGGGAGGAGCCACAGGTGAGGAGAAGGGGTGGAGGCAGGGAGGTGGGAGGCACAGGGGGCTTCTTACCCTCTGCAAGATTTTAAAAAAATAATGCAACACTTAATGACTGTTCAATAATAGTTCAAAACAGTATGGGATTGGTGTTAAAACAAAATTTTACATTTTTAAAATAGTGATGAAATTAATAGGGTTAAGATATTATGCTGTATTTTTGTGAACAAAAAAACAAACAACACAACTACTGCACCTTAATCTTTGCAGTAGTCTGTTTTAAATCCCTGCAACTGACTGGCCCAACATTACACCAATCAATCCTTAATGCCTAACAGTAAACACTTTACTTATTTTCAACACTACATTTAACTTTATCCAATGTCTTTGATCTTTCTGTGTGATTTATAAACACAACTTTCTATAGAAATTTCCATTTGAATGGGATCAGATTACACATGAAATATCACATAATAACTACCTGTGGTGCACAGGTCTAGGAACACTTGGAATAGTGGGGGGGTGGGGGGGGGGGGCGTACATCCACATTTTTTTGTCAAGAAGATGGATTTTTAACAAATTGTTTACTGGAAGGAAAAACAAAAGTTTGCAGCTATAACTAAGTGGGTGGCTACTCATGAAAAGGGAAGCTTATTTAATGGATTCATGCCCTAGCCCTAACCACATTCTCCCCAAACTGGCCCAGTGGTCCTGTGAGTAACCCCTGAAAATTTCAGGAGATTAGTGCAGACATCTGGGAGGAAATAGAAAATATACACACATACAGACAGACAGATTGCAAATTATAGCTGGATGCAAGGTAAAACAGCATTGCTCTCATGAACCAACAAGAGATGGACACAGACAATATGCACAAAGAACAATGTCTATAAACACAACACAAAACAAAACAACAATTACAAGTAGGCACTACAGGCAATCCTGAATTACTTTGTTACCATCAACATCAAAAGAATTTTCTTAGCAATTTAGATTTTATAACTACATTGAAGCTGTATGCCTCTACCACATTATAGAGATGACAAGCAACTGTAAATAATAACAAGCAACAAATAGAACAAACAAGCCACTATAATTAATGACACAGCACTAAGTAATGACAACAGTACTAAGTAATAACAACAGCACTAAGTAATGACACAGCACACTTAAGTTATGACAACAGCACACTTAAGTTATGACAACAGCACTAGAGTAGCAAGTGGTTCAGCAATCATAGCTAGCAAATTAGCACATTATCTATCAAACTGTGCCGTAACTGCTGAGCAGATCTCCATATCTCAAAGAATAAATTAGCAATACTATGGGAAACACAGATGCCTCCAACCCTTTTCTCACTAATATTACTATAGAGAGACCATATCCCCCATCATAACTTGGCTTCCAAACACAGAATACAACCACTTTACTTCAAGGTAAGGAACAAAATGTTTCAGTTTCGGAATTTGGAAATTTTTTCAGCCTTAATATGATCCCATGGAAAAAAAATTTAGTTGTATATTAGCAAATTGAATAAGACATTTATGACACAGGAACAAGATTATTGTGTGGATGATACATTTCTCCTATAACAACTGATCATTTCTATATCATAATTAATTGTGCTTCCAGGTTTTTCATGGAAGAAAGCTTAATACACAAGGTGTCTCCCACTCAAGGAAAAGCACCTATAACATACCTTGGAAGATAAAGAAATGCATGGTTTCAATGTTGTCCCAACTCAGACCAAAGTCCTCCACATTGAATTTCTTTTTGTGCCCTCCTGATGGCAACGAGGACAAGCTGCCAGTGCTCTCCTCCCGTGGGTCAGTATCCTTTCTGATAGGGCAAGATACCTCCTCCCCTCCTTGCTTGTCATCACTTTTCGCAGCGGTGGAACGTTGAGGGTAAATCTGGCCAGGAGTGATGATCTGGAGGAAGTGGAGCTTGAGGTCGCACTGACTGTTGAGAGAATCCACACTGCGGTCAAAATCCTGAACACGACACAGACGAAAAAATAAGGAATATAATAATAATAAATACAAGGATCACAAGTTAACCAAATCTTATTCCAACACTATTTGTCTTTCCTACCATCACATGACCATCATCCCTACCATCACATGACCATCATCTCTACCATCACATCATCATCATCATCCTCCCCCTTCCCCTCGAGTTAAATTAAGTGCAGTAGCAGCATATTGTAATCCTGAGAGATTCTCAGACATTCTGGATGCACCACAGGAATACAATAAGAGAGTGAACAAGATTATTCAAGTTCTAAGTATTATAAGCAGGTTGAGCCTTATACGGTCTGGTAGGATTCACTGGATGTACCACACATGACCAAATCATGTATAAGAGATAGTTACAATACATTCACAGTATAAAATTTGGAAGGGTAATCTCAGAGATGTAATGGTGGTGTTATCAATGCTTTTACAAGACATGTCCATCTGAGGGCTTGTCTGTGTCCACATGGGAGCTTAGGTAGGTGTGTGAGTGCCTTGGTTCATGGTGTTGTGGTGGCTAACACCCTCACACTTACTTACCTTACAGTGATGATACTTGGGGAATATTGAGGTGGTCAGCAGCTGCTCATGAAAGAGTTGCAGCTGTGCACAGCACAATAAGGAGGCAAGTTAATGAAGGGAGGGAGGGAGGAAGCAGATATCCAAGGTTACCTGCTCAATGATTCTGGTTGATGTTGGTGTGCTGCCTAAATGTGAACAGATGCATTTTCCAAAGGCAAAGTGATATCCATCATGCTCGTTGATCTACTATCCACACAATCAACTAAAATCTCTTGGATAAGATTAACACAAACATTAGTACATATATTCCTCTTCCTCATTTGGTTTTGTTTCTCGCTCAATAACTTTTGGCAAGGATCAGCTGAAGAACATGTTTGGCAGCAATCAGACCAATGGCCGAACAGTGGAATAAGCATGTCTACTTCCTGCTAAATGTACTAGAATCTAGTAACTGATGGTCCATGATCACAGAAGGCAACCCATGTCCTGAGATAGCAAGTAACTTGCACCACGAGAAATGGGTAGATATTAAGACGACTATTTGAATAGAGTTTCAAACAACAGGATCATTACACCCAGAGAACCCACACACACTTCAATACAACCCAGTTGAATAGAAACTGACAAAGGAATGGGATGGAAGTCCGAGCCAATATTTGATATGTAATGGAACATGTACTGAAACAAACCCAGAGGAGATGGGGACAGGTGAGGTAACATGGACCATTCTGACAGGCCCTGGTACAGCTACTTCAATAATAGTCAGCTAATTGATATTAGCAGAATTCTCTCATGACGTGTGCAACAAAGAAATGCTGTATACTTTTCAGGATTTTTAGTTTATACACTGTTGCCTTGTCATAGCATCACTTCTGATACATATATCACTTCATGAAGTCTCCTCCTGGATCAGGTAGAGCCATTTTGTTTCCTTTGACTGGCCAGGATGAACAGACTGAAACATTAGCATATGTTACCCCTATGACCATTGTGGGGGAGGGGCACATTGCCTGGGGTGGGTGTGTTTATGAGTATGACCATTACTATAGGAGAAAAGTATGGTAATTGGTATATGTGAGTGCCCTATGATAATAAGTAGCTATATAATCTAATCAGAAAGTGGTTAGCATTCTCTAAACATCAGTGGACAACAGTCACAATGCTAACAACAGCTGTCACAAAAACACTAATCACACACTAAATCATGCACTAATCACGCACTAATCATGCACTGGAGAAAGACCAGCTTCCTGGGCATGTCACCGTACTGACAGCTTGTAAAGCAGCTCACCGCCACATGTCATGGATGCAATTGCTATCACTGAGTGTGGAAAGGGTGGCCATTTCACCTATAAATACATTTCCTCCATTTTCAATAGTCAATAATCTCCAGTTGAACATGTTGCCATTTCAAATATCAGCAACCCTCCCCCACCCCCCTCCTCCCCTACAGTGAAAATTCAGCAAAGTTCTAAATCAGTGAATTTGATCAGAGAGCCAAGAACACTGCATGCCCAGAAACTAACATTACAAAGTAATGTATGAAGAGGCTTAAAGGCCAGAAACTGTCCACGGGGCAGGATCGTAGGAACTGTTAACCAAATGAGATTAATAACTCTCACCTTGGACAGGGTGGTAACTATGTGGAAGTTAGAAAGAGGGAGGAGATACTCTAAGCTTGATGAAATTCAGCAATACAGAGTGGAACAAACTAGTAGATAACTCATATCTACTCTTACTACCTTCTCTCCCCCCACTCCAGCTTCTCTTCCTTCGTCCCTTTACTTCTCTTACCACCACACCCCTTTCCTTCTCTCTCTCTCCCCCCCCCCCCCACCTCTTCCCTCACCTCTTCATCTATCATGACTCCCAGCTCCCTGCAACATGTTTCGTCAAACCCATAGACCAAGGCCACATCAACCATGGCATTCAGCAGAGGGATCGTGCGCAAAGGATCTCCCATCCCATCAGCATCAAACACCTTTGATCCCTGTCCATCAGGCCCTTGAGATCCTCTCCAGCTCTCCAATGACATGTGATTTGTTCAGCTAATAAACATTAAAAAAACAAACATTAGAACTACATACGTACAGGGACCAGTCCAGCAGTATCTTTAATGTTCACCCCAACTGCCCACATGATACTCCCACCCCCCCCCCCCCCCCCAAAAAAAAATGGTGGGACAAGTGTTGAGGTCATACTTAGAAATTCTATCTAAAATACTTCTTTCTCACAGACAATGAAGTTTCATATTGACTTTTCAAAACAGCAAATACAACTTGTGAAATGGAAAGCTACCACAACACAGGCTTCAAGCTCAACAGAATAGAATTTGATTGAATATATTTTGTCTGAATAATATTGACCCAATATTTGAGTACCATTAAATGGTGCTGCTTGGTAGTTCATCTTCAACCATCGCTAAGCTTCACATATCTGAACACTACCCCTCACATACCACCTTCTCTGTCATCACTTTGCTATAGGCATGAGTGTGTTCACCTTTGTATGGCCAAAAAAAACACAATAATTATTAATTTGAACACACACACACACACACACACACACACACACACACACACACACACACACACACACACAGTGAACATCAGTTGCCCAGAATGTGGGCAACCTCGTGTACATGCTGGAGTTGGTCTGTGACTGTCTCAGTGACTGATTGTGGGTTATTGGTGAACATCCTATATGTTGATTTCATGTGAAAAACCAAGTGAACATTTGATCGTGTTTACTACTCCTGGAAGTTAAAATAAAATTCTAAGAATATTAACACAACCCCCCCCCCCCCCCCCCCCCCCCAAACTCATGCTGATGAATAAAAAAAAACAAAAAAACTTCTGAACATTTGTTGCTGGTTGTTTTATAACTCTCTGTACAACCAGAACCCTCAAAATGAAGAGAGTAGCATACGGCAATCACATCATCACATTAAACATGACTGAGAGACAATCCCTCACCTTGCCAAATCAGTTCACTGCATTGAATATTGGGTTTTTGCCTCGCATCCTTAGAGTGGAATAGTGCTACACTAGTGATAGAAACCAACCCAACCCCTCCTCCAAGCATACTCCCTATGTTGTGGACATGTTCAATTCCTTGGAGATTGTGACAATAACTGACCTGTTTTCCTAGACCCACTGCTAAATAAAATGATCAATAACAATACAGGCCCAAAAAATTTTTTTAAAGAAAGAGTCCTCTCTAAAAATTCTGGCTACTGGCCTATATGATCATCACCCTCACACCAATATCTAATCTGGCGTAGCACAACCCTTTACCAAATTGCTATGCTGGGAAGGGTCTGGGGACATGGCTATACCAAAGTTGTTCTTTTGTATCATGAGGCGGTGGTCAATTATGTGTAGAAATTAACCACACATTCCAATCTAGGCTATATTTTAGATAGCCACTTCCGCATTTCAGAAGAACAACTTTGATATTGCCCCCCCCCCCCCCCCCCCCCCCCCATAAAGGGTCTGGCTGCGCCAGACTAATCAATACCCTTATTTTATATCTTCATAGGATACAATAATACTGTTTGTACTGATAGAAAAAAAGAGAGAAGACTTTCTGTACAGCTCTTGTGAGTGGTTGGGCATGCAACAGAAGATGCACAAGGTTCCATGTGGTCAACTTCTTAATTCCAATGAAATTAACATTCCATGAAAACACATTACAAACACATAACACAGCTACATAATTACAACTAATTGTGTCATCCAATGGTAGACTAACGTTGCAACAGTGGTTCCTACTGTAACTCCGGAGGAGAAGCAGCTACAGATTGAAGGGAATTCCACGGTTCTAATTTTTCTCCCGTTCAACCAGGTTATAGACTAGTGGACGCAGGAGGTAGATATTTGGTTAGCACAGCAACTCTTCCCACGTTCTCACGCAAAGTATACCGACCAGTACAACTTCAGAACTTGAAGTCCACACCCCTGGTTTACTTAGTCCTGTTAACCAGACCCTTTACCTAACCCTTTACCTAACCAGCGCAGCTGGTATAAGGTAATGGGATTTGCGAGCGAGACTATAGGTTGATCTCTTTTTTTAACTTGACTAGACTAGCGAAGTACACATCCTAACAGACGGAGACAACGCAGACGTTTACTATTTTTGACAATTATTTGTTTTGTTTTGTTTTGTTTTGTTGTTTTTTGGTGGGAAGACGGGGAGGGGAGGGATCAAAAAAGAACAAACAGGAAAAGAGAAGGGGTGTTGGGCACCTTTTGCTGACTTCATATAGCAGTAGCGTATGTTTATGTGGTTTGTAGTACTTTGAATGCAGTTGGTGAGTATTCATGCATGAAATTGAGCCCTCTCCCCCTCCAAAGAAATTAAAAAATTTTTAAAAAATACTCAAATGCATTCCTTGTGTGACTGATTAACTCCTGAAAATTTGAACCCTGTAAGCCCAAGTGCCAGGGAGGAGATAGTCCTAGGAACAAACAAACAAACAAACAAATCTGGAATTATGACTAGTAAGATGAATTGCTTGCTATGCCAGCCTTCAGTGACATTCTTACAGGAGGGCATGTATTAGGGGTGGACCTGTCTTATGGGAAGATATTCTTACAGGAGGCTTTCTGCCTCCCGAAGGACATTTCTCATTGGAAGACATGTCTTACTAAAGGATATGTCTTACTGGAGACTATGTCTTATGGGAGGACATGTCTTATGAGAATACATGTTTTATTGGACCACATGTCTACAGGAAAATGTCTTACCTGAAGATGTATTGTACGGCAGTACATTTCTCTTGGGAAAACATGTCTTACAGGATAACATGTCTTACCAGAGATCATGTCTAATGGGAGAACATGTCTTATAGGAAAACATGTCTTACTTGAAGATGCATCTTACTGGAGGACATGTCTTATAGGGGAACATGTCTTATGAGAGGAATTGTCTTTGGGGACGACATGTATTGGGGGTGGATGTGTCTTACAGAAGGTCATGTTTATGGAAGACCATGTCTTAAAGGGGGTGGTCGTGTCTTTCAGGAGGATATTTCTTTGGGGATGACTTATTATGTACGTACGACTGGTTTTCTTCAGAGTTTGTCATCAATTGTGGAACTCCAACGTTGGCATAGTTGAGGGAGTTCTTTTATTGCATGTCAACCCTCAGTCTACCAAAGATCTAGCATTGAGTGGAGATCACCACCATCCTCAACCAAAACAAGCCAGCTGACGATGACAAAAACTCTCGTCCCATCTCACTCCTCTGTGTGCCACTAAAGCTCCTCAATCACCTTGTCCTCTCCCAAATCGAGCCCGTGATCGACCCGCAGTGTTCCCATTACATCAAGTTGGATTCCACCATGGTTATTCTACCATCGACCAAGTCACTCTCCTGACCAACAACATCAAGGCAGGATTTGAAGCACAGTATAATGATGGCGTGGTCCTGGTAGACCTCACTGCTGTGTATGACACAGTGAGGCTCCGGGACCTACATATCAAGTTCCTGTGGATAATCCCAGACAGTCGTATGGTCTCATTTATTATGGATCTCCAACTGCAGCTTCAAACAGAGAACCAGCGATGGGCAAATGAACCACCTCAGATGACCTCGCAATGGCGTACCACAGGGCTCAACCATCTTTCCCATGCAGTTCAACATCTACATCAGCAACCTCCTGCAGACAACATCAAAGTAGTATGGCTATGCCGATTATCTTACCCTGCTCGGTGTGGACAGAACATGGGAGAGTGGAGACAATGCTTAACCAGGTTATGCAGGTCATGCATGACTACCTGAAGCGCTGGAGGCTAAAGTTGAGGAACACTACCACCACTGCGTTTTATCTATAAAAAAACAATGACATCCAACGCCACCTCAATGTCTCTGTAAACGCGCTGACCTGTCCAACGATTACCACTGTATCTACTTCCATGTGATACTAGATTGACCGCTAACCTACATACCGCATATTAAATCTCTCAAGTGCCAGGTCAATGGGATAAGCGTCCTCGCCGGTCCCAGCTGGGGAGCGTGCACTGCCATCCTTCGTACAGGTGCTCTCACTCTGGTGTACAGTGCCACTGAGTATGTATCGCCCATTTGATGCCTCAGTGCTCATGTCCCTATATTTGACTAGAGCCTCAATAATACCATGTGCATTGTCACAGCTGCATGCATCTGACAGAGACCCCTTTACTACCACTCTTGCTGGCAGCACACCACCTGACATCTGCCACGAGTCACACGTCTCAAGACTAAACAAAGCAGCCATGGAGAATCCAGATCACTTGCTTCACAAGTGAGTATCATTCGCTGCCACAGCCACTAGACAGCACATAAGGCCATGCCAGTATTTCACCCGATATACCACCTGCCTCCTTAGTGTCGAGTTCAACCGGTACAAGGCATGGAATGACCATGTCCATGACAGTCCTCCCTTCATCAAGACCACTTGCCCTCCATCCAGCCCATTGCTGCTGCCCGGTGCTGACCTAGGATTTGGAAATGATGCCGATGAGCATGTGCGGTTACCCCACACAGACCTTGCAGCATGTGGTGACACATGGTGTGCAGCTTTGATTACCTGGTGACCTCTCCTCCCTCCACAGTCCCAATGAAGCAAAAAGAACCTAGCTTAATAGACCTCAGCTAGAGCTGTGACAGATGGATATATATATATATATATACATGGATATATATATATGCATGTATACATATGGTATATCTATCTATCTATCTATCTAGCTAGCTAGCTATATATCTATCTCTCTATCTATCTTCTTGACTATAATGGAAATGTTTGAGTGAATGGAGATAGCAGACTGACAACTTGATCAAGAGGAACCTCTCTATGAAAAGGAGAGAAAGAAAAAGAATTAGAGCTTTAGTTCATGGCAGGGGACCATGGAAGATCAAATTTGGGATCAACGAAACAGGCAACACAATCTTAGTATATTTCACAATTTATTTGTCTGTCAGTGTGTATATGTGGCTTGATCTCATTCCAAACACTGTAGGATTGTTTATCTTTTTCCAAATTGTTGGACAGTTCTTCTATCACTTTCCAAATTACTGGATGGTTCTATCTCTTTCCAAATTGCTGGACTGTTCTTCTATCTCTTCCAAATTGCTGGAGGGATCTTCTTTAAATTTTCATGATCAAGGATTTATTAGGGCATCTCACTGCATATCATTAAAAAGATTTTCCTATTAATCTATATATCTATTTCCTTTTGTGCAAAATGGCTGAGCCAATTGGGATGAAATTTGGCAGAGTACCTGGGGTAAGTGGGGGATGGTTTTAACATAATCTAATTTTTATATTGCAATGTATTTTTACCTTACCTATCTATATTTAAGTATTTGAAACACCACCCCTAAGGCAGATTTTCAGCTAGTTTGAATTTTTCGTAATTATTTTAATGTTGCAAAATTTCCAACTTGATATGCAGCAGGAACTGACAAGGGATTGTAGAAGATAAATTTTTTAAGTCTTACCAACACAGAACTGAAAACACAGAAAACGATATCAATTGTTAATTTTATGATACGTTGTGTCAATCTTGCCAACATGATCTCTGAAGAAATATGAACCACTGTAGTTATTTCTTCTTATGATTGAATCCCATCACAACATTGAGAAGCATATAATCCACTTTCCTACTAGTATTCCTGCTTTGTTATCTACTTATAGCAGGAGCTATGTCTGTATGTGTGCATGATCGTATGAATGCCCAAAATATTTTCATTGCCAAGCCCCTGAACCAATCAGGCTAAATTTGGGCTGTGGCCTCCAAGTAACTGGGTGAGCAACTGAACATTTTTAACAACCTGGGGTATTGTTTTGCCATTAGGCATACCCACTGGAAATGTATTCATTTCCTAGAATCAATCAGGTTGAAATCTGGCATGTGGTCTCCACATGATTTGGAGTATTATTACTTCCATGTGTGTGTGTGTGTTCATGGGTGTGTTTTGGCTGTTAGCCACACCCACTGGAAGTTTATTTATGTGCGTGAGTTGTTTTCGCAAATGCTGTACTAGCCAGGAACAAATTTGGTATGTAGTCTCCAAGTAAAGTGTGGGTGTGGCAAAGGGTGTAGTTTGTCATAACTACACCAACAAAAAAATTTTTACACTGCCAAGAACAACTCTGCTGAAATTTGGAATGTGGTATCCATGTGACCAGAAGTGTTATTAGTACCCTCCTATGAGTGTGGTTTGGATGTGGTTGACATACTAGTCACACTCACTAGGAAATTTGGCATATGTCAGGGGAGTGTTATTACTCTCCAATCAGCTTGAAATTTGGCATGTGGTCTCCATGTGACTAGGAGAGTGTTAATACCTCAGCTATCCACACCCACAGGCAATATTAATGGAGACAACTAATTGGTCCAGCAGAGCAATGGAGTGGAGAAAGATTTAATTGAACACACAACAAACATGTGTACATACACCCACAGGATGTTAATAACACTCTTGGTTAATTGGCAATGAAATGCTCTTGCTCCACTGGACCACAGGGTTAATCATGCTGAAATTAGGTGAGGGGGAGTTTTATTACCCTACTGTGGGTGTAGCTATGTGTGTGGGTTTGGCCATACCCACACACAGGAACATATTAATGCAGATAAGTCTGATGGTCCAGCAGAGCAAAATTTAATTAAACGGCCAAACCTAATACTCCCACAGGAGTAATAAAACATTGTTTGTCACATGGAGACACATGCCCTTACCCTGGACGATCAAGCAGGCTGAAATTTGGATTTAATCAAGAGTGTTATTACTTCCACGTAGGTTTCGCCAACAAACATTAATATAAAGGTGTCTACATGTTTCCTCCAAGCTGCTACCAGCAAACCTTGCTTTAATTTCTTATTACACTTTCCAGCTCTATTGACCACTACCATGCAGCTAATCTGCAGTGAGCTATGTGTGTGTGTGTGTCTGCCCAGACTAAAGCTAGAGAAGGAGTGAACTGAATAAGCTCAAACTTTCAGGGAGGATTCCTGTGGACCACATGAACAATTTGGCTGAGTGATTACACATCTTTCAGTATGAGTCGCAAATATTAGAAAGAGCTAAAAATGGAGATTTTGACTTGGGGGTTCCAAACCATCTACACCTCCCTTTCCCAACCCCTCCCCCCATCCTCCCTCCCTCCCTTTTCTTCCTTATTCCTTAATTGGCCTGTAGCAGCAGCTATTTCTGAGCTGTGCTTGCAATTGCTACTTTTAGATTGTTTGTCCATTATCTATCTACTCAAAAATCCTCAGTAACAGGAAAAAAAGGGCAACTTTTATGCACTTGATTCAAACTAGCACTTTCACTGACAATAGTGGTTATCATGAAATTTTGTAATTCCATTCACTCAAGTTCTATTTGGTACAAATGCAAATGATTTACTCACTGCATCTTATTTGTCCTCATTTGTAGCACAGTTTCTCTCAATTAAAACTGAAGAAGCAAGTGAGTTACATGAATATGACTTCCTTTTTATGTAGGCATAGTAAGCAGTTACGGCCATAATCTCTCCTCACCTCCCCCCCCCTGGACACATGGGCTATACAGGTGCTTACAGGAAAATCATGTACTTATACTCTCTATGATGATCACATACTAAACTGATCAGAGCAGTGCTTGGGATCAATACTTGCCTTGATTATTTAATTAACACTGCAAAATAAATGAGTTCTCACTAGAGATTTTTTTTAATCTCTAATAATCTAGTTAGCATAACAGGTTCCTTTGTGCCTCAATTGCCTTCATCACCTTCTCTTTCTCCTTCCCCGGAGATTTCTTCTCCAGTTTGAGAGCTGTGGTTTCCTTTTCCAGACGATGAGCTTGTTTTCTTTCTGTAAAATATACATTCACATCTATACTTGGGGGAGAGAGTGTGTCATAGTGTGTACCTCTCTGTCTCTCCATCTCTTTCTTGGCCTTTGCAATCAAGTCGAGGGTTGCTTTATGATTGTATTCCATCTAGCAGCGATAGCAACAAGAATGAGTAATTGTACATGATAAGATTACTCACAATGCTCTCATAAATCAACTTACAACAGCAGCTAATTCAGTTTGTGTTTTAATGATCTCTTCTAGGATTTCATCCTTCTCTCCCTCTTTCCTGATACTAGCCTACAAATATCATATATAAACTCAGAAAATATACACATGAATACATTGAAAAAAATTAACTAACGTACCACATACTGAACAAGTATGACATTATCATTACCTTGGGAGGTTCATATACACCTAACTCAATCAGTTCCTTTTCAAGGTTAGCTTCAAAGCTCTTTCCAAGGTGAGGAGAGATGGCTGGCATATCCATCCTAGCTCTGTGGGATCCGGTGGAGCCAGCATTCCTTGCACCAGTCATTTGGTCCTCCACCAAAGACTATAAAACAATTCATTGGGCAATATCATAATTCTGAGTGATATTTTCCTTTCTGTCACAAGGATTGCTACAATTTGAAATTTAAACCCAGTGTGTGCCATAATTGTAGTCAATATGCTTCAATCTTCCCCAAGTCAAATTGGATAGTGGATCCAATGTCCATACACTGAGACAACAGAATAATGTTAAAAAATTTTAATAATTCCCCTAATGTTCAATTATTCACAGTAGCTCCCATTGGAAATCTCACGACCTGCCTCATACCAAGAGCGACAAACTTAACCTCTAATATGGCACAGTGAGTGAGATACTGACAATGTCTATTCAGCATATGTATACACAATTGATAGTGAACATAAAACACATCATGCATGTATGACTTATCTTACTGAAATAAGCCTTTCCATTAAAGGTCCCATTTGTGACTTGGCTTGGTATTCCTGCCAGGTCTCAGCTTCTCCTGACCCACCATCATCTGAATAGTATTGCAATTAATAACATTAATTATGCAGTTCTTCACACTCCCCCCCACAGATATACCAGAGCTGTCCTTGACTGAGGTTTCCTCATTTATATCTCCTTGCTCCTTCTGAGGATTCTCCATGGCCCAGTGATGAGAATAGTGCCGGCCAAGTGGTGGAATTTCGAAGAGTTCAGCACAGTTATCATACTGCAAGGAATTAGGGAAAATTATCTTCATCTGTGGATGTACAGTGCAACTTTTTTCTCTCATAATCTGCTCTGTTTATACCATCTGTGCATGATGGCAGATATGAGTCCAGATCACAAACCCCCCAAGTTTCTCCAAAGAACCAGGAAAACAGAGAGAGCTGCTGCACCTGAGTTATGATCTCACTTCCTTCCCCTCACAGACTGGGCAAAGATGGTGATAGATAGAGATGAGGCCACCTTGGGAAAACATCAGAAGGATACTTTTTTGAGAGTAAAAAAATTGAAGCTCATCTCAACTACAATACCGGCACAATTTGTCCCAGCCAAGAAATAGCTGTTGAATTTGTGATGTATCACCCTATGATGTGGGAGCAGTTCTTTCACACAATGCAGAGTGTGGTTAGGGCTTCTCATTCATGAGTAACCAACCACTTAGTTATAGTTTCCATACAGTAAACAATTTGTTTAAAATCCATTCTTGACCAAAAATACGTGAATGTAAACCCCCCCCCCCCCCCCCCCCCCCCCATCGGAACTGTATGCTACAGGTAATTAGAATATAATAGGTCATGTGTAATATGATCCCATTAGAAAGGACATTAGTAGAGGAAGTTGTGCTTACAAATCACACAGGAAATTCAAAAAGACACTAATTACTAGAGCTGCATTATATTATTAATTTAGAAATCGGGCAATGCCTCACACAATCACCCCCCCCCCCCCTCCTCTTATGTGTATATTTGTATATTTGCTATCTACTCCCAGCTGCTTGGTATACCAGGCAGGGGTGATGGGGGTCAACCTTGGGTGGTATATGGTGAGTTCAATGAAGGTCAGAGTAAAACCCTGCCTGTAGAGCTGTTTTTTCCAAATATCCTAGGTGAAGGAGGCTCATTTCCTGCATGAGTAACCACCATAGTACAACAAACAACAATATTTGTAAACACTCTCTAAGTGAGGACCAGCCTCCCAAATCACCTTTTTTTTTTCTTTTCATGAGCCCTGTAGACACAAATGTCTGGTATTTGACAGGGAACAAAGAAACTAACAGAAGATTTTAAATTATGGTAAGATTTTTTTTTTTTTTTTGTTGTCTCTGTCCATAGGATGGGTACATTTCTAGTAACCATAATTTTTTTTAAATTTTTGCAGACTGAACAATTTATATTTGCAGTGGACTGAACAAAAAACTTCCAAAAAGGGCAGATTACAGTATGTGTATGTTTTATGTTTAGCCCATACAATCTTAAATTAGTTCAAATTTTGTACATTTGTTTCTTGCATTAGGGAGGCTTTCAGTTTGCTTTTGGTTTAGGATTTCTCATAATCCATGTCTCCTGAGGTAGTTAAAGAAAAACTAATTTTTTTTCTTCTATTTTTTTAAATTTTTTATAATGAAAATCATCATTATTGGTAATATGATGAGAGCTTTGCAAGGCTAACCAAAGCCAGTACTCATCTCATCAACTGCACTCTCTATGAAGATGAAAAAAGGGGGACATAGGCTGGACTTCCTGTCAATTATTTTAAGAAGCAAAACCCAGGCGTTTACCCTCCTTCATAAGTTGGGTTAGACAGAATTGCAATGGGGTATAAAAAAAAACAACAACCACTTAGGTCTTACCACATGTTCAATATCCACCCATCAAAACGTGATACCATACACTCAAACAGTAATAAATATTGCCATTATATCACAGAAAATTACTACTGTAGGTATTACTATGTGAGACACACTCTGGAGGTTTCTATGTAGCATAGAGATGAAGATACCAATAAAGATATAGCACATTCACACACACTAATACATGACCGGATACAGAATTTTGATTAGGGGGGGGGGGGGGGGGGGAGGGGGGTTAATGGGAGACTCCATCAGGATTTTGTTTAGTATCATAAGTCCCTGACACTAATTCTGGTCCATTGTAGTACCTGAAAAAACTAATCATGTTTCATTTGTGAAAACCCATAATTTTTGGGTCATGTTAAGTTAACTTGACTAACATGACCTGTGCACACGCATCAAACTGTTAATTCTTATATTATTCTGAGTAGTTCACTTGAATAACAGCAAATCTGTGTCAAAAAAATAGTAGTTCAAGTGAGCAACAACAAAATTTGTGCCAAAAAATAGTACTTTCATATTAAATAGTTTACCACTAACTACATATGCCAGTGTGTAGTAGTTATGACAGTATGCAGTAGCTCACTTGAGCAACAACATGTGTCTTGTATGGTGTGTAGTGAATTCATCCACAAGTTCTTTTGGTTCAATATTTATATCATGGTGACTACACATCAATGCTAATCCATTAAGCCAGTCCTATATCATGGTGATATGTAATGGTGTTTTGTTAAGCTTAAGCAAGCTTATTGAGCATTCACACTAACAACTAGTAGCAGAGAATTTAGCTATCAATTGTAAAAAAAAGGTTGAATGTTTGGATAAAAGATAAAGAAAATTCCCTTGGCCCACACAACTACTTTCTGCATCAATCCTGTCCCCCGAGTTGCCCCAAGAGCAAATCTTTGTCTTCCACATAGAAAAACAGTTGCAGCAATTGAACAAAGCTTCGATCAATTTGTGAAGTTTGGCTCGATTGGAACTGAGTTGATGATCAATTGCCATTGCCTGATTCATTTTCACTGCACAAATAGCATTGCCATCTCCAATGCTTCCAAGTTGAGTTTTACTGTTTTTGGGGGGAAAAATGCTCATTTAGATTTTCAATTGCTTTCTTGAAATTTATAAATGGGGATACTTTTACCACTAAACCAAATTGCTGCACTGATGGATTACTATGACACTACCCAAATATCACACAAAATAGAAAATATTGTCCATTTTCAGACTCAGAGTAAGTCAGACCATTACATTTGTCAAGCCAGTTCATTAGGAATGATCTTTTCTGACCACCAGAACTATGCCTAAGAAATTGATACATCTTGTCTGGTATATTCCTAAAGGAATGTTTCATTGTCTGGAAGCTTTCTTGGATTTTTTAATATTAACACTTGGCCGAAGTCACGAGAATGTAAATAGAGTGCATTTCACTTGTTTTGAGCTCTCCAGTTATTGAACTCTCACCCATAATTACACCAGAAGTTTCAACACATTTATCATCACTATCCATACTTCTGCTTGAATCAGCACCAACAATACATATGGGACTACGATATTGATCATATTTACAGCTACTAATATTTGACTGGCTTGAATCAGCAGAATCAGTAGGGACAAATGGGATCTAGGTGTATCAGATGACGACATACTTGAGTGGTAGTTTCAATTTCCACATCGGTTGCCCTACTGTAATAAATGCTTAGTCAAATAGAGCCATCGGTAATCCTGTTGTTCAGCATTCTGGGTTGTCACTGTCAAAAACTCAAAAACTTAATGTGAAACAATAATGCCTTGCAACTATACGCCCACTCCTAATCATGTCCCGAGTGCTATTCTGCAAGTGGAGTGGTGCTATTCTGCAAGTGGAGTCTGTCTGTCTGTCTGTCTGTCTGTCTGTCTGTCTGTCTGTCTGTCTGTCTGTCTGTCTGTCTGTCTGTCTGTCCGTCCGTCCGTCCGTCCGTCCGTCCGTCCGTCCGTCTGTCTGTCTGTCTGTCTGTCTGTCTGTCTGTCTGTCTGTCTGTCTGTCTGTCTGGTGTCTGGTGTCTGGTGTCTGTCCCACACATAGCCCCAGCATTGACCCACACATAGCTCCAGCATTAACCCACATGTAGCCCCAGCACTGACCCACATGTAGCCCCAGCACTGACCCACAGGTAGCCCCAGCATTGACCCATGTGTGTGTGTGTGTGTGTGTGTGTGTGTGTGTGTGTGTGTGTGTGTGTGTGTGTGTGTGTGTGTGTGTGTGTGTGTGTGTGTGTGTGTGTGTGTGTGTGTGTGTGTGTGTGTGTGTGTGTCGTGGCTGAGTACTTATGTTCTTGGACTAACAACCCCAGGGTTGCAAGTTCAAACCCAGCACTGACAGGAAAACTTTCCTGTCCTTCAATATCTTCCCACACCAGTTCACCCAGCTGTGATGGGGACATGGAATTTTCTGGGGTGCAAAATTCACTGGCCATTATTTGTCAATCAGCTAAGGGTCGTGGTGGGACTTCAGGTGCCCACACCCATAAGCTGAGAGTCTTGGTCAGTCCTCCTGCGAATTCCTAGCCCGCTCCAGGAGTTTTCTTGCACTGGCTCATAGTGCCTACTTAGTGCACAGGCACCCTGACTGTCAGATTCGAGTAATCATGTTGATGGCAGCTAGATAATTTGCTCTTTTTTTGTGTGTGTGTATGTTTTTTTCCTGAGATGAAATCTGCCTTTACTCATGTATTTCTCTTAGTGCATTGGTGTCTCTCTGGTGTTCTGAGGAATGTTGGTGATTGGGAGGCTATGGAGCCATTTTAATGATAAATGCAACTGTATGTGGACCTGTATTACCACAATTACTACTATGTGCTTGCCATGCTGTTCATTATTGTTGTTGACAAAACATTGGAGCTATTGATTGCTGCTTTCCTCTCTAAGTGCCCTGACATTATCACATGCTTATTGAGTTTATTATTTTACTATTGTTATTTATTGATGGAATGTGTATCTCTTATTTACCAGGAATAACTCTTTGGTGTGTGTTTACGGAATGTACCATGGGAAACCATAAAATATTAATATTTGGGAGAAAAATCCTTTAGTTTATGAAATTCTTGAATTTATATGCTGCTCTGTCTTCTCAATTGAATCATGAATTTTTTTGTGTAAGTATAGGTATATGGGATTTACCACAGAGTGCAATTATATTATATAGCCATTGGGTGTTTGGGGGAATTGAGAGGTACTCAAACAAGTGCTTTCTCTACAGGTTGCAGATCGAAAAGTTGCAACATTGGAGGCTGAAATATGGAGGTTCATTGAACCAGGCAGTCAATTAACTAGGCTGTCAAATAATGAGGGGTGGGCTGCCTATGCCAACATAGATACCATTGGCAACAGGGTACACTTGCACTCAAAACTTAGCCAGCTAATTTTTCAAAGGCACCAACAGCTATCAACCACTTTCTATTAGTGGCAGCTGCTTAGCAATTGCTAATTCTCACCTTTTGGCTATTGTTTTTCATGCTTTTTAGTATGGAAAATATGAATTCTTTTTTTTCTCTTTTTTTTCCCCCCACCTGGGGTCACTTTTGTGGTTTCAATTTACTTTATTATTCATCCCAGCTCCAGATGATTATGTTTGCAAAATTTTATCAAAGTAGGTTCAGCCATTAGAAACCTTATTCAACATAGAAGTGAGCCTATGGCTGTGTATACAGATTATGTCAATTGCATATAGAGTATTATCAAATTTCAAAATTTTAGAGATGTTGGGTGCTCCACTCTGAAGTTAAATTTTTTTTTGTACCAAGGTATCAACATATAAATAACTCTTTATCTGAGCATATACAAATAACAGTCTGTGCATATACAAATAACAATAAGTTATTTCATGCATACTAACCAGGCACTAAGGCACAACTACCCATGATTATGCTTTCAACCTGTACCTGCAGTGGCACTTCTTACATGCCCTTCCTATCATTATGTAAAAAATATATATATATCTGCAGTTGGCACTTGCTCTCGACCTCCACTTCATACCTGAACTTTGCAATCGATTTGTGATTTGTGTCCTCCAGTCCATGGCCAGTTGCTCTGCAGCCCAGGCACACTTCTCTTCTTAAACTGCACTTACACTCCACCAAACATTTCAATCCTTCTCAGCAGCAGCCTTAGTTAGCTTACATAGATGGTGATATTTCAACTTCTGGTAGTTGTCACTCTTCCCAACTCCACAAAGAAGAAGCCAAGCATCTTTCTTCTTCTTTGACAAGTTCGGTAGCTCATCTGTCACCCTGTCTTCCTTCTGTTCCTCTGAGATCTCTAGCAAGGTCTTGTAAGCATCACTCATGGCAGCCTTGAAATCATTCCAGGACAACTCAGGGGACTCTAACTGGCAAACATATGTGAACCCTTAGCCAGAGTGGGCCATAAATGAATCTGTGCCTCAGGAGCTTAGGTACCAACCTAAAACATGTAATTTCAGAGACAAGAGGGGGAAAAAATTAGGGACAGAGGTACTAATTTCAGGGGGAAAAGGGGACAAAATCAGGGACAAAGCTCAAATTTCAGGAATAAGGGGAAATAAAACCACATTATAAAAGTGTATAAAATTATTTAAAAAATTGATATTGGATAAAGTGCACCACTGAATTAATTGTCATTTCTCTAAAGGCATCAGTTCATGCTGGAGTGCCATAATTTACTTTAATTTTGATTTGACTTATTCAGGAAATGGCAAGATAACTGCCTAGAATAGCCATTCCTGCTGATTAATAGGAGTAGCAGTATTGAAAAGAGAGGGGAAAAAAAGAGAGGGAAAATTACATTTTGCTGGAGTCCACTGTTGCAATGGCAGTTGCACCATACTTTCAGTTTCAGAAAAGAGACTAGAAAGTTTAGCTATAAATAGTAAGTAGTACCTTCGTTTTGTTTTAGCCGGTGCTAATTAAGTTCACAGGTTCAAGGAATACTAGTGTGGGTGGCCAGTTTTAAAAAAATTAATTTTATAATAACGGGATTGGGAAGTGGGTGTGACATGTCATGATAACAGCAAGGGCTTATTTCTGGGACATTCAAGGTCAATATCAACTCCCTTTCCACAGATGGGACAAGGGCAGCACACTAGGGACTATTCCAGATGTTCCAGGACAGTTAGCAGTTATGCAGGAGACAAATCAGTAGTGACTAGTCTGACTGGAGGGGGACTCTACTTTGATAAAGTTTTGCCTTGATCTTAAAGCTCATAGTGGAAACAACCATTTCATAGTCAGGTCTGGCACATGATAGGTGGAGGAAACACTGGGGTCTCAAGCACAGAGAAACAAAACCAAATGTTTATGAGGACAAAATCCATCATATGACCAGATCTAAAGCGGTCATTATTGCAGTACCAAGTCTGTCTGATGGAGTGGCTTGTGCTAGAACCATATGTTCATAGTGAACAGTTCATTGCTTACACAGAAATACAGAAGCCTGATTTCATTTTCATTGCACTTAACAAGGCTATGAGGATCAATCACTGAACAATGCGACACAAAATCAGAACCAACATGAGCATTAAAGTTACCCAAGAAGATGACCATGCCTCCAGGTGGAACAGAGGACAAGGTACCTGGGAACAGGTCATAGAAGTAGTCGGATGGCACACTTGCTTCCGCATTGGTAGAGAGAGTGTTGGTGGGGACATAGATGTCGAAAACCAGGTAGTTGACAAATGAGTCTTGAGATAAATGTGTATGATGCTGCTCAAAGAATATTAGAATCGAAGAGAACATGAGGTTTCTTCACCTTTTTTTGTTGTTTTCCATGGACACCATCTAGCATCAAGCACATCAGTTCATAATTGTCACCAAAACCACAAACCTAAACATTTTAAATTGTCTTCAGCATGTAGGGTCACCATGCATTCAAGCATCACACTTTAAAAAAAAAAAATAAAAAAATTAAAAAATTAAAAAAAATTAAATGGGAATAGACACCAGTGTCATATATGCTAAATAGTGTTTCTTCAATATTCACAACCACTGTGTATTAGATCTCTGTCTTGTCCACTCTGTTATTATTTAGT